>CANNZV010001474.1:86330-151765 GCA_947561585.1 Caprella mutica | reverse complement strand
GTATATATCACTAGATTAAAACACCCATTAATTACCAGCTAGATTATGGTTTCCATTTTCAATTGATGGTAGCTATATTAAACAACTTGGCTGCCTCACAAATATAACTATAAAATTTTGCATTAAATGCTTAACACTTCTTTTATCAAATTGAATTCCAAAAATCTATTCAACAAAGTAAATTGTCTTTTATAAGTAAGTCAGAGGGTTCTCGCTCAGTTTATACCAAATAATGTCAGTTGATATTATTGGGGCCAATGTCTTTGCCATTAATTGTAGTTTATGAATATTCACCTTGTCCTAATTAATTAAATGAATGGTTATGTTCTTTTGAGCCACATGTTCGCCAATATTATTTGAGTATGTATTTACAAAATTATAATAGTATATATTATATAATATGTGAAACCAAGCAATTCTTTATGCAGGAGGGTTTCTTATTTCGTTTTCAGATATATATTTCAATTTTTTTTATTACAAAGTTAGGGTACTTAACTTTCCACTTTGTATTAAAATTTTCAGATATGGAAATCAGTGGTCCAACTAGTGCAACATGGGATACATTTTTATGTCTGCTGGAAGAATCAGCTGGGCAAATCATAGACTCTGCCGGTACATCTCTAAGGGTGGACTGTGCCGGACCCTCGCAGAGAATGGACTCTGCTGGACCATCGCAGAGAATGGACTCTGCTGGACCATCGCATAGAATGGACTCTGCTGGACCATCACAGAGAATGGACTCTGCCGGACCACCGCAGAGAATGGACTCTGCTGGACCATCGCAGAGAATGGAATCTGCCGGACCATCGCAGAGAATTGACTCTGCCGGACCATCGCAGAGAATGGACTCTGCCGCACCATCGCAGAGAATGGACTCTGCTGGACCATCACAGATAATGGACTCTGCTGGACCATCGCAGAGAATGGACTCTGCCGGACCATCGCAGAGAATGGACTCTGCCGGACCATCGCAGAGAATGGACTCTGCTGGACCATCACAGAGAATGGACTCTGCTGGACCATCGCAGAGAATGGACTCTGCTGGACCATCGCAGAGAATGGACTCTGCTGGACCATCGCAGAGAATGGACTCTGCCAAACCATCGCAGAGAATAGACTCTGCTGGACCATCGCAGAGAATGGAATCTGCCGGACCATCGCAGAGGTTGGATTCTGATGCAAATTCACATATTAATAATTTACTGTAGGAAGAAATCTTGTTATGATTTCCATAAATTGAACCAGAATATTTATGAGACACTTCTGATTGCCAATGATAGAGTATCTTCTTTAGAGGAAAAACTTCTCACTTCAAATAATGAAAGAATAAATCAGAAAATTAAAATCAATAGTTTAATTAGAGACAATAATACTTTGAAACATCAATTTTTAAAGCTTGCTCCTAAAGCATCTGAAGATGCGTTAATTTCAATAGAAAATAAGTTATCTCCCTACTTTTCTAAAATTCAAATCAGGAAATTACTTACAGGTAAAAAAGTTGCAAAATGGTCTGAAGAAGATATTGTTTCAGGATTGGCATTCAGAAGTGTTTCAACAAAAGCATATAAATATGCAATTAAAAAATTGAAACTCCCCTTGCCATCAATTCCTTCACTTAATGCATACATCAAAAATATTAATGTGGAGCCAGGCCTGTTGAATATCGTTTTTAAAATTCTCTCCATAAGATCATCTTCAATGACTAAAGGAGAGAGAGTTTGCATGTTGAGTTTTGACGAAATGAGTTTGACTCCTAAATACTCTTACGATAGAGCCTCCGATAGCACTTATCCTGACTATGACAAAGTTCAGGTTTGTATGGCAAGGGGAATTTTGAATAACTGGAAACAACCAGTATACTATCAATACAATTCAGATATGACTCCTACAATTTTAAGTTCAATAATACAAAGACTAGAAGACAGTGGATTTTCTGTGTATGGAATAGTCTGTGACCTAGGTGGGAGTAATCAAGGTCTGTTCAAGGCCCTTAATGTAACTGAAGAAAAGCCAAACTTCCCACACCCTTCTGCAGTTAGGGTTATACATGCCTTTGCTGATGTGCCACATCTATTAAAGTTAATTAGAAATAATTTATTAGATTATGGTATAAAAATCAATGATAAATTTATAAATTCCGCCCCTTTATTTGAATTGCTACAGCACCAATCTGGAGAGCTGAACATTTGTCATAAAATCGGCATGGATAACCTCACTGTTGTGGGTAATGGTAGGCAGAAGGTACGGCTTGCAGCCCAGTTACTTTTTAACAGCGTATATGATGCGCTGATGTACTTAGGTATAACGAAAAATGAACTTGAATCTCCCACTTAGGTCCAAACTGCTCAATTCATTAAAGATACGAATGACTGGTTCGATGTAATGAATAGTTCTTTCAATAATAAATCTGATAACGGCTTCACAAATAGCAAAGAACAAGCCAAGATATTATCCACAATGATTGATAACATGAAAAATGCAACTGTTAATAATAGAAAATTCAAATTTATGTATGGGGTGATCATAAGTTCCAAATCCATCTCTAATCTTTTCAATGATCTCAAAGAAACGTTCAAATTCAGATACATTTTAACTAGACGATTGAACCAAGATGTACTAGAGCATCTCTTTGGATTAATTAGGCAAATGGATGGAAATTATGATCACCCTGATGCACTTGCATTCAAACAAAGAATGAAAAGGGTCATCATAGTTAATAAGCATGAATGTTTGACTTCTGTGGCATCAAACACAGAGCTATAAGATAAAGATGATATTGTCGTGTCTAGTCTTAGTTCTTTGAATAATCTCAGTTCTCCTATTAAGAAACCACCTAAAACCAATATTGATCTATGTGATGTAGAAACGTTACTGTTATCCGATAACACTGCTCTAGATAAAGAGGAAGATGGATTTGATTATGTTCTAGGGTTTTTGGTACAAAAATTCAGTAATAAATATAGAAACTTGGGTGGGTTAGCTTCTTATGATATGACTAAAGATGACTTCATTGAATTCAAAAATAGAGGGGGACTTAAAAGAATTGCAGATAGTGAGAAACCTAAATTTGAAAAACTTGAAACGTTATTTAGGAGTCATCACAATGAGCTCGAGAATGATCAAAATTGCATTAAAATTGAATCTAATTCGGTCACAAACCTCACTAGTGCTGCTGTGGCTATTGTTGATCTTCCCATAGAGGTAGTAGAGTTTTATTTTAGATGTAGGACATATTTTCGGATTAGGTATCTTAACAAATCAGATGTTTCAAAAAGTAGAAGGGAAGCTAAAAAAATCAAAAAACAAAATCGTTCAAAGAAATTAGTAAAACGACATTTATTTTAATCCTATTCATTTAGATTTTTAGTTATTTTTGATGCAGAATGTCGGATATTATACACATATATTCTGTACTGTTCTAGATCATTGTAAATAAGTCTTACTAACTGCTGTTAATGAAACCGTTTTGTAGGAACTATTGATATCTGTGAGTTTCTAACTTTTTAATATTAGCTAATATGTCTCTTACATTAAATTTTCACTTGATAAATAAATATAAAAATTAGCTAGTAAGTTTGTGAATTAGAATGTATCTATTTATTAGTTGGTGTGTAAATAATTATTAGCTACTTGTAAATTAGGATGTAGTGTAATTTATCTTCGTTGACACTATGTTCTACTCCTTGGCACACGAGAATTAACTATATCACATGGTGCATAAGTTAGTTCTTGATGAAAATCTGAAAAATATTGTGAGATTACATAATTAGCTACTGTCCATAATGTTTCCACAAATAGTGGGCATTCTCCATAGAGGCCTGTATTGATGTTTATTATTTATAATAGTGATGTATATTATTTATGATAATGATGTAGCTATATTGCTTAGCTAGATAATCATCTTATTTACAATAATTCCCGCTAAAAATAGGTTCTTTAATTTTTTGTATCATTACCGATGCATAATTAACTTACAAAAACCTAATTACCTTTCTTTTTAAAGTCTTTACAGCTGACCAAGAATCTAATTGTTCTATATAGCAAAATGATCCAATAAGTAGAAACAATGGTGGGATTTTTTTTTCATATCTATATCTTGTGAAGCTCATGTATACGGAGCTTTATGTTTGAATTTCAGCTATTATATAGTAGTTTGTCATATTTCAAATTGGAGAGGAGATTTTCCTAGTCCCTTGAATATTAATGAAAATAAAAAAGAACTGCATAATTTAATTTGAATATATTCTTTATTTCTTAGATTTGTATTATTACCCAGTTAAACTTTAAAAATTATCAAAATAGTTATCGTACTTTAAAAAAAAGTAAATATGACCTCTAAAAACGTGTAATTAAATTCCATGGTAAACTCTTCATAATCTAATTTAGCCAGTGAGAATAATAAAATATTTTCATGTTTCCTAGAAAATCTTTGACATTTACGATTAAAATATCTGGTGAATTTAACATATGAAGATAGACACGAATGTGCAAAAAGTCTTAAAAAGAACACTACAGGAAGGAATTGATCACGAGGATATCGTGACAGATCCAATTCAACAGGAACCTCCAGGAAATCCTCAATTTGGTCTTGAAGAAGTTAAGAACTAAAGATTTTGTAGTCATAAGCAAGTTCACCAGCCTGTAAGAAAATAGGAAACGTTCAGTAACAGACGGATCATAATGAAGTGATTGTTATTTTTGTCAATAAGACACTGACTTTTGAGATGCGTTCTGATAAAATAAACTCTCATCAACTACAGCTGATAATTATTTTTTCCATGTTGTTAAGAAATAACAAAAACCTAATACAACAGAGTGTGTTACAGAAACAAGTCTGAATTGGTTAGGCTTTCTTGTTTGAATCAATCGAAATCATAACATGTAATGTTCAATTACATTATTTATCAATTAGATTTGAAGATCAAATCAATCAAATGCCGTAACTCCACTTCTGACTCAAAAACTGAAATTTCGTTTGTACTTTAAAATGAATATCTCTCATACGAGCTCAATTTTACTGTTAACTAATAACTTACCCTAATATGTTTATGAGAAGAGGGGAAAATTTCAATCTAACACCTCTGTTGGTGTTGGTGACTAACTGGCTCAGATTTATGTAACAACTGCAACTTGGGCGACTGGCATAATCCTCTCTTGAGTCTGAAATAAATATGTGTTATATTAAACACGTGCTGAGAAATGAATTACTAATCAAATTATTCTTACCTAAAGACTTTTACCTTTAAAGTTTGACACAGGAATCTCTGCACACATTCAAAGAGTTTAGACGTGATTGATGCATGTTTGAAGCAAACTAATAATAGTAGCAATGATAAATACTTTATGCATATGATTGAACTTGATTAACAGTTTATTTACTAATCAATGCCTCCATTTGTAATGCTTAGTTTACAAACTACAGGTACAGTAACAGGGTTGCCACACAAGTTTGAAAGTAAAATTAAAGGACAGTTTTAAATATCAAGGACACAAATTTGGGATTATCAGTTTAGTTAATAAATAAAATAAAATCACTTGACAGTCTCAATATGTAGAAAATGGTTATAAATATTAGACACAATATAAGTAAATAGGTAGAAAATACTAGCTAGGGTAAGTTCTGAATTATCAGACAGTTCCACATTTTTGGACAATAATTTAAAATGATATTAGTCTTGTCTTAATTTTAAATTAGAAACAATTATTTTGGGATACAAGTATTACTTTATCCTACCACTGTTTCAAATTTGAAATTTAAAAAAAATATATTATTTTTACATTTGTGTCAGAAAATGTGGAACTGTCCGATAGTTCAGAACCTAGGTACCCTAGGTTCTGAACCTAGGGTACCTAGCCCATTCACTACTCTGAATCATGGTATATTTTGATATACATAATTATAATTGATTTTTCCCATTACCAGCGAGTTGATCAAAGACCATATTACAAAATGATCAATTTCTTTTAAATACTACAAACTACAACATTATACCTACATTTGACTATGTTGTATTTTTTACATCATATTTTATGTAACTTCTAGAGAGTAATTGGAGAGATAATTGTAAACTCTCCAATTACTCTCTGGAAGCTACATTAACATAAATGTCTATATTTCTCTCCTAAAATAAACATTATTACATAGAAGATTAAGAATAAATAGCAAACCAAAAATAAATTACTCTCTAGACTTGTCAATAGAGTGCCAAGTAGTGTCACAGTCATACTTTAGCTATTAGCTACTTGTAGTATTGACATGCCAGCCAATATAATGGGTAGTCCAGAGGCCTTATGAAGAGTTTAGTATTTTTGAATGGATCTGTATACTGAACATTTTTGTACTGTAATCTGTTAACTCTCTAATTTGACATGCGCATATAGAGAGAATTAAAAAAATCAAAGCCAAGTTCCCATTTTTCCCTCAATTCCAAGTGAAATAATGTGAAAAACCTTAAGGCCTTGTTACACGGTGCGAGTTAATGTCGTGAAAGTGGACAGCAGCTGTCCCACTGTACTCGCATGCCAGTAGCTCAATGTTAATACCATTGAATTTCCTTAACAGTTGCTTGACTGATGCGGTCACACTGCACGAGTAGCTGCACTACTGTAACTGGCTAGGCCAACTCGCACCATGTAACAAGGCCTTTAGCCAAGAGAAGAGGACTATCATTTTTAGTCTCCAATTCAACATTGTTACATAGGAGGAAATTATAATATACTACCCAAGTTTCTATTTTCCACTCTCCAAGAGTCCAAAATACTGGACAAGTACCTTGGCTAGTATTCCCAGACTCTGCAACTTCTAACTTGGTATACAAGAGTCCAAAATCCTAGACAAGTACATGAGTAAGATTCCCAAACTCTATTAGCTACTTGGAGAAGAGAGGTGGTATACTTTCCAAGTTAAAAACTTAAAAGCACAACAAAGTTCTCTTCATCATCCTTCACTTTTTGTATAAATTGTATAGCTACCTAACCAGTTTCATCATTTGATGTTTGATTCTAAACTAACTGTGTTAGATATTAATTAATGAAAAAGTTCTAGTCATAAGCTATAAATTAAAATGGTGACAAGAAGTACCTGCTTCAAAACTTGGTAATAGGTGATACTTTTTCAGTTTGATTTTATGAGAATTATTGAAAGATACTAAGTTCTAAAGCTAGGGAGTTCTCGCCATTATAATTAATGGGCATTAATGACAAGCTATTTGAAGTCTTGGACAGTCCAATAATTCATATTGACTAGCAATTTCTAATATTCTTCATTGTTACAATGTTAAATTGGAGATAATACTTGATTATTCTATCATTTTGGAGGGCAATTTGACTAATTCAGGATTATCTTGGAGAATCCATTATATTGGTGACCAAGATACACACTTTGGAACTTGTCAAAGATATTGGAATTCATTTGAAGGGATCTAGAGAAAATGGCTCTTTTTTGGATGATTTCAAGCCAAAATTACCATGGCATGGAACAGGCATCATCCATTATATTATAGGGATTAGATTAGCCTAATTCAAAATTTTAAGCCAGCTAGAAGTATCTGGAAATTAGAGTTTTGAAGATGAAGTTAATTAGCCTAATTGGCTCTAACTGACACACTCTGAAACATGGAATGCAGACTGGTTAAGGACTTAGGTTAGAGGTTACTGGTGTCTGGTATAATGTGATATACTGATATTTTCACAAGATTCTTGGAGAGCTCAGAGCTATTTAAGGTCCAAAAAAGATTTACAAGATCTTTGAGAGCAATTCTGAATTCATTGCTCTGTTTATAACTATAGGTACATGTTAATTAATCACCTATGTACAAGATGTACCTAGTACTAAAACATGACTGTCAGACTCACCAATTTTCTCTCCAGGAGTTCAAAACTCTCCTAAAGTGACGAAAAGTCCAAAATGAAGTATAATCTCTCTCTAAAATGTCTAAATAATCTTAAATTCTCTCCAAATTGAAAATTAGCATGGTAACATTATTACTAACATATAAGAGAAAATTATATACTCTCACCAATTGAAATTAGGTATTAGATCTAAAATTATAGGTAGCTAGTACCTAACTTGCTAGGCTGAGTAGGTTCTAGTCAATATATTGGCTAAAGCTGCCCTACTTTCTAATTTGATTTAGGATAGGTAGTTGATAAGGTAGGTATTTATTCATACTTAGAGCAATTTCGAATTAATTCCTTTGCTTACATGTTAAATTGTTATTTCCTGTGAACATATTGAATCGAAACACTATCAGTACTAGTCTATTGTGACTAATTTTTCTCATGATTTGATATCCTATATATCATATCATCTAGTTAGCTAGTTAAGATCTTGGAAGAGAATTTCCTATTATCTGCAGACTCTGAAACTGCACACTATGAATTTAGATAGGTACCTATTTATTGTAATTTGCAGGTAACTAGGTATCTTATATTCTTTAATATTCTCCAAAATAGTTTGATATAGCCTTCATTGTTTGAAAAAATAAACAAAAGACTCGAATATTGAAATACATCAGCTAGAAGTAGGAAATTATTCACTCGGTTCAATTGGTGCCCAAGATGGTCCTATTTTATTGAGTCTTTTAATGCACTTATTATTATTTCATATCATAATGAAATGTTTCATTTACTGTTTTAAGACTCCTAGATCACTAAAAAAGTAAAAAGAATCTAGAAATCGCTGTGTAAATACCTCAACTGCCCATATTTCGGGGTTAATTACGGGACTTGGGCACCAATTTCAGCTTCTGCCAGACGTATCGATCAGCTGTTCCTGTTCAGTCAACCTTTAGTAAAGTATATTATCCTTGGGAAAACCGTTAAAACTAAGATGTTGAAAATTTGACATAATGTATAAATTAATGTTTGTGTTAACATGTTGAAATAGTACGGATCTGTCAATCTCGGTTATAGAGTTATTTGGAGTTTGAGGGATTTGAATATCACCAAGGCAAACTTTTTCAGACAGTTTTGAGAGCACCACATTCATCGCGACTTAACTCATGAAATACCAATAAGATAACGGTGCATTCCGATGTTTATGGAAGAAAAGAATATGTTTGAAAGGACAAAGCAATTAGATTTATTCTGAAACAAGTGGTTTTAAAATTATAAGAGGTGAGGATTGATACTCCAAAAAGAAGCACATCCTTTGTATCGTAATTTCGGCCAGGAATTAATAAATTCTAATTCAAAAATATTATCCTATGCAAATAATGATATTGTTAAAAACAATAGTTTCATAAGATAGCATAGAATTATTTTGAAAGATTGAAATAATATTTTTGTGATATAAGTAATGATTACGATTGATATTGAATGTTTTGTCTCAAACAAGTGTACACTGAAAACTGATTATTATTTGAGTTAAGAAGTGTTGTATCCTTACCCTTTCTCAACGATTAAACTATCTTACTTAGTGCTCAATACTAATAAAAGAATTTAGGAGTGAACTAAGTAGTAACAATCCGGCTATAAGGGTTTTAGACGGCAAACAAACGTACAGTGAATGAAATATAACATTCATTAAGTAATCTCTAACATCACCATATATATATTTTATATTGCAGGGTGAACGTAGTAACCTGAATTAGTTGAACTATCAGAATGTATGGGAAGGTTTGACTTTATGTTAAGAGGAGTGTCTCACCGATATTTGAGATAAATAAAAAAAATGCATAAAATGACACCTTATAACCTATAATTTTTAAAATCATGAGTAAAATATTAGGTATGAAAGTTGTCTGCAAGTGCAGAACTGAGGGAAGCAAAAAAAGGTATGGTATGAAGTAGTATTTGTTTTTTTCTTGTATTTTTCATGTAATCGCTATAGTACTGCTGTTATAAAAAAATATGAAAAAATAAAAAAAAATCGAAAATCGGCCGTTCGCAACACTTTTTATTTTTCAATTTCTAAAGCCTACTCCATCTTCAATTTTTGACTTAGAGACATGTTTTTTTTTATTCGGAATAAAGTTGTCTACAAATGTGCGATCAGTTGATATGTTATTTTGCAACATGTAAAAAATATATAGGGAAATGTAACCATATTTCGAACCTAACCAAATTTCTCTGAATTTTTACTGTTTTTTTTTTTTTGAGATTGCAAATTTGATGGAACGAATCATATTATTGTAGAGTGCAAAATTCTGAACTAAATGAAACAAACCATATGTCTTTAGGCCTAAAACTGAGGGAGAAATAGGGATTTTAAAAAATGTCTAAATTTGGCGATTTTCCGAGTGTGAAGATGCTTTATGTTAATATTTGTAAAATTTGTCTTAAGGAAAAAATTGTCTGTTTTTATATTATAGTCAAATCTGAAAAAATCAAGAATGTCACTCAAAAAAAAGTAAAAAGTGAGCCACTCCCCTTTAGAAACACACGTCTTTTCTTTCCATCCCCCTTCCCTTCCAGTCACCACAAACAGTTCCAGGATGGAGAACCCTGGTGAGGCTATTATGGAGTTATATAAAACACCAATCTTAATTAATCGTACTGCCAGTGCAAGTAACTCATTGGCTTGTAATCGTATTTTATGTAGTAATCACTTTTTAATTAGTGTGTTAGATGCAGTATTGTATTGTTTAATTTAATTTTGTATGCCATATCTTATTATAAAATTTAAGAGTCTATTTGAAAACATTCTACACCCTTTATTCTTTTAAACGAGTAAAAGATAAATATTGTATAATATCCATGATATATATAGGCAAATTAAACAATGAAAAAAATATAATTAATATGAAGAAAACAATTGTGCTCAATTTGATCAAATAAATTAAAACATAAACAATTACACATTAGGTTAACTGGCCGTATAAGGGAAATTTCTCTAAATTATTGCACCAGATACATCATTTGAAATAGAACTAATAACTCATTTTAGGGCATAAAGTTTGAAATATTTCAATTATAGTTAAAATTGCTCATGAAGAATTAGATCCAAGCTGATTCATTATTCGGTTCAGCATTTCCAATATCCGATTGATGTAAGCCTAACCACCTAATGCAATTAAATAGTTCCAGAACTCCGCCTTGATGCTGTTTAAATGAATAATCCATAGAAAGTGAAATTAAGCTATAATTAGTATATGAAAATTGAATAAAACTGGAAGCACTTTCTGAAATTATTATACATATATATTAGTTTTTTAGTAGAGTTATTGAAATAGTTTCCAGAATATTCTTTTATTTAAATATGAGGTTTTCAATTATTTATAAATAGGGCAGTGAATTTACACTTTGAATATCATAGATCCAAAGAATATTTAAAACAAAACGAAATAGTATCAAATTCCATATACTGCTGGTCTAGGATGACACAATAAGGTTTATTTTTCTCCTTGTGTAACATTTTTTGCGAACTATGATATCTAAATTTCTATATTGTCACAGCCTTACTTATCAATAATATGTATGTAGTGTTATCGTGCTACGTAATTTGTCCAGCTTGTACCGCTTATTGGAATACTTACTTAGCATTTACTAAGCCTATGCAATCAAATAATCTGCCACTCCCTTCATTTGGCAATTGGATAGATGTATGAATACCTTCAAGTGGCAGTCATAAAAGTCCACATTTTTTACTCCTGTACCTTTTAACGAACGCTCATTGTTAGTCAGTAAAACAGTCGTCAATTGCCTCTGAATTAATGACTTGGTGAAAGCCATCGAAATAGAACACGAATTCATTTATTCTTCCTTTATAGGACAAGATTGACCTGAAACTGAATGTTTGTATATCTTAATTGAGATATAAATTCCTTGTTAGGTAATTTATCAATTTTTCACCTCGAAAATGAATTGTAGTTTGGAAGAGTTATTATTGATAGGAATATGAAAAAATAAATTCATACTGTTTCACGAAACTTTTCACGACTGGTTTCTTATAAATGATTAATTTCTCTGGTTTAAAACTAACATGAAATAGAATGAAATATATCATGCGCGTTTCACTGATCTGCAATATTGACCGATTTTGCTGTGCAATCTATTTGACAATAATTGTTAGTGCAACCATTGATCGAGAACGGAATTATTGATCAATTACTGAACGTTCAAATGATATAGCAGTATTTCAATTCAGCAATCTAATTGGTACGCTTCATAAGGGTGTGTATTCACTTGATTGCAGTGCGTTCAAATGACATTAAAGTTTACTTGTTTACGTGTAAGTGATAATCCATATCATTCGAACGCGCAGCAATCGATTGGTGGTTAACTTATGAAATGTACAACTAAATAAATCCATATCATTCGAGCACGTAGCAGTCGATCGATGATTGCGCTATCGATTGATCAATAGATCATGGAGCAAAATCTGTCGATTTTTCAGATCAGTCAAAAGCGAGTGGAAAAAGTATTCCAAGATATTTATGGTCATCATATTGACTACAATATCCTCATAACCCTAACAATAGCTTACTACAGCTCCAGGATAATTAATCAAACAAGAGACAATGTCCCTAATAATTCAGAGAGTGTTCATAAATCATATTTACGACACACGGACTGGCAGTTTGGACTACGTTAGTGTAATGACGAATAATAGTTTACTGTCATGATACTGGACAATGGATGGAAATGATGCAAGGGAAAGATATCGAAAAAGATCTAAAGTGAAGATGACGGAAAAGATCTACAGTCACGATATTGAAGAAGATATGAAGGATATGATTAATTTAATTGGTACTTAACGTCTGCTTTGGAACTAAATTGTTGATTTCAAAATATAGTAATGAGGAAAGTAATGAGCAGTAATAGATTCTGTCCATGTTTCAGAGGCTGGAAAATTGTAGGCCAATTTTTGAGCCAAAATTTCACAAAAAATCTGAGCCAAGCCAATTTGGCTCATTTTTTGAAGATTTCAAGCCAAAATTAGCATTGGAACATATGAAATAATTCAAAATTTAAAGCCAATTAGACATATATGAGATTTGATCATTTCAAATCTAAGCCAATTAATTGGCTTCAACTGACATACTCTTATGCATGGTAATAGAAAATTAAAAATATTATAAACTGAAAATTCAAAGGCTTATTCTAAATTGATACCACCATCATTTTCTTCATCGCAAATTTAAAACCACATATTTATATAAACAGCTCCCCAGATCATAAATGTCCTGTCCCTCTATATTTCTACGTAATTACCACTGATTAATAAATCATTAATTATTAGAGTTTGAATATCATTTGTGTTGAGTTCACAATTTTTCAATATATTCATTTTAAAGCAGTTTCGTCAAAATTTATTTCTTAATTAATTACCTATGGCATTTTTTCTTCACCTGAATCCAAGTGTTAAATTTATATTCATTCCATTTCTTTTCAAACCAGTTTTCATGTTGGGCAGTGAACTAGTCATGCGCAGCTTAGATGTGCTTGTTAGTGTGTAGCTACGTACTGTTCTTTAACTTCAATTCATAAGAAACCTTATTCATAATTGTAATTAATTCCCAAATTGTGATGGTTCCCTTTGGAACCATCTCATCAACTGTGGTACCTTATAACGGTCCACAGTATGGGTTCTCTAGTGATTAGAATATTACTCTTTTACTTATCTTTCAGATTCTTTTTTAATCAATTAATCTCTTTTTACTAAATACTCATTGCCATGCCCTAGAACCAACTTGCTTATATGGTTCCGACCTCAGGCCGGCCTATGGTCAATGCTCAACTGTATTTAGGTTAAATAACACTTTTGGGTATAACTCAAAAGGGATTGTATTTCTAAATCAAGCATATATTACAACACTATGCACATCACTAAACACTCACAAGTAATTGTCTCACAAACTAAGACTTGAGATTTAGATGTTAATCTCATGCGAGCCAAATGGTAACCAGCTGTGAATGCTCATTACACATAATTATATAGGTTCGCCAATGCAGTTATGCGGGCACAATTAATAATGTGTTTGCATCACTACATTGCTTCCCCCCCCCCCCCCCCTTTCGAAAATTTCAAAGTTACAATCCGCATTTTCCAAGACTACCAGCTGGCATCTCTGAACATTGTTACTCAATAGTTGACAGTGTTCAGATGCGCACTCTGTTAGTGGAAATCTGTGTATTGGATCTCTTGAAATTTCTCGAACTGGCTATAATTGTATTACTAGCAAATTAATTTAAAAATATAAGTTTAATTCAATTGTTTGTAACATTCTAAAAATGTTTCAGAACTAAAGTGCATCAATAACTTTTCATAAAATTTTATCTTACCTATACAATCTTAACTTTTGCTTTAACAATATTTTTTATTAATTACTAAATATTCTAAGTTATTCCTACCTACTATGTCTCAGTTCAAAATAAACAATTTTTTCATTTTATAAATGTAAAACTTGCCTAATATATTTGAGATCTCACCTCGCCCCTCCTAATTTTTAGAATATTATTCTAAATATCTTCAGAGACTTCGAGCACATAGTTCTTAGCTGTTCAAGCTGTTATTTTATTTACGTTAAAAAAAAGTTTTATGATTAAAAAAAAAATTTGTAAAAATATATTTTTGTTTAAATTATTTATGTTTTATTTTAATGAAATTCCTATTTTATTGATGAAAAGAAATATTCGTTATCATTTATCATAGGTTATGATATCATAAATTGTGACTCCTTAATTAATTTATCTACTTTTTTATGAATTTTGATCAATTTTATTATCAAATTTTGAGACAATCTTAATACTTAAAAAACTAAATATTAAAATTAACATCGAGAATAAAAATAAAATTAAAATTAAATTCAATTATATTTAAATTTCACTTAAAATTACCCATACTTAAAAATTAGAAGCTTAAAGTAATGTTCTAATTTAATTTGAATTTTTTAAATTATTCCTAAATGCTTAATGACCTTTTGATTTTTTTACTTTTAGGTTTTTGAATTTTATGAGGCATTATAATGAAATTCGTCGCTTGGATGTTAATTGCATGTTCATTAAAATACTTAACCGTCTTGGTTAATTTCCCTGTTCTAAAGGGCGTTCCCTATTTTTAATCTGATTAAAAGCCTCGGTTGCCATATTGGACTTTAAACTTCTTTTCTCATACAAATTCATGTCTTCATCTCTTTTTATCTTTTTAGCATGAGTGTATCCACATACTAAAATCCCCACCATTAGTACGGTCAAAACTAACACCAACACATCACTGAACAAATTCGGTATGAGGTCGTATTCCGTTGTACCCATATTTTTAATTGTGGCCTCCAGGTGAGCTTTGTTCATCGACGTAGACTTTTGTATAAGCTCAGCAACCGAATTAAGATCAAAGTTACTTTGTGTTTAACCCATCGTAACCGCTGCGTACAGTTTCTTCCCCCGTGACCTTGAAGTGTGGCAGTGAGTTGCAAATAGGTACGACAAACGTTTTCTCTCAGCGAACGTATGTCCAGTAGGCACTGACTGTGAGTGGCTGGCTCCATGTGGCTTTTTGCGCTGAAATTGAAACGATACTGTTAATACATGACCCCTGATGTCATTTAAATAATGTATCAGTCTCAGTGTGAATTAATTATATTTGATTTTAAATTCCTTCAGTTTTTCAACGTGATTTCAATTTTTTTTTAATTTTCATTTTGATTTTAAACAATTGAACTTCTACATTTCTTTAGCATTTGACAAAAATATAATTCATCTTATTCGTTACACTAAACATATAAATACAAAATATAAAATTAACATGCATCTTCTTTTAATTTATAAGGTCTTTCATTCGATAGTATCATTAGTAATGCAAATGAAGCTACTCACTTGGAGTGGCTAGGCTAGTATCACCTGCAAAAATATTCCACCTCCACCCTAATAGGTGCCTTCATTAAATAAATTCTTTTTCGGTAGAATTTCTAACATGAAGTTGTTTCCTTTATATGTTTTCTGTCTTTTTAGATTTCTTAATCATTGATACAGTTTCTCAATATTGTTCTAAATATCGGATATTTAGACGTGATTCTGAAATACTGATTGTTTGGAATAACCAAGAAAAAACCTTCTGTAAGTAATTTTCTCATCTATATTATTGACATTATTTATGTATAATCTGAATTGTTTAAAATTATTTTTGTATATCTATTTCTTGAATGTATTGTGCTATTTCAGGCACGTTGACGAGAATAAACAACTACACCAATTCTCGGCCTTTACTGTGAGTTTTGGTCCGAAATCATGTCCAGATCTCTCAGAAAAGTGGCTCCAACCTTCAGGACATTGTCAGAAGAAGTGACTGCTAGGGAAAATTTAATTGCAATTTTGATTAAATCTGACGACGATTTATTGGCACCGGTAGATATTAGATATTAGAATGGACTTGAGAGCCGTGATTCATCAAGGAGGCTCATGATATTAAATGTGACGATCACGTCCGAATGTGTGCTGCATGGAACCAATAATCATTCTCTCGGTGACTGCAAAAAATTTAGAGGACTTGGTTACGAAGAGAAGAAGACCCTCATTAAGGATAATAAGCTGTTTTACAAGTGCATGGGCACTCATTTCGCGAGGGATTGCAATGTTGACATATCATGCGACATCTGCAAAATGAAACATCACACATTGTTGCATTACGACAGTGTAAGCAACAATAAATCCTCATCTGATCGAAAAAACTCCAACAGAAACAGTCCAGTGCAACGTAAAGCATACAATCCGAGACAACAAGTTGGTCGCTTCACAATGGATTCGAATTGCTCTATGGTCTGCAACGATCCTGAAGCGATTAGAGTGTGCCCTAAAACCTTAACAGTAGAAATAAGAGCACCGATTTCTACAACGGTCTTGAGGTGTCTTGCAATACTGGTGTCTTGTAATATTTGTTGCCTTTGTGATCCAATGCTAATGGATTACTTCAATCTCGATCGCTGCCAGTCTTCGCACCACTGTTGGTCTGGTCTTCGTCTGGTCTTCGTACCACTGTTGAAGGAGATAAATTAGTATTCTCTAATGCAGTTCTCATATTTTTGAGATAATGGACTAAGTTTTCTTTGTAGCAGAGTGATAAACTACCCAATAAATATCCCTAATAACTCTTCCCTTAACTATATTCAACAGAAAAAATGGTAATTTTTCATTTTCATATGATTACTTCTTATGCAAATTGATATGCACAATTGTATTAATAATTAATGCTGGTCGTTTTTTGAAGAAAACAAAACACTGCGATTTACTTGGAACAATTACCTTCAGACAGTGTTATATTTAGTTAGTCATAGATTATTATGTGGGATTTCCTTTTGATCTTCGTATCTGCCACCTTAGCCAGCATACTATTTTGGATATCAATCTATATTGAATCGATTTTTTTGTTAAAAAAGTCTGATATTATAATCGGGTAATCTTTGAGTATCTTTGGGCTGTTTTGTCATATTGGCTATCATGTATTCATCTTTGTCTCTGAAAGTTATTTAAATCGAGTATTTTCACACTATCTTTTAATTGTTAATATCATTCATAAAATTCAGATTTAAGATATCCAATAAACAATAAATTCATTTTGGATATTCATTGACAAAAAAATGGTCACAGCTGTTAATAATTTTGGAGTCCTCCCTAATATCTATTATTCCTACCATAGCATACCTCTCTAAAGCTTCCGTTCCAGAGGTTTAATGTTGAAGGCAGATTCCTCTCCCTCCCCAACCTCCACACACTCTCACATTGTTCAAATTCAGTATAATCCCACGCGAAAAATCTAATTGGAATTTTCGATTCGATGGATTCAATTTTGATAAAAGTGGTTTGATCTGACGGAAATTTATTTCTTGGTATTTCAGCTACACCTCCAAATTAATGGGTGGAATTTTTCTATCAATTAACATTTTGTAAAGATTCAAAAAAATGTTCACAAAAAAGTGAAATAAGGCATTTAAGATATGCATCGAGTTAAAATTGAGAAATTAGAATTAATTTGAGGATAAATAGGGTGAAGATACAATTTAACAACCTTAGAAATTTTCGGTCATATAGTATAGAGCATTTAGAGTAAAGTATCTATTTATCACTTATATCCTAAATTCACCCTAAATTGCTTATAAATAAGATCATATTCTCAATGAGTAAATGATCTATTGGATGATAGCATTGCCGGAGAAATTGTTGCGGGAAATTTCGCCGTCGGAGTTTTCACCGCCTAAATGTTTGCCATTGGAAAATTTGCCGATAAGAAAATTTGTCGTGCGGAATGTTTGCCGTGAGAAATATATAAAACGAGGCTTTTATGGATTATTAAATAGGAATCAATGAAATTTTCGTTTAGAGAGATCGCACTGGAGAAATATTTTAGATATAGCAATAAAAATTGCGCTAAATCAGATTTCAAGAGGTGAATCGTACAAGGTTATAAAGAATAAATCAAAACAATCGACAATAATTTAGGTATTAGAAGTAGAATATAGAATATCATATACTATTTATTTATAATAACTTAAAAAGGCGTGCGTATTTTCATATTGGTTATAGCTCATTCCGATCCTATTTCTAACATGACCATGATGGGTGCGAAGGTAGAGTCGCAGACTGAAGACTACAGATATGAGTTCGCGTCCTGGAGACACAACTTCATTTCTTTCCCCCTTTCTTTCCATTTCCAACTAATTGATATACAACCAAACGTACATGTATACTATTTGCTATGAAGTAAAAAATGGTAATTAAAAAAAAAGAAAAAAATAATTACTGAAACAAAATTATTTTGATGGCTCATAGCTGACAAATTTATTTTGTTTATATAACCAAAAAACTACTTTTTGGTTGAATCAACAAAACCGTTCTCTGTGCGTCGAAAAACAAGGTAATTTTGAAATATTCTTCCTGATCTCTAATTCGTTTATTCAGTGATTACCTACAATCAATTACCAGCAAACTCTCCCATCGCTCAGCCTAAATCTACTGCCATCTGATCCTTTAAATCTGAGATATTCGGTGGTACAGCTTCGCATAGCCGAGAGAACACATGTCTGAAGTTAATTTGAAATTGTGACTCCTAAATCTTTACTCGAATTTACACTTCTCGACAATGGAAGCGCGATCTTCCAGATAGTGTTTCTGCTCACACAGGTGTATCTTACCCCAGAGATTGTACTCTCGTAATTCTTTGATACGAGAGTAGACCTTTTGGAATTTTGCAAGGTACTTTTCATCGAACCACATTACGAAATGCATATAGTATAATACATATTTTGTACGAAATCGTTGTTAATCAATAAATTTGTTCATTTGTTTATATAGCTAAAAAGTAATTTTCAATTAAACCACATTTTGAAGTTATCATATTGAAATAAATCCCCATCTTACATTATTTTTGGTGAAACTATTCATCAAGAAAATAATTTTATCCTAATTTACACAGAAATAGTATAAAGTTTATCCAAATAATATTATTTTATTCATATATCGATAAATGAATACACTTTTGAGAAAATGATTTAACATATGAGAAATATCATACAATTAATTATATATCTCCAGAACATCAGCTCAATTACACTTTAGGGTAATGTATTCACTATATCCATTTTATTTTTTAAAAAGTAGATCAGGATGAGATTTTTTTGGAAGACCGAATACGATCCCGTAAACACAGATTTTATCGCTTGAATGAGATCGAAGATACCATTTCAGGATTTTAAAAATGAGGTTCCTAGTTTCTTTCTAATGTTTCCTTTTAACCAACAGTTTTTCTTCTCTAAACATAACGGAGTATCTTTTATTAGAAAGATAGATGTTTATGTTCATTATGAATATTCTTGTGTTTAAATAGATTCAAATCTTTTGGGACTGGAGTTAATGTAGCTGAATACAAGGAAATTTCTTACGCAGAATACATAGTTACATCGAAATACTGTCACTAACTGTGCATGGAAAGTGAATGTTTACATAAATCATGATTAGACAATCAGTAAATTCGAACAATAAGATTTATTCATCGACCATAACCTAATGCAACTCTTACATCCCTAGAACTGTTAGTGACTGAGTACTGTCAACTTCTTATAACTCTTTTTCCGCTCTGACTAGCTTTTATCCATAATTTCCCCTTATACTTATACAGAATGTGTATTTGTATGCTGAATTCAATGAAAAATGTACTTTTTACTTCTATTTACTGTATATATTATAATTGATTTATTCTAAACTCATAAAATATATCTAGTTCATATGATGATAACGGAGAAGATACTCAAAGAAGGTAGGTTGTAATGTTTCGTGGTAATAAGGGTGATTGGTATTTATTCCCAATTGGTTTCAGTCTAATGATAAAAAGTATTTTAAAGTTTTGAGGTTTTTTTCTTAACTAATACATGAATTGAGCATGGAGAAGTTAATTATTTTTGAAATGTTTCTATTGCGGATAGCCAGTGGTCACATGATTTTCAATATATATTTTTTTTTTTTATTTCACGGATAAAATGTTGCTCAGCTGTAGTCAATCATATTTCGACGAGTAAGACACTAATAATCAAATGTTCTAAATTTAAATCTTCATGTTCATATAAGAAAGATAACCATTTCGTTGATGATAGACTGCCGAATAAAATATTTTTACAGGTTCTGATGGATTTGGTTTCTATTTGAATGCAAAACCAATCTCTCTTTCATAAAATTTCAATTCTCCTGAGACTTTGAAATGATTTGAGAAAAACAGTACACTGCATTCTCAATACTTTGATGTTTACATCACTCTTTCATCAATATTGAATTTTATTTTTAAAGTTGGTTTTTGAAGATTATCAATCTTTCTGTAAATATCTTTCAAGTGTCATATTATATTTTTGATTAGATTATTTAAAAGATATTATAAAAATAATCTTCTTTACTGAAACTACTGTACAATAGTTAGATTTTTTTGGGATAATTTATGTTTCTTTATAGCATTTAATTATGAATAATTTCATATTTTCTTAAAAATCCATTCCTGTAACATTTACATCATTTTTTAATAACAAAATTAGCAAAACTTCTTTGATTAGAAAAGAGGTTCAGGTGTTTCAGGGTAAAGCAAGACACCTAAGTACCAATTATAGATTTGATCATAGTTATTTATTTCATTAAAAGTATTCCAGTGCACTTCTCTTTTTCAAAGCAATTAAGTTTCATTTTCTTTAGACTTATTCCAAGCTCATTATTCTAGAATGCTCAGTCTCTGTAGTGCATTGGACTGAATATCTTTCATGCTCTAGAAACAAATAAGTATGTTTACTCAAACTATTATATGATGCAGATAAATGGTAGAATGTGTCGCTTATGTCTAAATCCATGCAACACCTGATCGTCTCTGATTTTAACATTTATTTTCTAAATGTTTTATGTATATATAACGATAACATAAATAATGCAATAATGATTATACCAGTAATCAAGGTTGATCTATGTATACACGTTACACAGTTCTTTGATTTAAATAATCATAATCAGAGTGTTAAGGTACGTTTTGAATAGAGCGATTGCTGCGATCACCCCTCATCGATCATCGCCCACATATTGTCGCTGAACACTAAATCAATGCTATTCCTATGTGGCTCTTTTGCAATGAGCGATTATCGCTGATCATTATTTCAATGGCTTCCTATTGCTGGGTGATCATAGCTGAGCGATGATCGCAGTAATCACTGCTTGCAACACGTACCTTCATGATCTGGAAAGTTGGAAGCTATATTTAGGAAGACGCAAGTTTACTTGCTTGCTCAAGATTCATAACTTCTTGTTCAAGATTTATGACAAACTTTCAAATTAAAATCCAAAGCAGCAATTCACATGTAAGTAGATGTGTTTCAACTATAGTAATTCCGGTGTAATAAAATTCTCACCTTAAAATATACACATAACATATATGAGCAAATTACTTGGAAGTGCTTCCACGTTCCGAATATATTGTATAACTAAATCTAGCGGAGAATACAATGAACAGGCGGATGTTTATCGGATTACGGAATAGAGAAAATAAAGAATTTAAGACCCCGTGCTTAATTTTTATCTGATATAAAATATTTCAATTAACTTTGAATAACAACACAACAGTTTTCACAAGCGGACTTAATGTTGTACTGTTTGATTGCTATTGATTGTAATGTTTGAAAACATTGTTACTTCAAATTAAATTTGGATTCTTTGTGAAACATCAAGTAACTGAGACTCTCATAGACTATAGTACCGGGTAAATTGAATTCAAAATAAGTCATCATTTAATCTGACTTTTTGAAATTTTTCATTTACTTACCAATCCCTAAGTTAACACTCAGTTTCCAAATAATGTGAGTCATTCTTCCTCTCTGTTTTGGTAGGTATATATTTTTTCATTCTTCTTCTAAGTTCATATAATCTCGTACCGTATTGCTGCTGACTTCAGAGATCAAAAGATTGAACACAAATACGACGAAAACAACTTCCACGCTACACTTTTACGATGCTATCACGTGGGGAATAATATTTGTTTTTCTTGGAGCTGAATTGAATCCTATACTATGCGTGCTAGAAAAATTCGTCTACGTAAAATTTGTCCATGGAAAATTGGTCCACGGAAAATATCAGTAAGAGATAATTGCAGTCGCATACAATCTGGTTAAATGAATATAAAACATATATTCAGCAGTTATAACTGTTGATGAAAAATGTATTCTATCAAGCTAATATATTATTTTATCTATAATTGAAAATTAAAAAGAAAAAAATAACTTAATCAAATATTTAAATTGAATAGCTTGACATTTTCAGCAATGCAATATTTCTCTCCAAAAAGTTCGGTTTCATTCGGAGTGCATTGCAATACTAGCAATACAGTGTGGGCCACAAAAATGTTTCCTCTTTTTTAAATACTTATAAATCGTTAACCAATGGACGAAAAAACTATTTCTGGGTCTCTTTTTCTCTGCCTCTTATTGTACTATTAACTGAAAAAAACTATTTTTAACTGATGGACATAGTTTAAGAACAGGTAAGCAAAGAGTGAGGGTGACAATTTTTTGCCATTGCGCAATGGTTATTCTTAGAGCTAACTCTGTGATTTTACTAATAAAAAGGCAGTGAATAAAAGGAAAAAATTATAATGGTTGACATTTTAATACAGGGTGTTAAAAATTCTTCCTTTTGAAACTATTTGGAATTAGAACTACTTCAGTTACATTTTGATCTTATCGAAGTTTTCACTATGAATATTCATTCTTCGCTTGTTCATTGCATGGTTAAGGCTCGCTTCACACTTGCATTTCTAACAGCGTGGAAAAAAGCTATTCCGAAAATGTGTTAACATTTGCGTTTTATCATCGTTGAAGTACGAATTTAATGAGATTTTTCCATCATCGATAAAAAAATGTAAGTGTAAACACATTTCAGGAAGAGCTTTTATCCACGGCGTTAAAAATGCAAAGTGTGAAGCGGGCGTTAATCATGCAATAAACAAGCGAAGAACGAATATTTATAGTGAAAACTTCAATGAGATCAAAATGTCACTGAAGTTTTTCTATTTCAAAATAGTTTAAAAGGAAGAAGTGTAAACACACTGTATTAAAATGTCTACCATTCAATTTTTTTCCCTTTTATTCACTGCCTTTTAATGAGCAAAATCACAGAGTGAACTCTAAGAATAACCTTCGTGCGATGACAAAAATAATCACCCTCACTCTTTGCTTACCTGTTCTTAAACTATGTCCATTAATTAAAAATCATTTGCACCAGTTAATAGTACAGTAAGAGGCAGTGATAAAGAGACCAAAATACAATTTTTTCGTCCATTGGTTAACGATTTATAAGCATTTGAAAAAGCGGAAACCTTCTTGTGGCCCATACTGTATTTGTTCAACGATTTCTCGATATTTTAGCCTATTACGCTGGTGACATCTCTCTCTGTTTCAATCTTTTTTAAATCGGTTATATCTTCTACCAAATATTAGGATGCTATTTCTTGAACATTCCAAAATTCAATTGAATTTAACAGGTTTTCGCGTTGATTTCGTCTTTCCTATTTTATTCCAATGTGCGTAGCTTTAAAGTAGTTGAAACATTGACATCCTCGCTTAAATTTTCATTAACGCCAACAACATCTTCAGGTGTTAAAACGCTAAGGCACCGAACATTTTATCTTTAATTAAGATAATAAAATTAACATATGTTTAGCAATATTAATGTTTCATAAGACAATCATAAATTTTGCAGTAGAACAAACTTTATAATGGATGAAACAAAGTAGATTAACTATGTACTATCAGTCTATCTCCTACATACAATAAACTACTTTATATCAAAACATTTATCATAACATTTTGTTCCATTTAAATTAATTATTTTCTTTTAATGGACGAATTTTACGTGGACGAATTTTCCGAGGATGCATTTTCCGTGGACGAATATTATGTGGACGGATTTTCCGGTCACGATCCTATGGTATAGTGGTGATAAATTTACTGAAGTGGTATATATTGTGATGCATATATGGAAAATAATTATTCTACGTCAATTATGTTACAATGTCTGATTTATATATTTTATTTCATTGCATATAACTTATTTCAATGATATTCGTGTGTACTACGAATCAATTTGTATTGTGTACAGTATAGTGATGACCGGTACATTTCACCCCTGTATATTTCACCCCGGTATATTCCACCCAAGGTATGTTCCAACACGGTAAATTCCACCCTACTTTACGGGCAAGGTTTGTTAGTTATTGATATTAATCATTCATTAATATTTTATATAATATTAGGTATTTTTCACTTTCATCGTAGTAAATAAAACCTATTGTTGGGTTCACAAGCTATTTTTTCTTCACTACAAATGGGATATGACAGAAAGAAAGGTTGTATGAACGCTCTTTATCAGTTGAGGTATTTTGATTTTCAATCAATCGCAGGCTGATTTTCTTCAATATTACCAACGGAACAGCGATATTACCAGTAAGATGATGTCATATTGTACTAATTGTTATTTTATCTATCTTAAATTCGGTATTTTGACATTCGAGTGAAAGTGGTGTAAAATGGTTTTTAACCGAAAACAATTTTTCTACACCTTATACATGATTTTTTTTGACCAGGTTTTTGATGGGGTTGAGGGGGACTATTGCACACTGTTTTGATACCCTTTCGAGTGTCTGGGTTCATATATTTCCCAGCAATTTTCAAGCAAATCTACAGGGCTCCATATATCCCAGAATTACTTTATATTAGGTTTAACTAGACCTTCATACGTCTATGCACTGTTGCCACATCCTCACACCAAAGTTTGGCAGCATGCATGCAGGATATATAGATAAGTTTCTCTCCTACTGTCATCAGAGGAGGTTCTTAGGTGTTTTTTCTCTTTTATAAACAAGGTTTTTTGTGTTATATTGTGTAATAATATTATATTAGTGTACTCATATTGTAATATAAAGGTGATACCGATTATAGTAGCCAAAGAATAGAAAAGAAGGATTTACTGGTATCCCAGTAGACTTGTTGGACGGGACATCACTGTCCCATCTGACCTTTATACTATAAATAATGTTTTACTAAAATTTAGTTTATTGTTATATTTACTCAATGTTTTATGATTAATTACAATAATTGATATAGTTAGTTGCAGATGAACCACGGTGATATGAACGTCGAAGAAATAAACAGACTGTTGTGTAATTTACCTGATGATGAATTCTCTGGCGAAGATTCAGATTCTGTTTTATCAACTCAAGAAAAAAGTATGTTGGGACATCTGTGTCCCATGCTATAACTTTTTTTCTATATATAAAAAAAAAGTTTGGATGTTTTTTGGGTGTTACATGACATAAATAAAGCAGAAATACACATTTCTGAAATTCTAAATTGAATACTCTAATGTCGACTCGAGAGGGTTAAGAGTGGGGGTATCATTACATTTTTTTACATGGAGAGATTTTGACCACGGAAGTTTTTGTCCTCGAATCCAAACAATAACTTATAAGCAAAACACAAAATGGGTTGTCTCTACCAGTCGACCCCATCCAAACCTCTCACAACCATTGTTGTGAGAGCATACTGCAGTTTCATGTTAAAAAGGAGTTAATATTAACTTGCTAAACATTTACACTTCGAAATAAATGATCAAACTATGAATACCTATACTTTTGTCTAATAGGATAAAGTTTTAATAATTTACCTCAAAATATTGTCCAATCATTTCAGAATATTGTCTAAGTTATTTCTTCATTGGTACAAAATATTTAACAAATGGCCAAAAAAAAAAAATTATTCGACTTTTTATTGTCACCCTAATGATCATTGTCACTGGGGTGGAATTTACCAAGGTTGAATATACCGGGTTATATATACCTAGAACACAGTATAGTACTTTTGAACTGTATAGAATCAGAACAATAATTGAGCATTGGAAATTTCAATTTATTGGAAATATGAGTTGTTTTTCCTATCTGTTATTTACAGTCCTTGTAACATTTCTAACAAACTAATTGAAGCAATTTTCCTTTGCTATCCCTTTTTCTTTTGATTATCAATTTGTGATAACTAACTGAAATTTCCGAAAAAAAACACTAAATTCTCTAGTTTGAACTGTTATATTATAGAAACTAGATTACTAGTACTAGGTAGAACGCTTACCTTCGCCGCCGCTTATCCGTTTTCTACCAAAAACCAATACACTGTTGACTGGATAGTGACTAATCGTTCCAGCAAGTTTCATGAAATATTGTTCAATACTTTTGAGTTATTGAATTATAAATGACCTTGACCTCGACGTTTGACTGGATCGCTCCCAAAATTCTACCAGATGGCTCCTGGACATCCAATCGTCCCATCAAATTTCAGACAATTTGGTTGAATGCTTTTTGAGTTATTGAGTTACAAATGTCCTTGACCTTGATCTTTGACCCGATCGCTCCCAAAATCTAACAAAATGGTTTCTGTATATTGACCATGACCAATCGTCTCACCAAGTTTCATGCAATTTAGTTCAATACTATTTGAGTAATAAATGACCATGATCTTGACCTTCAACCGGTTCGCTCCCAAAATTCTACCAGCAAGTCATTGGGCATGGATCAATCGTTTCACCAAATTTCAGGCAATTTGGTTGAACTCTTTTCCAGTTAAGCGAATAACAAGATGATAAATAAATAAAAAAATATATAAATAAACCCAGCTAACCATATCATCTCTGTCACGCGTGGGTCAGAGGGGGAAATCCCACTCTAGAGAGGGACAGAGATGAACAGGGGAATTCAGACGTCTCAAGATGTCTGAAATCCAATGTCTTTCCAACATCTGAAATCCCACTCACATCCCACGTCTTGAACAAGCGGGATGTCCCACGTCTGTCCCACTAGGGACATCCCACGTCTGTCCCTCGCGGGATGTCTCTCTCTGTCCCCCGTGGGATGTGACTCTCTGTCCCACGCGGGATGTCAAACGTCTTATGAACAGGCCAGGCATATTTAAGTTGTAGGTAACTAGGTAGGTTTTGTTAAACAGTTGTAGATAACTAGATAGCTTTTGATGAACATTACTAGTGAACTAGGTATAGGCAATGATGAACATTAGTTAAGTAACAAGGTAGATATTAATGAACATTAGAAGGTAACTTTAGGTCGGTATTGATAAACAGTTGTAGGTAACAAGGTAGCTACTGATCAACAGATGTAGGTAACTAGGTAGGTATTGTTAAACACCAGTAGGTAACTAGGTAGCTTTTGATGAACATTAGTAGGTAACTAGGTATTGGCAATGATGAACATTAGTTGGTAACTAGGTAGGTATTGATAAACAGTTTTAGGTAACTGGGTTGTTACTGATGAACATTATAGGTAGATATTGTAAAAACCAAGTATTGATTGACAGTTGTAAGTAATTCGGGATTATATGTGAGTGTCGTTACCCGTAATTGATTAGTTTTATTTTATTAGTTTAAAACTGTTCATTTTCCGAATATTCATATAACTACAATGATACATACTGCATTATTTCCACAAATTATATGGTTTTCCTCAATTTCTAATGGATTCGAATTTTCCTTACCTAAAATAATAATTTTACATTATATATATAAAACTATCACTTTCCTTACTATTTCAATTTGTATATTTAATTCTCAAATCATAGTAACCAAATATACTTGCTCTTATTGTAGCTGTTCAATCTATTTCAATGCAAACCAATGATCAGGGATTGCATGAGAAAAGTAAGGGGTGCGCGAAAAAATACTTTAAGCACCACTGCTTTTGAGTTTTTTTATTACAAGTTAAATTAGTCTTACAACTCAATTTTCGGCATTTATAAGCATCCTGTGATTGAATAGTTTCATTACATAATATATTAAATCGTCTTTATAACAATTAGTATCAACGTTTAAATGTAAATGAGTACAAAATTCACTTTGAAAGCAGACAATTAGATTTGTGAATTTGGTGCGGGGCAGATCAATACTGAATTATTCGTTTCATTATTCACCAGTTCAAATTCAGTGAATGCGACTTATCAGTAATAAGTTGTGCTAGATTGAACATAAATTGGCTCCATTTTTGACTTCATTCAAATGGCAAATCCTTCGCATTCATCCTTCGCATGGTAGATCCTAGATCCTCGCATTCATCCTTCACTGATTCATTGACTCGAAAAACTGATATCAAACTCGATAATTCCATCTTGAATGGAATGAAATGTTTCAGGGAATTGCAGTGAAATAATGTTCAGGGAAGCGTAAAGTTTTCATATTATATTATTTGCTTAGAATCGATTGAATATTCAAATCACAATTACTTACTTGCTTGTGTGTATTTTGAAAATCAAAGTTAGTTATATCAAATGCATTTTTGAAAATAAATATGTGAAAAATATTCACAAAACATTTTTGATAGCATAATAATGATTCCAATAAATCTCATATTCAATAATAGAAGAAATTAATCCAAGTTTTCCAAGCATGCCTACAAAAATATACGACGTTTGGCAAAAACATCAAGTACAAGTTTGAAAAGCTGGAGAAGTGAAGATTGAACAGTGCCCTGCAGCCTTATTAGACCTGCCTAAAAGTTTGGGATAAAGTCTCTTTCAATTACCCTCTGATGACTCAACTCGAATACCTACAGATGATGGGTAGAGTAATGAACTAAAAAATATCTACATATAATTTCTCTTACAATACAAAGAATGGTGAAAATCAAGCAATCATTATTGTAGCTATTCTTGGTAGATAATATCATTTTTTGGAGAAAAGAAATTGAAAATTCCTTCTTTGGAAATCACATTTTGGTAACATAATGTAAAATTAATGTTTATTTTACAACTTTTTCATTCCGTAAAAGTTGAACACAATTTCAAGCCAAACAAAAATTGCCAAACTGATTAGAAATCGAACACAAATCGAACAGAATGTCACAAAATATACCATTATGATAATTATTTGAGTAAGGGGTTCACTTTTAATACGGAAGAAATAACAAAACTGTTGAATTCAAAAAGAATGAAATACAAGAGACTACCAAAACAGTTAGCAAAGAAAGTAGCTCCTAACTAATGGGTTAAACATCATCCCTGCTTTATATTATAACCTCGCATAGAAATGAATCAGTGAAAAACTTCCACAATATCAGATACGAATTCTTCTTTTCGATACCAGCTAAAGATATTTCCTATCTTAAAGCATAAAGCAATGAGACAGCAGTCGAAGCTATAAATCGTGTAATAGAATAAATGTTCTTTTCTTAATTGAATGCAGGGGGTAATTCTTACCATTGTGTGATAATAATAGGGTATTTCTTGTGCCACAATACAAGATACCATTCTATTGAGTATGGAATACATAGAATATTGCCTCTTTTGTGAGCTGGAATTTGTGAGATACAAGAATAAATAATTGCCCACCCAATAACAAATATCGTAAATGTGTAGCAACATTTCGAAACCAATAGAAAGTTCCACTCAATTGAATAAGCTCCTATTTCAAATTTTCCAGTTTAATGAAAACATCACAATTGTTCACAAATTATGTTTTCTTTCAATAATTTTTAATTTAAGAAGATTTAAAAAAATAAAACAATCAGCAGATAAAATCCTGTCACGTGCAACTATGTATACTATACATAAATTATGTAGTTCTCATCTAAACTTGTGTTTGTCTGGTAATCTCACCTTCCAAGTCGTTTATTATACTAGTTAACTTCTCAATTCAAATTAGTTGACTTCTGAGGCTTTGAACACAGCGTATTCGCAGGTATTTGACGAGTAATTATCATTGATAGAGTTTAATTACTTTAGTTCCAGGTTGTAACATATAGGGTAAAATTTGGTCGAATGCAATGGAGATAAATTACATTAGAGAATTATGAAATTTATTTCAAGAAATACTAGTTGTAAAATGGGAGTTTAATATAAAATAAATACAAAATTTTTTTCAGAATTTATACCTACTTCTAACATTACACGGATTTTCAAACACTCTCATTATGAATTTTATTAATTCCAAGAACATGAAATATTTTATTTAAATATTTATATGTAAGTCACAACATCTTACAGTAAAAATAATATTGTGAATCCATTCATAACAGTAATAATGTCGATCGAATTGAATATACAAGCAAAAGTGTATGTGCATGTATGAAAATAATTCGATCATCTAAATGTTATTTTAATTACAGTTGTGATTTTTTTTTTGAGTAAAAATAATATTCATATATAATTATCATGCATTTCAGAATCAATTAAAAAAATTAATATTAATCATCCATAGTATGTGAAATAAATAAATTTGGAATAAATTTGTTATTACGACAGTATACATCTAATTTGTATTCCAAAGACTTCCAAAAAATACGTGGCTCAGAAAATTGGACGAAGTCGACAGAATTCATGAAGTAAAAAAAGGACCAAGCTTGTAAATAGCCAAAGCAGACTTGTCTTACAATGTGCCTTCGTTTTATATGTATAATTTAAAGATGGTAGATAAAAAAGACGCGTAAAATGTCTATGCATCATGCATTTCTGATATACTGCTTATATTTTAAACAAGAAGGACGCCTTGTAAGGCCAACACGTAATGTGATTTAGAACGCAGGAAATGAAGGGCTTAGCATGAAAAGAATATTTATATACTTGCCTTTTTCATGCTGTTAACTTACTAGCATGTCTAGTATCGTTCAAAATTCGAGTTCAATAGACGTACCTAAACTGTTAATAGCATATAATGATGTAACAGGATAGCTGTTTTTTTGGTCTACAATAATTGAATATGTTACTAATAAAACTGATGATTTTTCACTCATTGTACACATCCAAAATTACTGTTAGTATTGAATGGTCCGTGCTTTGACAATTCAATTACTGATCGAGGTGAAATTATCAAGGTGAAATATGACTTGGGTTCTTTCCTTCGTAAATTTGGAATGTGAAGTTTAGTACGAAACTGTATCATTATTGCGATATCGAAAGTACCAAAATGAAAATAAATACAAGAAATTTCTAAGAAGAAATCAAAGAGGAATTGATTCCAGCCACTCCTAACAATTTTTCGAACTTCAAGTAACGTTTAAAAAGCTGTAAACAATATGAATAATTGCTTTAAATAATCCGATCGAAACCAATAATATATCTACCTCCCTAGCCCCAGTGATATCGTAAGAATATATATATCAATATGATAAGCCGAAAAGTTTTGTTTTTAACCAGACATTTCAATTATCAAATCGAAATAGCCAGTTGATTTTTGGTTGAGTTTACAATTTGAAAAACAATAGTTTCTTTTTTTTAAGCTATCTTATATTCGTGTCCAGTTGTGTTACTCAAAAAGAAAAATAATAATAAACACTAATACCGATGCCCCATCTATCAAGTTTCAAAGAGGTTATCTCGATTACCCTGAGTGAAAATTATGATGTCACTGTTGAAAATGAGTAGTGGAAAAATGCGTTAAATTAATAAGAAAAATATGACCTTTTTCTTTGTCATATTCTATAAAGGATTTAACTGGCACATCTCAGACCATCTAGAAGCATTCAATTACGCTCATTCAAGCTCCTTTTCCCGGTGAACTGGAACTGGAAATAGTGGCCGGTAAAGGCTTTACAAAGTAAAGGATCTAATTGAAGATAAACACTCACAATTGTTTGGTACCCTTAGTAAATGATTAGTTATGATGTCATTTCTAAACTCAAGTCTCCAAACATAACTGTTTACTGATGAAATAGCAGATTTTTTTCCGTCTAATCTGTTCATTAATCAAACAGAGAAGGAGTAGGAAGATTTGGTTAATTATCCTCCATAGCATATATGTTGCAACATATAAAATCTTCCAAGACGATAGTGCAAAAATTAGTTTGATCGTTAGTGGCGCCCAGAAATTAAAAATTGTGGGATGACTTTGAACATGAAACCCATCAAAGGGTGACCTAAATTATGGAATGGATAGAATGTGATAAGGAGTTAAAAAATATTGAGGTGAATTGAATTTTTGTGAAGAAAAAGGGATTAATATTGACGATTACCATCACAGACGGTTTTTAACTGAAAAAGAATAGAACATAGCATCTTTAATCTAGGATAAGTATACAATAGTCGATATTAAAAAGTAGTCGGTAAAAACTACCGATAGATGTTCAGTTCTTGGTCGGAAATGGCTTAAAACGATCATTTTAGTGTTCCTCCTAATTCAAACTGATTGCCTTGGTACACTATCATCCTTCCCAGCCAATATAATAAAAAAAATTATTGGTTACCGAGTCATATTGGATATAACTAGAGCCCGGATTTTCAGTTCTTATGCTATAAGCGCTATTGTGACCATAAATATTAAGTTTTATAGCGTTTATAGCATGAACGCTATTTTGACTATAAAAAATATTTTGACTAGAAATTAAATGATAGAACTAGTAATGATGGTATCCTTTACATGTAAAATATATTTGTAACAGATTATTATTATATTATTGATAAATTAAACATGCAGTAATATTCCATAGAAAACGTACGAGCATAATTATTGGTAAATTAAAGTGAATTGAAAAATGAATAAATAACTACTCAATACAGTATACTATTATATAGTTTTCTTAAATAAATAGAATAAAACATGAAGAATGAAGATATGCCAATAAAATAAATATATGGCATTTATATATTGTGACCGGTTAATTTCGCTCTTTGTGTAAAGATGTTACTTTGAGCACACACATTTATGAACGTCATAGTTAGTTGAGTGTCTATGTTGTAAAAACCAAACATGCCCAAAGTAAAACAACCCGAAACTGTTTTAAAGTTGAAATTAGCTTTTCAAAATTGAAAATGATTTTTCAAGACATGAGCTGTAAATGTCAATAAAATGCTGCTAATTTCTCGTAATGAAGTTTAATTGTTTTTTTGCTGTTCTATGTGAGTGTCTTTGTTAGATTTTCTTAGATGATTGTGATTCAGACAACATAGTTTTTTGAATAAAATTTGTTTAGTTTTCGTTCAGCTTGTTAGTTTCTCGTAAAATAAAAGTTACGTATAAATTGAGAAACATGGGTTTTATTTACTATTTATTAAACTCATAGTCTTATATATACGATATTATAAGTACCTATACATTTGACAATATTTATTGCGTAAGTTCTGTGAATAATAATTAAAAATCAGCTATAAACAAATAGACATGAATGGCATAATTACTCTTGAATTTTCTTCTAAAAGGAAATAAATCAATTTTAGGACACACTGAGCTATTATAAGGACTTTTTTTAGCGACTTTAAAACTCTTTTTTAGAGCTATAAAAAAAATTTGAGCGCTATTTCGACTATTTTCGTTAGAACTATATATCCGGGCTCTATTTATAATAAAAATTATGAATAATTATAACAAAACAATACATAATTTGTAGCTTTGCACAACAATAAGACTATTCGAATATATATGTTTTTTATTCGTATATTATATGAGTATATCATAATATAAAAATATTATTCAATACTGATAATGATAGCAAACATGACCATTATTCTTCAAGAAATAAACTTACTCAGTTTCCAATTCTCCTCGATCAATCGACCAATTTATCATTTTGGCCGTTTACTCGTCAATGTTACATATATTCCTTATTTCATATACTCTCTTATTAACGGAGTAAGTCTGTATTGTGTAAATTGTTTATTCAGTACATGGAGTCTGCTTCATCCGTTGATATTATTTGTGATAACTATAAACTGAATGCAAACGAATAATTTTGAAAACAATAATTCAAAGTTTTGACTTATTCTTCACTCTTACTCTCCACTATATTATGATATTGGTTAATCAGTTTGGTCGGGAGGGGCGAATTTCGTGCAGCAGCACACGGGGCTAATCTTGCGCACCACATGTTTAAAGGGCTATGACTATGCTAGCCCAATAACAAAAATAGTCATAGACCGGCTCAAATATGTAGTAACTCAGTATAAAATTAAAACAGCTTACAGGCATTTATTCATAGTTGAAATAAATCACATTTAAGACCATATGAAAAGTACCTAGTCGAAAATTCATTTTACCGAATTACCCTAAAAAATAAATTTGTCATAAAAAAATTTCTATCCCAGATAATGACCTGAAGTTTTTAGTGCATGATGATCATTGACTTTGGTTACCTCAGTTAAAATTACAACATTTTAGACTTTTTAATTTTATATTTAGCGGAGTTTTTCCGTGCGCAACTATTCGCCCCACCATATTTTCCATGGCGGGGCGAATTTTGCGCACTATAGAAATTTATTTTTAGGCCATGAAACAGTTTTTAATGCTTAATATTACTCTATATATATGTGTTTATTTCTTCACTTTCAACAAAAACATACACATTCCACATATATTTCAGATAATAGGTCGAAATATGAAATTGTAAATCAGGGTGAATTTGAAGTCATTAATAAGTCTTTTCTGTGAAATTTATATGTAGTTAAACATATCAAACATCACTATACATGTTTATCATTTGCTTTTTTATTAAGTATAGTTATATAATCTTATCATTCGGTTCTTTTTAATAAAATCGAAAATATCAGGTCTAAAATGACAGGGTTAAATCATCGTACAGGGAAACCCAATTCTGATATCTTTATGCTTTTAAAAGTTGCAAATCGACATTGCACCATGTTGTGAATAGTAGCTTCGTTGACCTTGTCATTCTGAGGATTGTCCTAGAAGTGTAGAAGTGGGAGTACTTGTTCGAATAAAGAAAATGGCTAAGAATGTTTGTGCAATGTTGAAGACTCGAAGAAATACTTGAAAAAATTCAAAATATAGCTAAATACATGAATGTGATACAGACTTTAATTAGAATCATCATCACGAAGGATCTTCAGTTGTCTTCCTACAAAATGAGAGAACATTAAGTCTTCAAACTTCTTGAAGCGAAAGAGACTTGAGAGATTAAAGGTCCTTCTCAGAGAGTTTAAAGCGGACACGACAAGGTATGAAGTAGATTTCTTTAACGAGAAACTCTTCATTATTGAAGCCAACCTAATTCAATATTCATGATCAGAAGATATCCAAGATTTCCCCTATCTCGAAAACTTGGGATGCTCCTCTGATTTTCGTGGAGAACGGCCTAAGATCAATTCTCTCTTAACAGTATTGTGGTTCCAGCTATTGGATTGATGAAAAAAAAAAACATTTCAAAAATCAATCATTTATCTTCCAACAAGATGGTGAACTTTTTTACTACTTAAACAAGACACATGAGTGGTGATCACGTCAATTGCCAAGATTCTGTCGCAAAGAAATTTGGCGTCTTCAGCGCAATACTACGTTGGTACTATTGACAACGAAATTGATGATTTCATAGAAAAGGACGTAGCAGAGATCTTCTGGCGCAAAACCTGAACCGTTGGTCTTTGAAAAACACCAAAGGAATTAAGTGGGTCAACCTACCTTCTTGTAGACAGACCAAAGAACTCTTCCTCTTTGAAAGAGAATGTCAAAAGCGATTGTTAATAACCCGATTGAAACTTCTTCTTCTATCTTGGGAACATTTGGTCCTAAAACAGTAAAACAATAATACTTGCCAACGATCTGATCTTCGCCCAGAAACATGACCTCATAATATTGTTGTTGAATGTTCTACCTATTACAAGACTAGGGACACAACTCTGGATGAAATTTTACTACCTTCATAGTATCATTATACTCTCAAATTCTGATACATTTTTACCTTTCTTGAAAGAATTGAAAGACTGGAAGCTAGAGTTCAACGACTAACCTTTAGGTCTAGGGGATTCAGTACATATGGACCCTCTCTTGGCCTGGGTATCTCCCCGACCTAACAATGGCAAGTGAATATTCCACGTAACCTAATAGATGTACGAAAAACCCATTAGCTTCTATATTCTCATTATTGTAATTTCAGAGACATAAAGTGAAAATATCTAAGTGTAACAGTATTTTGAATAACGTTTTAGATATGTATGCTAAATTTGTTATAAATGCTATATTTGACATCTAAAAAGAATTATTACTTTCATAGATTACGTAAGGTTATCTTTTGGGCGACATATTTTTGTTTGTCATCTTGTTGCTCACATAACTCAAAATGTCTTTGATCAAATTACTTTGAATTTGATAAGACGATCGATTGACTAATCTCCAGGAACCATCTGGTAAAATTTTGGGAGCTATCCGGTCAAAGCTCGAGGTCATTTATAACTCAATAATACAAAAAGTTTTCAATCAATTTGTCTGAAATTTGATGGGACGATTGGTCAATATCTGGAAACGGTTTGGTGAGTTTTTGGAAGCGGTCAGGTTAAAGGTCAAGTTGATTTACATATAACACAAAATGTGTTCAATCAAAGTAACTGAAACTTGGTAGACGGTTGGTAATTATCCAGGCAGGAACCAATTAATTAGATTTTGTGAGCAATCAGGTAAAAATAAAGGTCAAGGTCATCTATAACACAAAAGAATTCAACCAAATTGTCTGAAATTGGGCGTGACGATGCTTCAATATTCAGGAATCATTTGTTTATATTTTGGGAGAGAACAGGTTAAAGGTCAAGGTCATTTATAAGCGGTGGCAAAAGTATGGGCTCTATGAGTGCCCGTCATCTAGTTATTCATTATATTTATAATTACATAATAAGTAAATATAATAGTGTCATACTTCAGATAAACTAATATTACAAGCATAAATTAATCTTGAATAGAAAGCAACATTCATGACGTCACACATACATTCTACAAACTTTACGTAAACAGGTCGAAAAAAGTTTGTCTCAAGTTTTGAATTTGAATCATATGATTGTTTATGCTTTTAAACACACTGGAATTATTTTTATAGTAAGTATCTAGACACTCAATAGTGCTATTTTTCACTATGGAAAGGAATTAAAGGGTGCGCAGATATTCGCCCCTCTCGCGCGCAAGAATCGCCCCATCAAGGACAATTTCAATTGCGCACTACATTCGTCAATAACTCAGATTATACAAATGCTAATTTTTTGTCCTTTGGATGATGTATAAAAGGCCTTATTGCGGTTCTTCATGTCAAATATGCAAAAAATAAGTTGCTAAACCTAAAAGTTTTTAGTGCGCAAGATTCGCCCCTCCCGACCCTATTGCATTTACAATAATAATAGATATAAATATTGCTATTCAGACAATATTTACTGTAATAAGAAGACTTAACCCTAAAGAGCTTGACGTGTGTTTCCTGAATACATTATTTTTAAATTACTTTACATCTTCCATGTCATTCCTTTATATGTATCGGCCTTTTTTGACTTTGTTCCTTCATAAATAGCAATTTGTCTTTTTTTTTCAAAACTGTTAAATGATTTCGTATCGGCGTAATTCACGTAAATTATATTATTCATTGTGATGATCAACATTATTTTGAGTGCTTAGCTGTTGATGAGGTACGAGTTAAAATGAATATTTTTACCTTCAACAACTATACTACTATCTTTTTTAAGTTTATGATGTATTAACGGGAAGGTTAATACATCATAGCTGTCCGGTTGGAGAGTCACTGGTAAGTGCAGGCCTCTTCGGGCTGCATCGAATGTGGCAAAATGCTCACTTTGCTGAATTTATCTGGGGTGACTTTGACCGGGGGGATTTTACCGGCGTAAAAATGGGGACGGTGAAATACGCTCTATACCAGCTGACATTGAGATACTCTCGGAATATTCTATAGATATTCATATATTCCTAGATCATCCACTCTCGTTGATTGATATATAGGGAATATTTTTTGAATAGTTCAATTTGATCAATCCTCCTACGATATATAGGGAAAATTCATGGAATTGAAGAAAATTTAGTAAATATCCGTGAGATTTCGAGGTGAGAATTAGTTCAGGCCCTAACGATTTGTAGGGAATATTCAAGGAATTAGTGTAAATTAGTTGATCTTCTTATGATTTCGATGGAATATTTCGGGAATAAGTGAAAATTAGATGATCCTCTTACGATTTCGAGGGAATTTTCAGGAAATAAAGAAATTGAGTTGATCCCCTTACGATTTCAAATGAATATTCCAGGAATTAGTGGAAATTAGTAATTCCATTACGATTTTGAGGGAATACTCCGGGAATTTGTGAAAATTAGTTTTTCTCCAAACGATTTATAGGGGATATTCCGGGAAATAGTGAAAGTAATAATATTCTTTCACAATTTCGAGAGAATATTCCAGGAATTAGTAAAAGATAGTTGATCCACTAACGATCTGCAGGGAATATTCATGGAATTAGTGAAAATTAGTTGATCCCTTTACGATTTCAAGTGATTATTTAAATAATAACTGAATATGAGTTAGTCCTCTTACGGTTTCAAAAGAAAATTCGAGGAATAAGAGAAAATTTGTTGATCTCCTAACGATTCCTACTGAATATTTCAGGAATTAGTGAAATTTAGTTGATCCCTTAATGATTTCCAAGGAATATTCCGGGTATTAGTATTTCGGAAAATTAAACGATCACCTTACAATTTCGAGGGAAAATTTACAGTGCACTTTTTTTACATGAATTTATTATGGATTATTATGATTTCGAGTCTTTCTTGAGAAATATTGTTTAAAGTTAAAGTGGTCGGAGTTTACATGCGTGACCCTATAGTGCCAATGAAAGTTTTCTAACTGTAATAAATAGAGATCGAATGTTCACTGTTAGAAAAGAATCCCCACTCTCCGAAGATGGAAACTATTCTATGGGGTCTTTTCCCTTTGGTTTATGGTATGGAGTTTTGATTTTAAGTTAGGTAGGTAAGGGCAGTGATAATGAATAGGACAGTCTGGTTTCCGACAATCTCTATTGCAAGATTGTACGATACAGAGTTGAACTTTATGTAAAGATACACATAAAAAGATGATACTGATATACAAGTGAAGTCTAAGAAAGTTAGAATCTAACGCTAGGTAACACTACCATCGCCTGGAACGCCTGATCGAGACTGGACGAAGAGGGGGTCGGTGCCAGATAGAAAAAAGAGGGGGAAGGAAGAGGTGGCCAGTATGACCGGGAAGAAAAAGGAAGAAAATTTAAATTAGTAGGAGAGTAAAAGGCGGAAATTTCCGCGTAACATTTAAATTGTGCACAGTTATGTTAAGGTAGAGATTCAAGTGAGCCCTTCAGGGATTTTTGTCGTGACAAGCTAAAGAATTGGATTAGTTCTAAGGTAGTGCTAAGTGGGATTAACATATATACAAATGATACCTATTTACAAAAATATTACCTAATGCTATTCCTATGTACAGTATTTACAATATTTTTATTTTTTCTTTATTTTTTCTTTTTTTTCTTTTTTTTTTCTTTTTTTTTCTTCATCACTCTAGAATTGTTGCCCCGGGGGCACTCAGGGTGGTCGCTTTCCCGATATTGGAATCGCCGAGGCAGAAGTCAGCTATCCTCCGGTAATCATGACCCCCGTCAGTGTGCCCCGCGCTACAACAATTCCGTTTTTTTTTTCTCACTCTAGAATTGGTGCCCCGGGGGCACTCAAGATGGTCACTTTCCCATCATCGGAATCGCCGAGGCAGAAGCCAGGTATCCTCCGGTAATCATGACCCCCGTCAGCGTGCCCCGCGCTACAACAATTCCGGTATTTTTTTTTTCCTCACTCTAGAATTGGTGCCCCGGGGGCACTCAGGATGGTCACTTTCCCATCATCGGAATCGCCGAGGCAGAAGCCAGCTATCCTCCGGTAATCATGACCCCCGTCAGCGTGCCCCGCGCTACAACAATTCCGTTTTTTTTTTTTTTTTTTTTCCATCATAATACATATATATTTATAAATATTTACAAGTCCTAAAGTTTAATATTACTCCTAGCTCCTCCATAGATCTGGATATTTACATTTGATATATGCCTATGGATATATTCTTATTTACATTTACATTTATTGTTTAAAACCGCAAGACGTTAGGTTCTCTCCCCCCAGATGTGGCTAGTGAGACCTCCTCTTCACCACACCCGGGTACTGAGAGTTGCGTGAAAGTGATAAAAGTACTATGGAGAGGACACAAGCACAGGGAGGTTCTCTCCCCCCAGATGTGGTTACTGGGAAGTTTCTCTTCGCCACACCTGGGTACTGAGAGTTGTGTTAGAGATAAGGTGGAAAGAGCAGATTAAAAGACGCATAGATAAGAGAGGTTCTCTCCCCCCAGATGTGGTTACTGGGAAGTTTCTCTTCGCCACACCTGGGTACTGAGAGTTGCGTATAAGGTTAAAAGGAAGCGCTGGGCTTCTGGTTGTGTGTAGAGCTAGTCTAACACATTTCCAGTTCTTAGTCATCATAGCTGATGCGAAGAGAGGATTTTAAGGGAGATTTAATAATTTAGTCAGTTTGTCGGTTGTCGAGTCAGAGTCGGTTAGAGATACAGGGGTGCGGGTGCTGGTTGGAGGGATAATCTTTTGCTGTTTGGGAAATGGTTTTTCTTGTTGTAAATATTGTCTGGTTGTAATGGGAAACTATTGTAAGTTTGTGGGTCGGTTGATTGAATTTTTTTCCCAGATGTTGACAGCTAGTTGGTGCAGATGAACATTGATGGGGATTAGATTAGTTCGTTGGTGGAGGGTTTGGGAGTTGATTGCATCTATTAGTCTATTGCCGGTGATGAATCTTGTTGCTCTATTTTGTACTTTTTGCAGTTTGGACATTTGGGTTTTAGATATAGTGTGTAGGGGGATAGTGGGATAGAGGAGTGCTGAGCGGACCGTAGATGTGTAGAGGCGTTGTTTAATTGGTTGTGATAGGTTTTGGAATCTATAGAGGTTGTTAAGGCGTGATTTGGCTATTGAAGTTCGTTGGTTGGTTTGAGGGGCAAAGCCCCGGGTGTTGAGAATTAACCCGAGGACTTTGCCCTCTTTGCTGTATGGTATGACTGTTTGATCTTGTGTTTTTATTATTTCTGTTTTGCGGCGTGAGAAGTTGATTATTTTGAATTTTCCAGTGTGTGTTTGTATTTTCCATTGTTTTTCGAAATTATTGATTTGGTGTATGGCCCGTTCAGTTAGTTTGGTTAGGAATTTGGGGGTTCTGTTGGAAGATATTATTTGGGTGATGTCATCTGCAAAGGCTATATAATCGGTTTGGGGGATGGGATCAGGGAGGTCATGGATGAAGAATGAGTAGAGGGTAGGGGATATGCAGGCACCCTGGGGCACCCCTGTGTTAAGCGTAAGTCGTTTCCTAAATAAGTCCCTAGTCTAATTTTTGCTGTTCTGTTTTCTAAGTAATTGCATAATATTTTAGTGAAACAGTCATTTGGTAAATTATTAGATTAGATGGGACGTCTGTATTTATATGATAGATTGAGTATTGGGGCTCCCATGTTATGGAGGTATTTAAGCAATAAGCCACTCTTCAAGATGTTATTATTAAGTGGCATTGTTAACTATTGGTCAATGATATGTAGAGTGTGAAAAACAATTATTCTTTGTCGGAAACTTGTACTTGATTTTGATATAAGGCGTTTTATTAGACATTTCTAATCGTGAACTGTCATTCACTACATGTTTTTCTAAAAGTTACAAGCTTCTAAAGTTAACAACAAGATTTCATTGCTGCCTTTACAATTACAATACAATAGTACAATACACAATGTAATAGTATAATACAATAGTACAGTACAATAGTACATTACAATTAAGTTGTATTACTCAGTAATTCAAATAAGGCATTTAATTACGCGTACCTAATTATGAATTGACAATTAATGCACGTTTTATCCTAATCGTTACAACTGAACATACATATAAATATTTCACCACTACTGTTAACATTATTAATATTTAAATAATTGAATCATTTAATTTAGAATAATCAACTAGTTAAAAATAATTAGTATAAGATAGTTCTATCCAATATTTTATGTTCTTATAATTTAGGTTTGAGGGTTGTATATATATTTTAATCACGATTATAATCTCATTTAACAATTTACATGGCAAAAAACTCTTTTCATAGGTGAAGCTCACCACTCAGGGTCATTTACGCTCACTATTTTTATTTATTTATTTTGTTTAAAACTGTTCCATCACAATTAAATTTAAATTCGGCATATCATTCCCACCGTCAATTACTATATGAAATAAAGATTAAATTTTGAACAATGTGGCACCTTAAGTTTATTGCCTCCTTGGCATTCATATTTAGAAAGAGGGTGATAACATAGGCCATGGATGGAAAGCGGGTTATCACTAACGCACATTATTTGAATACTACGAGTGTTCGAATACAGCGTCATTTATTTCAATTTGATCGCAAATTAATCTGTAAGCAGCTGAAATCATAGATACAAACTATAATGATGTCAGACAAATGAATGGTTTCAGTACTAAATTGGAGTAAAAGCGTTGCCAGGGATATTTGTAATTATTACAAAAATTGGACTACAATCTGTATCCATACATTTTATATAGTAAAAATGCCGGAAGTATAGCATACAAAATTATATTAGAGATCCTTGCTATTGTTTTGAAAGAATACAAAAGAAAGAGGTAATTCAAATTTTTTCAATGAATATGAAGGAGGATTTTACTATATTTTCTTGTGTTCTATATTAAATCTAAACACACACAACTTTTCTTTCTTCTGTTTTGTCACATATGTAGTGGAAAATTTAAAGCTTGTGTTTAGCCAGCAAAAGGTTTAATTTTGATACAGTGCAAATGCAAGTTAGTATTATATATAATATTAACAAGTGACAAATATTAATAACTAACCAAACCTAACGCGTAAAGTGGGGTGGAATTTACCGGGGTGCAATATATCTAGGGTGGAATATAACGGGTGGGGGGGGGGGGGGGATTTACCGGGGTGGAATATACCGGTCACGATTCTCTTGGAATAGAAGAAAAGTAATAGAAACAAATTGCGAGTATATTTAAACTTTGGCAGTACCTGTTATTCATCAATTAATAATTCAATTAATATATAGTGTTTACTATTATTGTTTAACAAAAAACCGTATTATCAAAATTACAAAATTGCGCAATCCCTAGAATGCGCTGCACGTTTTCAACACTGTAACGCTCAGAGCGCCTATAGGTTGGAATAATGATTTGTATATACATCTATATACCAGCCAAAAACTTGAATCAAGGTGCTGAAAATCCATGCTTTAATAGTCTAAGTGGTATTTATAGTCTAAGAGGTTTAATTACACTAATTTCTTTGATTGCTTATAGATTTATTTTAATACATTGATACTTTGATTTGTCTTGATCATCCAGTAACACTGAGTTTGACAACATTTACAATATTTTCGCTCATCAATGTTAGTGAGTGAACTTTCGAAGGCTAGGTTAGTGGAGTTAACCCTAATTGGACATTGATATTTAGGAAAACAGTGGCTTGACTTATATGATTTATTGGTAGTTAACAGATTTTAGATATAAAATAGATTTTAGATATAAAATAGATTTTAGATATAAAATAGATTTTAGATATAAAATAGATTTTAGATATAAAATAGATTTTAGATATAAAATAGATTTTAGATATAAAACAGATTTTAGATATAAAATAGATTTTAAATATAAAATAGATTTTAGATATAAAATAGATTTTAAATATAAAATAGATTTTAGATATAAAATAGATTTTAGATATAAAATAGATTTTAAATATAAAATAGATTTTAGATATAAAATAGATTTTAGATATAAAATAGATTTTAGATATAAAATAGATTTTAGATATAAAATAGATTTTAGATATAAAATAGATTTTAGATATAAAATAGATTTTAGATATAAAATAGATTTTAGATATAAAATAGATTTTAGATATAAAATAGATTTTAGATATAAAATAGATTTTAGATATAAAATAGATTTTAGATATAAAATAGATTTTAGATATAAAATAAATTTAAGATATAAAATAGATTTTAGATATAGAATAGATTTTAGATATATTACTTCAGCAGATATATTTAGTTTACTATACACGTATATTTATTGATTAAACAGTTTTTAATTTAGCTCTTTTGTTAACCCATAGAGTATAGTGGGGCGTACGTTATATTTAGAGTGAGGAAGGTTTAGTGTAAGCGGAATGCAACGATACTGTGACATCGGGTTTCGCTTAGTTAGTTTCTATACTTGTGAGGATCATCAAAAAATATATGTGCCTTAGAATGATTATTTGGATATTACTTAATAGCCAAAAAAAAAAATGTGAGTTAAAGCATATATTTTCCTAAATAATTATTTTCAAATAATTAGTTACGGAAATACCAAAACAACTTGGACTAGTACCGCCGAATACAGGGGGAAGAGTGAATAGCAGCCACCACACTTCGGTTGGAATTGGTTGTGGCAACTGAAAATTGCCTCGAAATTATATCAGGTAGTTTATCAAAATGAGTGGAGGATTGGTATCAGAAGAATACCGGTTACATTCTTTACCATTCAGCATAAATTTTTTTTAGTTATTATAATCTTTTCTTTGTTTAAATTCACGCAATAAACAAGTTTTATGATTTAAATAGGCCCCGATGACTTCATTAATTGGATAAACTTCTCAAATCTTATATCACACTGAGATTAATTAAAACTTTACAGATTAAACTGAACAGAAAATAAATAACAGATTTAATCTATCGCTAGGAATTATGAAAGTTAGTCTGAAATTATATGCTTATCTCTCATTACATCATAAATTGAAGAATTTCAATGTGACTTAACGTACTCCTGATTATTTTGAATGCTCAATGTCTAAACTGCGTCCATCGCTTTATTGCAGATCACTATTTTGTGAATAATTTTAATAATATTGATCGTACAATAGTTATACTATGGTCACTGGAAGATTGCATCTATGTTAGTATCTTGCTGAGATATTTTTTGAATCCTGAGAAAATTGGAAAGTTATGAACGTTTATGTATTTTAAAGGCATTTTTACTGTCCATTGCTTTAATGCAGCTCTGTGAAAAAGCCAAAAAATGAGCAATTAACTTCTACCGAGAGGGTGAAAATTGTAGCAGGTCCTGCAGAAGGAAGGACTCATCTATATTTAGCTAATGAATTTGAGAGGGATAAGGGAAACATAGTTTCTATTGTGGAAAATTCTGACAACAACCCAAGGAGAGATGAGGGTACGAGAAGAAGCTTTTTCCCCTCGAAATATGCAAAAACTACCCAGGTAGGTTATAAGGCAGCCAAATAACACTAGTGCCTCCATTTTCGACAAGGCTGTCATTGGTTACTCGTCCAAACAGTGTCTTAAATGAGACGACAAGGAACGTGGAGTCCATTTCCAGGCCTCCTATCCCAGATAAAATTTAAGAGAGTGTCTTCGATGATTCAGGAGCGTTTATAGCAGAGAGAAAAAAACGTAGATGAAACACCGATAAATTGCCGATAAATTCTCATCGGCAATTGACTGTAGAGGATTATCGAATGATCTTCAACGAATCATGGTTGAATCTACTTCCTCGAATTAAAGAGGAGATTTCTTCGATGAATCTTCGGTGAGTTATGGAAGACTCAACTTCCACGAATTACAGCAGGCAGCTCATAGATGTTTCTTCGGTGAGTTTTGTTTGACTCATCTTCCCTGAATGACAGCAGGCAGGTCATAGATGTATCTTCGGCGAGTTATGGAAGACTAATCTTCCTTGAATTACAGCAGGCAACTCGTAGATGTGTCTTCGGCGAGTTATGGAAGACTCATCTTCCCTGAATTACAGCAGACAGCTCATAGATGTATCTTCGGCGAGTTACGGAAGAATCATCTTCTCTGAATTACAGCCGGCAGCTCAACCTCGTAGATGTGTCTTCGGCGAGTTATGGAAGACTCATCTTCCCTGAATTACAGCAGGCAACTGGTAGATGTATCTTCGGCGAGTTATGGAAGACTTATCTTCCGTGAATTACAACAGGCAACTCGTAGATGTATGTTCGGCGAGTTATAGAAGACTCATCTTCCTTGAATTACAGCCGGCAGCTCAAACTCGTAGATGTGTCTTCTGCGAGTTATGGAAGACTCATCTTCCCTGAATTACAGCAGGCAACTCGTAGATGTATCTTCGGCGAGTTATGGAAGACTTATCTTCCGTGAATTACAACAGGCAACTCGTAGATGTATCTTCGGCGAGTTATGGAAGACTCATCTTCCCTGAATTACAGCAGGCAACTCGTAGATGTATCTACGGCGAGTTATGGAAGACTCATCTTCCCAGAATTACAGCAGGCAGCTCGACCTCGTAGATGTATCTTCGGTGAGTTATAGAAGACTCATCATCCCTGAATTATAGAAGGCAGCTCGTAGATATATCTTCGGCGAGTTATGGAAGACTCATACTCCCCGAATTACAGCAGGCATGTCTTCGATGATCATCGACGCGTTATGATAGACACATCGTCCCCTAATTATTCCAGGAATGAATTATAGCAGACACGTCTTAGATGAAGGTCGCTGAGTTACGACAGACTCATCTTCCTTGAATAATAGCGGACATTTCTTCGATGATCTTTGGTGAATTGTATGAGTTATCATATACATTTGAAGGTGTCCGTGATTCAAAAACTGTTATTACAGTATACATATGTAATATTATACATATTTTCCATCATTTAGAATAAAAAAGAAAAGATACAGAAAAAAAAAAATATTCATTCATAAGATCTTCAAAACACACAAGTTATCATATTGAATAAATCTCAACCAAATCCTACTTCTGCCTTGTCCAAGATGGATCAGTGGATATGTCGCTGACTTCAATTCTCCATGAGACTATAGTCGAAGGAACGAGACCCGGCCACACCAATTCATTTCTTTCTCCATTTTTCCATTTAATATGTATATAAAAATATGTAACACTAAATTAATCGATATAAAGCCAAATGTACGTGTGTACCCTACATGATATAAAGTAAAAAATAAAACAAAATCGTAAACACCTTTCAAATGATAATTTTTACTTTAGTTAACCCTATAAATTGGATAAATCTGCTTAAAATCATGCTTGAATCGCCAATAATATTGAGGTGATTATGTGAATTGTATTTGTATGAATCTTCCATGAAACGGCTTAAAATTGCACTTGAATCATCGTTGATTTAAAGACGGTGCTTCTTCGATGAATCGATGATCATCCTGACATATTTTATACGAAAAATCTTGGATAAAACGGACACTACTTCGAATATTTATCGATGATTCATCGTCAATACGCCGATTCAAGTTTAGGTACTCTTCCAAAAATGGGCTATGAATCGTCCTTAAAAATCAACTGGGATGGACAAGACCCAAAAGGAAAAAGGCATTAGATGTACACAGAATTACATGAAAACAAACTTCCTACTTGTTCTTTTAACAGATGAGGAAAGAGCCACCCTTAATTGTCTGGATGGCTGGGTTAAAGTTTGGATCCTACTGGAGCTGTTTATCCACACTGGTTTCGTCGTCAACAAGGAGACTGTGGCTTTATGTTTTAAGCTGGCATCATTGGTGAAACGTTAATTATTGGCCCTTTCCGAGTACCAGAGGGTGTAAACCTAACAATCCAATCCTACATTGCCTCTTTTGTTGAGTACTTGTTCCCTTGGCCTATTAGTTTGCAATTATTTCGTTGGCAAAATATGATTTACTTGCATTACTTTGTACAATCTCATGCTTGAAGGGTTACAACTTTTTTCCTCATATCTCTGGGCATCAAGTGAGAGACTCTCATGACTTGATTGCCTTGTTCTCAGGTCTTAAGCCCCATAGAGCATTTCTGACCGTTTCATTTGAGACATTACATCAGGACTGTTTTGACGTAAGACCAATGACAGCCTTGTCAAAAATGGAGGCACTAGTGTCATTTAGCTGCCTTATGACCTGTCTGCGTATTTTTCGCATATTTCGAGGGGAAATTCTTTTTCTCGTATCCTCATCTCTCCTTGGGTTTGTGTTGGGATTTTCCACAAAAGAAACTGTTGTTTCACTTAACCCTTCCAAGTTATAAAGCTAAATATAGAAGAGTTTTCCCTTCTGCAGGACCTGCTTCAATTTTTACCCTCTCGGTAGAAGTTAATCGCTCATTTTTGGCCTTTTCACAGAGCTGCAATGAAGCGATGGACACTTAAAATGCCTTCAAAATACATAAACGTTCATAACTTTCCAATTTTCTCATCGATTCAAGAAATATTTCAGCAAAATACTTACATAGAAACAATCTTCCAGTGACCAAAGTTTCATTACTGTACAATCAATATTATCAAAATTATTCACAAAATAGCGATCTGCAATAAAGCGATGAACGCAGTTTACGATTCATTACATTGGATTGTCCGTAAATTGTGTATATCCTATTTCATGAGTCTAATACTGTACAGTGTACACAAGTTACTTGTATTAAGAATAAATTTATTCGTTTAATACATTTCATTCAATAACATACAATACATGTCATCGCTGTAAATTATAATATATAAATCGGACAGCATCGATGTCGAATTGGGATTTTTCTTATATGCATGGTAAGGTTCTAGGTAAATTGCTCGAAAACAATTGCTCGAAAGAAAATTGCTCGAAAACAATTGCTCGAATGAACAATTGCTCGAAAGAACAATTGCTCGAAAGACAATTGCTCGAAAAACAATTGCTCGAACGAACAATTGATCGAATGAACATTTGCTCGAATTATCAAATTGCTCGAATGAACAAAATTGCTCGAATTATAAAATATCACAGTTTTCGATTTTATAAAAGTCAGTTATTCATAAAGTGGATAGTACTGATTCACCACATGATTCCAATTCACATGTTACATACGAGTTGACACAAACGGTATAAAAAAAGATTATGCAGGATGAATAATAATTAAAATCATTTATAGAATGATTAATTATCAATTATTAAAAAGAAACAAGGTGGTTAGGTGCAGCTCCACTTCATGTATAACTGACTTTTATAAAATAGAAAACTGTGATATTTTATGATTCGATCAATTTTGTTCATTCGAGCAATTTGATAATTCGAGCAATTGTTCATTCGATCAATTGTTCGTTCGAGCAATTGTTTTTCGAGCAATTGTCTTTCGAGCAATTGTTCTTTCGAGCAATTGTTCATTCGAGCAATTGTTTTTCGAGCAATTGTTTTCGAGCAATTGTCTTTCGAGCAATTGTTTTCGAGCAATCTACGGGCTACCGCATTGTAACTATACACCACTACACCAAATTTATCACCACTAAACCTAAAAACAGGAAACGCAATTTACCTTTATTTAATTCAGCTCCAAGAAAAACAAATATTATTCCCCACGTGATAGCAAAATAAAAGTGTAGCGTGAAAGTTGTTTTCGTCGTTTATATGTTCAATCTTTTGATCTTTGAAGTCAGGAGCAATACGGTACGAGATTATATGAACTTAGAACTAAGATTGGAAAAAATATATGTATTCACCTACCTACACAGAGAGTAAGAAATGATTCCCAGAATTTGGAAATACTGTGAGTCACTGAGTATGGTGCTGTAGTACAAATTCACAGTAAATAAGAAATTTCTAAAAGTCAGATTATATTATGACCAATCTTGAATTCCATATCTTGTGTACTATAGTCTATGAGTGTTTAAGTTATGTAATGTTTCACCATTATTGTTATTCTAATTCAAAGTAACAATCAATAACAGAAATTCCAACTATGAATACTGTTGTGTTGTTATTGTATTTTCGAAATTAATGGAAATATTCGAGACCAAATAGAAATCTTGCACGGTGCCTTAAATAGTTTATTTTCTATTTTCTGTAATCCGAAAAATATCCGCCTGTTCAATTTATCTACCGCTAGATTTAGTTACACATTATATTCGAAGCGTGGAAACACTGTCAAGCAATTTTCATATATAGCTTGTGGGAATTGCTAGTGGGAATTTTATAACACTGGGATTTATTATAGTTGAAACGAAATGACTTACGTGTCATTTGCCGCTGTAGAATGAATTAACCCATTCTAAGCGGCGGTAGGTTAATGGAAGGCGACAAAATTAAAAATATTCTATATATATATAGTCACCGCCAATATTGACTGCTTTCAATTTTAACTAATCTATTTAGTTACCCAGCTAAATCATGGATTCAGATAAGCTTCTATATATTGACGGTACCGCTTGTTGGTTATCTATATATAGGGTCTATTAATTGACTGGGCCACTTTTTGGTGGGTTGGCATACAAGTCATGTATTATTATTGATGTAGTTGAGCTACATATATAAAAAAGTGAGCATTTTTGAGTTGCATAAATTGAATTAAATTTACTTTTATTCGTATATATATAGACATATCTATGAAATTAAATGATTAAAAAAAATGTATTGTGGTTTTCGAGTATTTCTTCCATTGTTGGAAACAAAACGTACTCAACACTCAACATATTAGCATCTTTCCATATCAAATGCATCGTCTTTCCTTAGAACTGACTCACAGTTTGTCCTTTAGCCCCCTCATCCTCTCCGTTCCTACTCTTCTTCAAGTCTTGAGCTGTAGGGTGCATTATGCTACTACAATGGGACTGTAAATATGTATTTAAACGATTATACTTGTTATATTTCTAAGCACCGACTATATATTGACCCTGCCGCTTCACTGTTACAGCATAAAAATTTAGCGACTATATATAGACACTCTGCTAAATGGAACCAATTTTCGAAGCATCAATATTTGTATAGTTAGGCAGCTTGGAATGGGTTAAATTTAAAATGTTGTTATAAATCTTGACATGAACTTATGAATCTTGAACAAGCAAGCAAACTTGCGTTTTCTCACAGATAATCCTTGATTAAAGGTGTAATCAGTCTCGTACTATCGAAGTTATCGGTACACATGATACATATACTACATAAATAAAAATTAAAATCATAGACGCTAATGTATCTCACGGATTTTGACATAAGAGAGACACTTTACACTGAGAGAAATAATTTTTGGACATCAAACAACACACTGTAGTTTAACTCATTGTGGGTTGATTATACGCTAAAGTAGTTAATTCCAGTAATGTGCTAGGTGTAGATGAACTACAGCATGTGGTTTAATTCTCTAGTCAGTATAAATTTTATTTTTCTGTGGTTAGAAATACGCATCATCTATGTCAGTTTACCTTACCTACAGAACAAATCAAAAATAAACTTGCATGTGGGTAAATTATTTTCCATTGTCAGTATATATAACCGTCCTCTATGTAGTTAGAATATTACTATGAAATTATTAATCATATGTATGTAAATTTAATGTAAATAAGGCGGGAAACTGGAATAGCGCGTCAGTTTCAGTGAAATATCATTGAAGGTAGGTATGTGTTTTGGTTTGGTGGTAACCCTAATTTAATTTCAGCTATTCTCAGTGCTTAAATTTATAGTAATAGGGATATAAATCAGAACATAAAATAGGCTAGAATTGTTTTCTGTGAACTGCATGATAGCTAATTAATTATTTTTCTCATTCAATTATATTCATTCTCATCTTTAAAATCTACCATATTTAATTCTAATTTAAAGAAGTCCATTGGATAAAGGAAATATGTTCTTGCTGTTACTTAATCTAAGACTGTTTTATATCACTTGCCTTGGCTTATTTTAACAATTATCACTATATTCATTCTGAAATTTAGTTTTTTTGCTAATTATTGCTACATAGCTAGTCAGTAATTAGCCTTAATCTCTCAATTGTACTAACTATTCTCAACTATTTCCTAATTCCATATATTTTACAGATACCAGAGACATTCTAATGAAGACTTTTGGGGTGGCTTGCATACTTTTGCTAACATCATCACAACAACAAGAGATTGAGGCCCACAACTGCTGATGTTGATGTCAACTTTTAGAGGTTAGTTTCTGTAAGTTTTACCTATTTATTTGACTTCTAGCTAACTATGAATGGGAAAATCTTCATTAATTGATGCTTTTTAATTTTCTTTTCAGTCATATGGCTAACTATTGAAGAGAATAGGTGGCAAGAGAAGTAATCCTCCTTCTTAGTCTCATTCCAGTCACCCATCTTCAAAGTCTTCTGAAGTTGATCAAGTATCCTCTGATGATATTATGTTTTGGGTGCCAACACTTTTTGAAGGCGATTGATGTAGAATTTTAAACTGTCCCAAGTTTTGAATTTGCAATATTGCAAGGAGTGCTGAAACATTTTTACATTACTGTGAACATCATTGTACAATATTCATTCAATGTATGATTTGAAAGAACCATGCGTCACTGTTTTGGTGAGTCGCTTTGAGAAATAGCTAGCTGTGAACAATTCAGTTCATGAACTACTAAATAACTTTTTATTTGTTTGGGTATTTAAATCTTGGAGCTACAAGGAAGCTTTATTTAGGCTTTTTTAGGCTTTTTTAACATAACTTTATACAACTTTTTCTTGATTCCTAGAGTTATAATCTAGTTTTCGAGTTATTGTCTAGTTTTCGAGTTATAATCTATCTTTCAAGTTATAATCTAGTTGCAGTTTCTCCTTTGATGGTGTGATATCAAATTTAGTAATCTATTAAATGAGATTGAAAAGAACTGTTATGTTTCTTGAATATTTTATTCATGTTTAATGTACATAAGTTGGTAACTTTTTCAATTTTTCTAGCTTCTGAGAAACTATAATAATTTTCTTCTTTCTAGTGTTTACCAAGTAATGTGTGTTTCTGAAATTGTTCATTTTATATTAAATCTAATTCATTAATTTTGAGTTTTATTACATTGATTTGTTGAATATGGAAAGATTTGCTAAATATCCAATTGAATTATTTATATTGTATCTATTTTAACTAACTTAACAGAAATATTATCACTCTATATTTATTACTTAATCTTCATGCTAAATTATATATGTATTCTTATGAATTTGATTACTACAGTATTTTGTAATTGAGTGTAGCTAAAGTAAACATTACCCAAGTGGCTAAAATAAAATGCATGTAGGTAAAATTGCTTAGCGACTGTAGCTTGAAGGATTAATTTATCAGTTAAATATTCTTTTACATGAGGTTTGAATTGCATTCATGTTGGTAAAATAGACAGCCAGCTGTAGTTTAATTCATAAGCATGTAGGTAATGTTTAACCACAGCTGTGGTTTGAATTTCTTGTATGTAAGTAAAATAGACATTCAGCTGTAGTTAGAATTGTGATAGATGTAGGTAAGATTAAGTACATGCATGTAGGTAAAATTATATTATAAATTCATGATGTTTGATTCAAACCACAGCTGTGGTATGGTTTAAAATGACCGACATTGTGATTTGTATGAAACTATATATAGGTTCGGTTAAGTACACTTTTCTTTCAGTGTACCATTTATCTGCATCATATTATATTTTGAAAATGCTTTTTATTTTAAGAGTATTAAAGTATTTCAATTCGATACACTTCAGTGTTTCAGCATTACAGTATTCATGATGAATTTGGAATGAAACTTATAATGCATCGAGACTGTGAAATTAATTGGAATACCTTCAATGAAATAGATAATTGTGATCAAAATTATAGTTGATGTACTTAGATGTCTCGTTTTAACATGAAACACCTGCAGACGTTTTTTTTAATTAAAGGAGTTTTGCTAATTTTGTTATTCAAAAATGATGTAAATGTCACAGGAATAGATTTTTATGAAAATACGAAATCATGCATTGGTAACTGCGATAAAAAATATTATCGTTAATAAATAAAACTATGGCATATCATTTTCATTGAAGCTCTATTATTTATACAATATTGTGTAAAATAATGTAATCCAAATATAATATGAGACTTGAAAGATTTTTTACAGAAAGATTGATAATCTTTAGAGAGCGACATCAACGAATAATCCAATATTGATGATATAGTGATAAAAATATAAAACTATTGAGAATGCAGCGTACTGTTTTTCTCAAATCATTTCAAAGTCTCAGGAGAATTGAAATTTTATGAAAGAGAGATTGGTTTTGCATTCATATAGAAACCAAATCCTTCAGATCCAGTAGGAATATTTTATTCAGTAGTCTTTCATCAACAAACTGGATATCTTTCCGATATGAACATGATGATTTCTTATTACTTATTTTGAAATATACGGTTTTGCGCAATAGGACTAAAAAATGAGATTGTTTCATCTCTAGTGTCCTTACCCGTCCAAAATGTCTCACTACAGTTGAGCATGTGTTTATTAATGAAAAAAAATTAAAATGAGGATAAAGTTTCAGAGATCATTGTTCAAAAGTTAGGCATATATATATTCTTTAATTATTTACCTTTCTAATTATTCAACTTTTTAATTATTTTACTTTTTAATTGTTTTACTTTTTAATTGTTTCACTTTTTAATTATTTAACTTTTGATTCATTCAATAGCTGTTAGATTAATTCTAACCTTCTCGTATATTAACATATTATATTTAAATGTATTTCTCACAGATGATAGATTTTAATTGATCTGAATCGTTTGACTTACTAGAATTTTTTTTTTGTAAAAATTTATAATGATTTTCAATTCTTTGATAGTTTTCCTCTTTATTATTATGCAAAGATTCCTTATGAAACAATCAATCAAAATATCATAATTATGTATAATTAAAAATCATGTGAATATTAAAAATAATACTCATTTTATAAATCATGTTCACGTTATAAACCAATTTAAATCAATAGATCAAAGTGAAAAAAGACCCTTTTATAATACCTAATAAACAAATAGACACTGTGTACATGGTAGTTAGGGATAAGAACTAGGAATTGATGAAAGAATTAGAGGTGCTTTAAGCTATGAATCACCTTATTGTTGGAACTTCCAGATTTACTAATCACTCATTTCCCATATACAGTTAGCGACAGCATTTCCAAGTGTTAATGTATGATTGGTAAATATTCTACTTTCTATTTTGCTACATTAATTCCAGTCACTTAAGGTTTGAATTTATTTAAGCCCAAGAATATGCTTAATGAATATGAATATCATTTACTTCTTTTCTGATAAAAGATTTCACATGATGTTTAGCAAAGAAAAGCTGTTGGTTAAAAGGAAACATAAGAAACCAAGAACCACTTTTTAAAATCCTAAAATGCTATCTTCAATCTTTTCCATGCGATAAAATCTGTGTTTACGAGATTGAATTCGGGTTTCCGACAGAATCTCATCCTGATCTTCATTACTTGTTTTCTATTATACCATTTTCTTTACTGAATTCACTCTGAAAATATAACGAATGTAGTGAATGTATAACTTCAATGTGCAATTATTGAGCTAATGTCCCGGAGATATATAATTATTTGATTGATATTTCTTCTATGGTAAATCATTTTCACAAGAGTCGATTACTATTAAATGGTATATGAATAAAGTAATATTATTATTTGGATTAATGTTATACCATTGCTGTGTAATTAAGGTAGAATCATTTTCTTGATGAATATCTGCACCAAAAATAATATAGAAAATGGTGAATTATTTTGATAATATCACTTCAAAATGTTGTTTGATCAGACTAATTTTTTTTTTGATATTTAAACATATTTATTGATTAATAATAATTACATAAAATTCCTCATGCAAAATACATTTCGATATGTGATTCGATGAGAAATGCCTTGCAATTCAAAAGAATCTAAAAGGTCTGCACTCGCAATAAAGAGTTCAGTGATACCAAGTGAAGAACTCTCAGCACAACATCTTTAATTAAATCAAAAATATCTTCAGAAGAATGTACAATGTACATACCTACTCTTTTCCACCATTGAAATTCCAACAAACTCCACTAATTCCCTCACACTTTAACAACGTCATCAGCTCTGCCATGCATGTCTGTGGTACGATTTACATGTGTGAGCAGAAATTCTATAAAGAAGATTAAGCTTCTTGAGTCAAGAGGTGTAAATTGGTGTACAAATTTAGGAGACTCAATTTCAAATTGACTTCAGACATTTGTTCTCTCAGCTGTGCGAAGCTGTAGCCCTGAATATCTCAGATTTAAAGGATCAGATGGCAGTAGATTTATGTTGAGCGAAGAGAGAGTTTGTTGGTTATTGTATGTAGATAATCACTGAATGAACGGAATTGTGAAAATGTCAAAATTATCTTGTCGTTCGAGGCAATTTCCCTACTTATTTCAAAGAAAATTTCAGTTATGATTCCAAAAATTATGTATATAATTAAATAATTTTAGGTTAATTATTCTATTCATTTAGGTGCACAGAGAAAAAAGTTTATTCATATCTAATGGGTCAACAATTTATGCTTCGAATCAATATATTACGTGAGTTGGTTGGACTTTATTCATGTATTCACGTGTGTTAAAACAACTATGACGTGGTGTGTCATCAAATATTAGTTAATTCAATTCATTTTAAAGATTAAATCAACTACCCAGGGAGAAAATTATAGGGGGGACATAGAAGATTATGGTTAACAGACATTATTGGGGGCTAGATCTTACATAATTTTAGATAATATTCGATAAATATCAGCCATTGGCAAAAAATCCTATAATCATCTATAATCACCCTAATATTTCCCAACCATGATGTATAGCAGATTATATCAACCAATATCTCCGAAAATTTTCTGATAATGTTCCTTATATGAACTTCTATGAATGAACCATCTCAAATCTACGAATATTTTCTGATAATAATCCTACTATGAATTAGAATGGTTGTAACATCTTAATTCTGCGAAGATTTTCTGATAATAATCCTACTATGAATTCGAATGGCTGTAACATCTTAAATCTTCGAAGATTTTCTGATGATATTCCTTATATGAACTTCTATGACTGAACCATCTTAAATCTCCGAAGATTTTCTGATGATATTCCTTATATGAACTTCTATGGCTGATACATCTTAAATTTTCGAAGATTTTCTGATGATATTCCTTATATGAACTTCTATGACTGAACCATCTTAAATCTCCGAAGATTTTCTGATGATATTCCTTATATGAGCTTCTATGACTGAACCATCTTAAATCTCCGAAGATTTTCTGATGATATTCCTTATATGAACTTCTATGGCTGATCCATCTTTAATCTTCGAAGATTTTCTGATAATATTCCTTATACTAACTTCTTTGGCTGATCCATCTTAAATCTTCGAAGATTTTCTTATGATATTCCTTATATGAACTTCTATGACTGATCCATCTTAAATCTCCAACGATTTTCTGATAATATTCTTTATATGAGCTTCTATGACTGATCCATCTTTAATCTCCGAAGATTTTCTCAGACAGAAAGTTTATAATAGTTACCCCATAAATTAATAATTATTACAGTTTTCTATTATTACAGTTAATTATGACAGTTGTGTCTGTCCCAGTACCTACGCTTGTCAACTTGCTGTCAGTAAGGTGAAGAAGTGGAAGAGAACCTGGTAATTGTGTCTGTATATATTGTTAAAATATGTTGTCTCATTTTTTAATTAGACCTTTATATTTTTTGTTTTCCTATATTGTTATGAAATTGTGATCAGCATAGGTAATAAAGAATGTCCAAACTTGCAATTTTTATGGCGAGTTTGTGACAATTATTTTGAGTCCTTCAATCGCAAATGGCGAGAAATATCTAATTTTCTCCTATGCTACAATGTTATTTTGGAGAAAATTTATGATAATTTGATCATTTGCACCAATGATCAAATTAAAGACAAATGGAGAGTTTATGAGCCATACTATTTAACTCGGTGATCAGCTGAACTTCAAAAAACTATCTTGCCACATTTTGACTGAACTCCACACCTTTTTTAAAGTTTACAGGCAGAACGAAATAACCATCTTGGTTATCCAACAGCTTTAGGTGGTCTTTGGTTCAAAGCAACCAAAATCGAATAGAAGAAAAAGAAATTATTCACTTCGGTAACTAGATACTACTACCTAAACCTAGGTAGGCTTGTGTGTCTATTAATCAATGAATCAAGGAAAGATGTCAAAGAACAGTACCTAAGTCAGTAACTAGGTATCAGTATTATCACTAGGGTGAAGTAGGTAAATTGCGGCACCCTAACCAACTGCGGCCTCTAACAACAGAAACATCATAGCTTCAAAACACTCGTTAAAAACTTAAATTAATAAATTAGTTATGCAACATTTTAATGTAATTTAAAAGAATCTCATGAGAGGGCCGCAATTAAAAATTGAAGTGCCGCAATTTTCCTGCGTGACCCTATTATGCTAGCTATATAAATATTATGTTTCAAAGTGTAGACATATTCACCATGGTGACCGGACGTTTCGTTCCTGAACGTTTCGTATTCGGACGTTTCGTACCCGGACGTTTCGTACCCGGACGTTTCGTTACTAGGACGTTTTGTTACCAGGACGATTTGTTACCAGGACGATTCGTTACCAGGACGATTCGTTACCATTTTTTTATGAAATGGAAACTATTTTTTATCAGACAATTTTATTTTAGACTATAATTTTAAATCAATCCCATGCATTAAAAATTTTTGCTACTTTAAAAATAATGTCTACTTTTTAAACATATTTTTTATTCGTTTAGTTATACACTGATTTTAATCAGATGTATTAAAATTAATAATCATTGCTTAATTTCTTTGATTAGAAAAGCTGGAAGTGAAAATATCATGGATACCAATCGATAGAGAAGTTAAATAACAATAATTCTATTTTTTTTGTGTAGTAATTGTGAATCTTCTTTATCAATTTATTTTATCAACAGAAATCTACATTGGATAAGATCTCTGGGGCACACACAATGGAGACAACAAGGATGATTATGAAGAGGTTGTTCTCGCCATCTTTGGCTATGAGTTTTTCGCTCACTGGTCTTGGGGAGAAGAGAGTCAAGTCCAAGAATAGCTTCAAGGATCATCCTATAGCGACTCCAATAGTTGGTACTATTTTATACATAGACGCATCGTATCAAACTAATTGAAAATTTTAGCTAAATCTTGGAGCATAACAGAGGCTCTATCACGAAGAGTGATTTTCATTCATTTACAATTCTTGACAAGATTTATATTGTATTATACAGAACTATCCTTCACATAAAGATTAATTGAATTTGCCTTCAGTAATGAGGGTGAAAATAGTGGATAACAATTTTTTTCGCAGCTCGTTGAATATCACCATAAAATTCTTCCAATCCCCGTATTTATTAAAGAAAGTTTATCTTTCTTATTTTCACAGATTCAATACTGAAGAAACAGGATTGCTCGAAAGCAGAGGTGCTCTCCTGTGCCAGAGATATTCTAAAAGGCGTGAGGCACTGGGGAGGAGGTAGGAGACGAAAACCCAAAGTTCCATCCTCTGTTCCATCTCCATCACCATCGGTTCAATCCCCTCCACCCTCAGTTCAACTCCCTCAACCCTCAGTTCAACTCCCTCAACCCTCAGTTCAACTCCCTCAACCCTCAGTTCAACTCCCTCCACCCTCGGTTCAACTCCCTCCACCCTCGGTTCAACTCCCTCCACCCTCGGTTCAACTCCCTCCACCCTCGGTTCAACTCCCTCCACCCTCGGTTCAACTCCCTCCACCCTCGGTTCAACTCCCTCCACCCTCTGTTTAATCCATTCTACCCTCAATTCAATCACTCCTCTCCCTCTCTTCCTCAGTTCAATCCCCTCCACCATCGGTTCAATCCCCTCAACCCTCAGTTCAACTCCCTCCACCCTCGGTTCAACTCCCTCCACCCTCTGTTTAATCCATTCTACCCTCAATTCAATCACTCCTCTTCCTCAGTTCAATCCCCTCCACCCTCAATTCAATCCAATATCTTTTTAGTATTGATTGTGTATTCGTAGAAGTTCTATGTATTTTCTTATTAAAGAATGAGTTAAGATAAACCAATATTTCACTGTCCTTTGTACTTCATTTAATAATGCTGGGCTCTAATATTTAAATATGTTGATAAGGCTTTAAAATAGTTATGTTTAGCTGTTAGTAAATGACGTGGTTATTTGAAACAGTTTGTTCCAGATGATCATGAATTTTGTTTTTATCGTAAATGATAATTGAATTTTTATTTTCTCAAATGTTATAACAAGTAAAAATCGTTCATAACAAATAATAGATGTTGGTTTGACCAAGAAATTGTCATCTGTGGTAATGGTCTTTCATCGGATAATTACGATGATCTTCAGAGGTGAATCCTTTGATATATGATAGATTATAGGTAGGAAATTATATCAAAACTTCCTTCAAATCAACTCCTATAATCATGGGTGAAGTTATCAGATATTATGTTGGAAGCTATATCCGTTAGTTTCTTCGGATAATAACGGAGATCTTCGGGGATAAACCCTTTGATATATGGTAGATTATAGGATGCAAATTATCTGAAAACTCTATATGTATAATATACTATGATCTTCTTTAATTATAGGCGAGATAATCAGATATTATGGGAGATACCCCCCTTTAATTATAAGAGTGAAGCACCCCCAATTATCTTCTATGATTATGGTAGAAAGACTCCTTTAATCTCCCAAAATCTTCTATGATTATGGGTGAAATCATCTGATAAAATAGGAGATTCCCCCTTTTAGTTATAGGAGTGAAAATGGTAGAAAACTTGGACATAAGCACCCCCAATTCTCTTCTATGATTATGGTAGAAATGCTCCTTTAATCTCCCAAAATCTTCTATGTCCCCCCTATAATTTTCTCCCTGGGTAACTATGGGAGTTAAAAGTTACTTTTTTGAGATTTTTAAAGTATGTTGAAGCAACTATGACAGAGTGTATATTATTAACTCACAAAGACTGTTTATCCAATGTATCTGGTGTATAAATTAACTTACTTTGCGAGTTGGCGCAACTATTTTTAATTTTAAGAGTGAGTCAAAACGACTGTTTTGTTTTAACTCACGTCAGTTCAACTACTTTAAAGTAGTACCTGCAACTCACCACGTAGGTAGGCGCACGAATAACCCATTTTATGAGTCAAAACAAATCTAATTTGATTTGATTCAACTAACTATTTTTCTGTGTGTGGAATGTGATATTATTCCATATTTCATCACATATCATAGAATGTAATACATATAAGTAAAGTATACAATAATTTTAAGTCCATTTGTCAGTACATATTTTAATAATAAATATTAATCACAGTTTCCTTATAATGGACTTTTGAAAATTGGTGAGCTCAAAAAGTTATGCTTTTCCGTCAAAAATTTTAAAAATATGTTACACAACTCATGAGGTTTTTGAGATACTCTCACTACTACATAAGATTCAATTGATACAGTACTGCATGAATATACTATTTACGATTAACGGTTTGAAGGTTAACTCTTCTTCGAGTGATCGGCAAGAAGGAGAAGCCAACAGGAGGGGGATCACTGGGCCGTAATAGCTCGGACATCATGTTTGCTCTTCCTTCTTGCATATAGTTAAGATTTGATAAAAATTAAATTTCGAATAAAAAAAGTTTCGAAAGTCCCAACATAAAAGAGCAGTAACGTAACTTGTTGTATCTTCTAGTTAGTTGTTATTTCTTCATTCATTCATATATTTATTGTTTTAAATCTAATTTATTTGTTGCTTTGGTCCTTACATTCATTTAATTATTTGTTGTTCCTGCCTTCAATCGTTTGTTGTTAGACTGGCATTCATTCGTTTGATTGTTGTTTTTTACCTTGAATCAATTGTGTTATATCTATGATATAACCCCCCCCCCCCCCAGGCTTTATTCTGAAACTGTCTGCAGCGAATAAAACAGATGGGCGACCGGACACTTGGGGCCCAACTGTTGTATTTGAATTATGAATGATGTATTTTTATCATTATTTCAACGTTACATTGTAGTTTTGCATGATGGATTAGGCGATACTAATATTGTTTGAGTAGCTATAGAAAGTACTAGGTAAATGAAAAAAGGGAACAATGTAGAAATATGAATAATTCCACTGCTTTTCCTCGTTGTGGCTATGAAGGGTCTTTTCACTGTACCGTGCAATGGCAAGAAAAGATCTTTGGAAAGTAACTTGCAGAGGCTAGGAATAATATCTTCAGCCTGAATTATACGGTACCTTGAAAAATAATTTCCAGCCAAACGCTGCACTCAATACATAGTTGTTCCAATGCCACTTCATATCAAATATTGACATTATTTTTGAAACTTGTTGTTGGCTGCTGAGGCTTATCGGATATTGTGTATTTGCCTGACATATAATCATGTTTATAATCCCGAAAGACAAACACATGTGTATAATTACGAATAACTAATCAGATTCATGTCTATCGTTGTGTGTAGTCAACAAGAAGTGTCCTAATTAAGCCTCCAGCAAAGTGATTAGATACGGTAATTGAAAGCTATATTGAACTACGAGGAGCATATCCTCGCATATATATTACTCAATTACTTGCTTCTCTAATAGTACCATGGATCTTAAAGTTTGATCTGTCGGTTATGATAATAGTCATGTGAATTCATAGCAAAGATTGGATTCGTCTGCTTTGGAAACTGTTTAGTCATTCTAATTGCCTTAAAAGGAAACTCATTACTGTAGAATCAATAAGGAGGATATTTTTCTTTTCCTTGAGTATATGTTAGTTTTATTTAAATTAAAAATGGATGTAGCTTTACATTTTGTAAATGTTTTAACCCTAATAAGTTTGACTATCAGAATGAACAGGAAGGTCTGACCATATGTTAAAAAACACATGTTTTTTTTTTAAAGTTGTTAGTATAATTAATATACTAAACTAAAATGTTACCAAATTTCAAGTAAAAGTATTGAAGATAAAAGGAAAAATATAAACATTGGTATATATAACATTGGCAACTGAGAGAGCATAGCTGTGATTGGGTGGAGTGTGAACCAATCATAGTCCGCATAAGTGTGTGTAATCCATGAAAACGTGGAGAGATGTGTGCTTATAGGCTAACGAAACTGTATTTCTAAGTTGCCACACGTCACCACAGTACAACTAATTTCCTAACCTACGTGATATACGGTGATTTAAGCTGATTTGTAAATAGTTTTTAACTTTTAAATACAGAATTATATTTGGTATTTATGTAGGAACAAATTCTAGACAGGCCAGTAAACTTATCGGAATGACATGAAAGATATGAAGTACTTTAAAAAGTATGTGCTTAGAAAACACACATCAAACTCATAAGGGTTAAGCAAGAGCTTGTCCTTAAGTGAAACAATACAGCTTAATTAAAAAAAATTGTATTCCAATGATGATTAAACTCACTTTAATAAGCTTTGAAGTATTTATCATGGAGATGGGTATGTTGGAGTAATTATAATTGTAATTATGATTTGAATAACGACAAGAAAAAACTGATTTATTTTAAATAAATCAGTCGTTTGGGACTTTAAATTGGAATTCTATAATTTTTAACATTGGGATTTTTAATTTTCAATTATTGATCAATTTGATAGGGCTTAATTATTATGAAAATAAATTAAGAAAGGAATTCTAAAAAAATGAATACTATAAATTATTTATACGTCACTTGTTTCAACTCACTCGTGACAGGAATTAAGAATTCATTCCTGAAGTATATTAATGAAATTTTGAAAATAACTGTACATACTTGAAATGAAAATATTCCAGTTAAGTAGAAACTTATTTCTCATTTCTCAGTCAGTAAATTGATAATATTGATCGTATTATATCGTAAAATATTGTAATTTCAAATTTCATTTAGTTTTTTCCTTAGGAAAGTCCGACGTAGTAATGAAAATGTATTGAATTTAAGATAAATTACTATTTGTTTTTCCTCTATTCATTTATCGTTGTAGATAGATCTTTTTAACATAGACTATAATCACCAAGTGAAAGACAAAGATCGGCAACTAATATATTTCAAACGGGAGTTTAAAGTTGAAAGTGAAAATTTCCTTTTTGTGATTAGAATTTTCGATTTTACTCTGGATGAAGAAATAATTGGATATGTTTTGTGGTTTTTCTCAATTTATAGTTGCGTTTCGCCTATCGATTACTTCATATCTTTATGCATTGAGTTCAGTATATTTTACCTGAAGCAATATACTGTTTGGTTGGAACAAATGAAATGAGAAGACAAGAACATCAATAAATAACATATGTTTCTATAATATAAAAGTTATTACTTTGAATTGGGAATCAAATCCTGGCCCACACTAAAAAAAAAGTTTGTTAATAAACCAACAAATAATTGATTTTAACAAATAATTGATTTTTTAATCTGCAGATCCTTTGTTATCATCGAGTACTGTAAATAATAATATCTATTATCATAAAATAGAATAACTTCGGTTATTTTCTTCAATTTTTGTAAAAATTTCAATCAAAAAAGCTCTCAGTTCTCATTATATTTTAAATTAGGACGCAAAATATTTAAATCCTTTAATTTATTATTTCAAAAGTATTCATAAGAAATGAATTTGAAATACCAATACATAAAGTTATTCATCTACAGGTAGCTCTCGCTTTGATTATAGTACACCCCGCTTTAATGAAAGTTGTACTTATTTTAAGAGATGTTTCCAAAAAAGGACCGCTCCTAGACAATTTTTTGTGATTATCTCCCGGTAACTAAGATAAATATCAAAATTATAATCCAGATTAGGTTATTAGAAGCAATTGGTTCAGAAATTGAATATGTTCCATATTAGGGCTTGTTTCGTGTTACTGCACGGTTTCATATTTTCGAACACGTAAAAATCTTTACATAATATTAATTATTTAACTTTTATTTCAATAATTGGTGTCCATGATACCAATAACCATATAAGTTAAATAATAATTATAATATTTTTTTGACGTTTTTGAAATTGTAAAACGTACCAATAACTTGAAAATTATTACCCTTCTTCCAAAAATATCTTTCATAGAGCATAAAGTTGTTGTTTGTTCAATGTAGCACAATTATTATAGAGATCGAAGTTTCTATCAATTACTCACTATACTGAGTGAGTATGGATATTAAAACATTTAATAAATTCACGACTATAAACTTTCATCACAGTCACAAGAACTGAAAGACTGCATATTATTATTAATATGCTTATATAGTACTCTAACTTTAAAACAAATTTTCTTCCCATAACTTATAGAAAATGAGATGTGTAATCCACGAGTGACAATTATATACCTCTTCCCA
>CANNZV010001474.1:0-86307 GCA_947561585.1 Caprella mutica | reverse complement strand
TTTAACTGGGTAGGTAGGAGGGAATTGATAAATATTAATAGATAGCTATTTTAAAAATATTCAATTTAAATTTTCTATTGCTTGTCATTATAAAAAAGAAAAGATACGAAATCAATAGAATATTAAATAATATTTATTTATAATAACTTTAAAAGGCATGCATGTTTTCAAATTGCTTATACTTCATTCCAATCCATCTTCTACCATGTCCAGGATGGCTGAGAGGTTAGCGCCGCAGACTGGAGATTGGAGATCGTTGGTTCGAGTCCTGCATGTACCACTTCACTTCTATGTTCATTTATTCCCATTTAATTTGTATATAACAACTTGAAACATTAAACTAATTGAAATACAGCCAAATTTACATTTACACTATATGCAATATAATAAGAAATAGTAATTAAAACAGCATAATCTATTTTTTCAGCTAAAATGACAAAATGATTTTGTTACTACAAAAAATTATTTGTGTTGCTTTAATTATACTTTTTGTTGACATAACAAAATACTTTTTTTGAAGTAACAGTATTGTAATGTTACTATAACTAATAAGCTCTAGTTACTGTTAGCTTAAAAATTCTAGTGTAACTATGACAAAAAAACCTTAACAAAAATATATATTTACTGTAACAAAATTATTTTGATGGCTCATAGCTGACTAACTTATTTTGTTGATACAACCAAAAACCTACTTTTTTTTGTTGTATCAACAAAACCGTTCTCTGTGTGTACACTCCTTCTGCAACACAATTCTACAAGAACGAGTAAACGCAAGATCTCCCTTTTTTGAACAAATTCCTAATCAATATTCATTCTATGAATTTGAATGGGAGGACATCAATATTGTGATACTGAAAAAGACAATAGGATTCGATCATTGGAATTGTACTGCCCAGGACATTAGATTCCATGGCTCTTTCTTTAAAGATTATAAACATGACCTCAGCCAAGATAATGTCGAAAAGAAAGTCTCTTGCAAACTTTGAAGACGATCAGTTACATTATGTAGTGCTTTCTTAAATAGAAACGTTCCCAAAAACTTGATGATCATTCTATCCAGCTGCAAACATGTCTTCAGTGCGAAATGCCTCGAAAGATGGTTCGGAAACATGTATGATTTTAGTTGTCCTACTTGCCGAAGAGTTTCTGCTGAATGCATTCGGGCCACTGGATACAAAAACCTTCTGTCTTTAATTCCTGAATAGAAACTTCAATAACAAAATACCTACTTTGTATTAATTTATCCCACTCTATTATTAATTATCAAATTTGGTACTAAATGAAAAATTATTGAAACTCACGGTAACATATTTTATATAAGAAAGTTCAGTTGTAGAAACAATATAATCAAAATTTAATTCCCCTGTAGTAACATTTTATATATTTATACTATTCATTTCTTTACTTAATTCACCCAAAAATAAAATCTAATCTTTCCAATAACATCACATGCGTAATGTTCATCCCTTACTTTCTGTGATCTGTGGTATAAGTGATATAATAAACTTAATGTCCTAATGGAAAGAATAACAACTTAGTACTTGGGTCACCGGATAAATAAAATCTATGGTTATAAATAAAATGTTCTAATGACCAGAAAATTTCAAATTGCATTAATTGATACGTAAATAGTATGCTTTTTGTGTAATAACTAAATCAATTTTAATCATTATGATCAGGTTTTTTGCCTATAACTTCATGATTGATTAATGACCTGGCAGGCAGGGGGGCTCGGGGGCGGCACGCCACCCTAAATACATATATCAAAAATATTTCAAGTTCCCGTGATATTATCAAATTATTACTTCAATACTGATATGTGTAATGGGGGGCGTGGCGCCCTCAATACCCCCCTGCCAAGTCATTAAACAATCATTAAGTGTGCAGTACAACAAACTAGCGGATACAACAAACTACATTACAGTTTCATGCCAAAAATATATATTGTTTGAGTAATTTTAATGAAAACACGAGTTTTTTCAAAGTTCCCAATCCTTCTGTAATACATAGGAAATAAATAACTTTAAACCCTCATATCTGAAAAACTATTAGTTTATACAAAAAACGGTTTTGATTTTCGGATTCTATGGACAAAAATACATACATAAAATTAATTTAAATTAAATCTGGCGGGGGTCGTCAAATGGGAAAGACCCAAAAAATTTGTTAACGAATATTAATTTTGTTATAGAATATTTGTTTAAAACTGTATCTAAAAACAATTGTGTCAGAAAATATTTGTGTTCGAAAAATATATGTAATTAATTTTCTATACATTAGATGTTAAAGCGTGACATTTTTCTTGCAACCAACAGACAAAGACACACTGTGTATTAGTATATAGGGTGATATCTTATATGTGGAACTGTCCGATATTTTGTAACTCATCCCATTTATGTCGCATAATCAATAAATTATTATTCACTTACCTCAAAAAAAATTTGAGTAGTCTTTATTTGTAAAACAGCTTTGAACTTTCCAAATACAATATATATATATTTCCTATCATTCCTCTTTGAATTCCTTTCAAATAAATGAATATATAAACATAAGACGAAAATTTAGGTATTCTAATTAATTCTAGATCAAAAATGATAACCAAAGTACGTCGCTTTGGCCAGAGCGACACATCTCACCTCAAAAAACAAAAGTCTAGACCTCAACCTTGATGTAAGTTATTTTAGATACCTAAAAAATAGTAATACAGGCAGGCCTCGCTTTAAGTACAACTCACTTTAGTAAAAGTGGTACTTATTTTGAGTCATGATTCGAAATAAGAACCGTTCGTAGACATAGAAAACGGAGACAATTTGTGATTATTTCACGGTAACTAAAGAAAACATCAAAATCATATTCTAGATGAGGTTATTAGAAGTAAATTAGCAATTGGTTCAGAAATTCAACATGTCACATTTTAGGGTATGTTCTGTGTTATCGCAGGGTTCAATATTTTTGAACAAGTAAAAATCTTTATACAATAAAATTTTATAATCATTATATAACTTTTATTTCAATTGGCATTCATGATACCAATTTGAATAAAAGTTTAATAATAATTATTATTATTATATTTTCTTTTCGGACGTGACGGAAAATGTAGAGCGTACCAATAACTTGAAACTTAGTACCCTTCTTCCAAAAAATATTGCTGTTTGTTCAATGTAACACAATAATTATAGAACTCTACGTATCTAGTAATTACTCACCTATACTGAGTGAGAGTTAAGCTATGTTCGGATATTAAAACCTATAATTTCACTAATTTAAACTTTCATCACAGTCACAATTACTGAATCACTGTTTGATACTAGGCTTATATACTATAGTTCTTTAACTTTAAAACAAATTTTCTTTCTAAAACTCATAGAAAATGAGATTTATAATCAAGGAGTGACATTTATAAATTTCTTGTTATTATTATTCGCTTTAGTTACCGTTTGGAAACTAAACTGAGTCGTGATTTGGTAACTAAAGCGGGGGATGCCTGTAATCAAGATAGATCGAAACTAACCTAATTTTCTTTGTCATTTTCCATTGCTTAATTACTTTATTAATGTATTTCACTCAATACCTAGCTAGGTAAAGCTTCAAGTAATTTTGATTATAGTTTGTACCATCATTGTTTGTACCTACTAATCACATGCATTAAGTTTTATTAATAATATTTCTGTCAGCTCTTTGCATTTATGTCTTCTAAGTTTTCGCTCTCGTAAATGTACATTAGTCTTCCCTTGAAAAGATATTTCATAGAAAATGCCTACTTTTCTCCTAGATCATAGAAAATTGTAGCTATTTGGTGGTAGACTGATATATTTATGATGCACTTGGAATATCAACTAATCAGCGGAACTTGATATTGAGTTTTGTTTATTTTAATTACCAATTTCTCAGCTGGGCTAATTGGATGTTTCACATGATTACATGATTTAATTTATATTTCACTTTCAATGATGGACAGGATATAATTGAATTGATCAATATTAAGTCGGAAATATTTCCTGAACATTTCATCGTCCTTTGAAGGGTGTCTCTTCACCAAAATATTTTCAAATCCCTATGTTTCTCTGAGTATATACAATTAATTATGTTTTAACCTTTTCAATTCATTGAGCATTAACAAAGAATCTTCTTCGTTTTCTTCCTCTATGAGGTATAAAAGAAGGAAGTCCTCACGTGCTTCTGCCATCATATGAACAGAGAAACTGACACTTGTAGAGCAACTACAATAGTAGCATTGGAAATCATATCAGTGGCTAGAGCCACACGTCTGCAACCGTATGGATCGAGCCGTGTGGTTCTTGGCGCCTCAGACGCCGCATTGGAATCCCACCTTTACCTAAGCGTTTCATTAATTTAATACCCCATTTATTCTCCATTTAAATATTTTTAGATATACTACAGGCATCCCCCGCTTTAGTTACCAAATCACGACTCAGTTTAGTTACCGAACGGTAACTAAAGTGAATTAAAGTACCAAGAAATTTATAATTGTCACTCCTTGATTATATATCTCATTTTCTATGAGTTATAGGAAGAAAATTTGTTCTAGAGTTATTAGAGTACTACGTATATAAGCATATTATTAATAATATACAGTCTTTCATTGTTTGTGATTGTGTTAAATAGTTTAAAGTCATGCATTTACTAAATGTTTCAAAATCCATGCATAGCTAAACTCTCACTCAGTATAGGTGATTAATTAATAGGTTAGTGATATGAAGATATCGGTTAGTGATATGAAACGAAAAGTGCGAAAGCGTTTGTAAAAACGTCTGTGTTGTAAGTGAGCTCAAAAGCGAATGAAGATGAAAAATGGATCCAACTAGTCGGCTATTTGTAAGCTCCTCCCATTTCCATGGTACATGCGGTTGATCTGATCTGATAAGATCCAAGTACAATGAAGAATATAAGTCTAAATTTGCCTATCCAGTTACTGACTGGCAAACCGTTACTATGTACAATTGTATAATGTGCTCTCTGTTTGTTATATTTTTCAGATACTTGAATGATATGTATAAGCATTCTTGTAATTATATATATTTTTTAGAATTGTGAAATGATAGATTATGTTAGAGGGAATAAACATATTCATTATTATCCTTGTGAAAAGATATTTTAATTCTTTACTGAGTATATGCACCCTATCCCTGTCCTTTATATGATTACAGGAAAGTTTCACCGCCAGAAAGTTCACCGCATGGAAAGTTCACCGCCACTCAATTCACGGCATATATGTAAATTTCAATTTAAGAAATGTTTATTGATATTTCTTTTTCATTAAGGTTAATAAAAGGTTTGGCAACTGGATGCATATATTATAATGGATAAAAAAATATTCCATTTTTTATATTACGTCAAAAAAATACTCCTCATATATTCAATCTATGAAAATCCTTGGCAATAAAATGACTACAGATAACAAAAATTAATTCTAATACAAAACTATGCATAGTGATATTTAAAATATAATAATTTTATTTATGTGCAATGCCTTGTACCAATTCTAGGACATTGAAATTTTCATCGTAGGCCAACACTAGTCTTTGTAAACGAGCAGCAGTTTGAGTGTAGACTTTCCTTCCCTTGGTACACACAGAGAACGGTTTTGTTAAATTTACAAAACGTATTTTGTCGAAAACATTTGGTTATGGTAAGGGGAAAATTTTGTTATATTAACCATCAATTGAGTTAAATCAGCAATAAAATATTGTTCAAAGATTTCTTCACTACAACAAAATATATTTTTAAGTTAACAGTACAATTTTTGTTATGGAATATTGTTAAGGTTACTAAAAAAGGTTTGTTCATATTAACTTAAATATTGCTATGATAACAATAAAATATTGTTAAATGTTTTTTTATTTATAACAAAATGTTTCTGTAGTAGTAAATTGAAAAGTTTAGTTAAAATATAACATTGTTGTTTAACAAAATACCTTTGTCTTTATAAATAATAATTTTGCTACAATAATATTATATTTTTGTTGATAATTTTTTTACTATTAACAATATTATATTGTCATTAGTAATAATTATCTGCTATTTCTTTTTGTTATTAGGCTTCATATAAATTTCAAGTTACCACAATATGTATTCATTGTTCGTACAGAATCAATATATATATAAATTTATACGTGTTTCTTGAGTGCTATTTTGCATCGATATTCCCACATATGTACCACGCGTGATGTCCCTCGTCTGTTTTACGCGGGAAAAAGTAATGCATTGTGTCTTGGTGCAAATCTAAATGGTAAAAATATTGATACATATTGCAGCAAGTTCATTCCAAAGCCTTATTTACGTATCATAACTACGTAAGTAATGATACACACTAGTAGGTATCTATGTAGGTATTGATTGATAACACCTAGTAAGAAACTAGGTAGGTAGGAGGGAATTGATAAATATTAATAGATAGCTATTTTAAAAATATTCAATTTAAATGTTCTATTGCTTGTCATTATAAAAAAGAAAAGATACGAAATCAATAGAATATTAAATAATATTTATTTATAATAACTATAAAAGGCATGCATGTTTTCATATTAGTTATAGTTCATTCCAATCCTACTTCTACCATGTTCAGGATGGCTGAGAGGTTAGCGCCGCAGACTGGAGTTTGGAGATCGTCGGTTCGAGTCCTGATTGTACCACTGCATTTCTATGTTCATTTATTCCCATTTAAATTGTATATAACAACTTGTAACATTAAACTAATTGATATACAGCCAAATTTACATATACAATATTTGAAATATAATAAGAAATAGTAATTAAAACAGCATAATCTATTTTTCAGTTAAAATAACAAAATGATTTTGTTACTACAAAAAATTATTTGTGTTGCTTTAATTATACTATTTGTTGACATAACAAAATACATTTTTTGAAATAACAGTATTGTAATGTTACTATAACTAATATGCTCTAGTTACTGTTACCTTAAAAATTCTAGTGTAACTATAACAAAAAAACCTTCACAAAAATATATATTTACTGTAACAAAATTATTTTGATGGCTCATAGCTGACTAATTTATTTTGTTGATACAACCAAAAACCTACTTTTTTTTGTTGTATCAACAAAACCGTTCTCTGTGTGTAGGCATTTTACAAGCAACTAAGAGCTTTTGCTCTTGCTTGACGCAGCCCAAAAACTTCCATATTTTCGGATGCACCAAAATCATTTGTTCATTAAAAGCCCATTGCCACCCTTCGACATTATTGTTGGTTTTTTGTCTAATTTCTTCAAAAAGAATATATACATTGCACATTTCTAAAGAATATTTGGGAGATCTACGATGTCCAAGCCACCTATCTTCTATATAACCAAGGAATCTTGAGCCTCTGAAGGAAATGCACCCCGCACACACAATATAACCAAATACTCCCTCAAAAGAAATTAATGTCGAAACAACAATCGTTACTTAATTTATATCATTTCATATATTGACTAATAATATATTATTTCATATATTAAGTAATAGTATATATTAATATTAATTTCATATTTTCAGTAATATAATTTAAATATACCCTTAAACAAGCCTTTATTTTTAACGTAAATCATGTCTATTTAGATATTTATTATTGTTATAATTTTCATATCAGTGTTAAATTTAGCATTAAATTGTTTATACGGTGAATTGAGTTGCGGTAAACTCTCCATGCGGTAAATTGAGTATTGAATCATGTGTTGTTGGAGTAAGCACCAATCAACTTAATGTTGTAATTGTGGGTGTTTGGTACAATAGATGTAATACTATTGCAATGCCCTCTGTAATATAATAGCCTGGGTGTAGGATCGCGTAAAAAAAAGATGGCCGACATGGTGTCATAACAAACCGCACGATTTATATTGAAAATGCGATGGAAATGGTTTGTCACTCGAAGTTTTACATTAAATTCTCTATTAATGCAAACAACTAGAACTTCAAAATTCATCCAGTAGGTATTAGAAAACTTGTGATTAATAATCAGAAACAATTTTGTTGTTTTAATGATAATTTACGATGTCTTTTGTGGAATTTATTCGACGCATTCAATTCATGCAGCTAATCTACCTAGGTATGCCGTCTGTATAATTATTTGATTTGTAGAGGGAAAGATTTGAAGGTTTGTTTACTTTTAATAATAATTTATTTAATTTAAAAAAAAATCTTCCTTAAAATTTTGTAGCATTGATTGACTACTCGAAATCGATTTTTTCACCTAAAAAAATTAAATTTGATAAATACCTGGAGTAAAGTATTCATTAAAAGTTTCATTATTGTTTCCATTTAATTAGTGTTGTATAATAAATACCAAACATTGTATCATGCGTTTCATTGTAATAAGGAGGGGAAAAAATAAACATTTTTAATGCAGAAGTTTATGTATATGAAAATAATAACAAAAAATATATGGAGTCACTTACTTATTTTCAATCATACTATTCAAACTTATGTATTAGCTATAATGATAGAAAACCAATAAGACTATTTGATAACTATTTAGACATGAATTATGTCATATATACATTGTTTTTGGTTATATACAGAACATTCCATATATTACATTGTTCATTAATAATTACCACAAAGTCGTTGTTTGAGATAATTTATAGACTATCTTTAAGACCAGGTACATCAATATTAGAAGTGATAGAAAATTTCCTAATGTAATCTGCACAAGGAAGAGTTAGAAAATTATTTTCACTCATAAATTTATATGCTGCAGGATTACTTTTAATATAGAGTTTAAAAAAAAGCATAAAATCTGCACTATACCTTTTCCTATTATTACCTAGAAGTAATATTTGTTCCTTCAACCTAACATAGTTTACATAATTGTCACCTAATTTTTCTTCCATAACTTCATCTAACATTTGGAATGCTGGAGCAAGGTTGTCTGAACTAACAACAGAACCATCTTCATAGTTATACATATGAGAAAGCAAATTTTGAAATTTAGATCACTTATCACACAACATGCTATCACCTAATATAAAATCAAATGTGGAATTATTTAGAAGAACATCTTTAATGAACACAGAAATATTTAAATTAGAATGCACTTTGAAAGAAATAAGAAAATGGGGTATCATATTAGGTTCATGTACAAGTCTACCCAAAAAAAATATTATCTTTACATTCACTAATCATTCATTTAGTCACAATTTACCCTGCAATTTTCCTTAAACGATTCAAAATCTATTATTTTGTCATTATCTAAGAACTCTCTAAATTTTGAGCATCTCTCTCTCTTCAATTATCTTCAACCTTCTAATATGAAGGTTGCCTAGGAAAAATTGTTGGGATAGCACCTTTCTGAAGCCTTACCCTTCTTTTCACCCCTAGTCCATAATTCTCAAGATGGAGACCTTCCCTAAGGTAAGGATTAAATCTTCATAGAAGTGGTCAGTAGTGTCCCTCAGCACAAACAACTGAATGAGCAGACGGTGTGAAGTTCACCCTGTAAATAGGTATTTATGAAAAACTTCTATCTACTGAGCAATCACATGAGAGTAATTTCATTTCATAATTTACCGTCAATATAAATTTCATAACAACAAATTTTAATATTTTAATTAAATTACTAGAGCAACACAATGCACATCAAAAGGAAAAGTGAAGCTACATGGATACTATTTAACCACTAATAATTTATATTGACATGTGAAATCATGATAATTGATTCAAATTTGAAAACTAAAAATTGAAAATACAAGATTAAATATAGCTAGGGAATTTTTGCCGTGAATTGTTTTTCAACTCTCGGTTTAAGAACCCCCAGACAAATAAAAATATTACCACAATAAATGCTAGGGTCCTTTTCCAACACCCATTACTAAGGACACTTATAGACTATAAAGAAAAAAGAGATAAGTTTGATTGTCCAAAAAATTGTGGTTTTTCCTTGTATGAAATTGTTATTGTTTGCTGGTAAACTATTGGAAAGCATTCTTGGTTACGGGGGTTAGAGAAGGACTTAAAATTATTGTGGTGATCACTTAATTTGCCTAAGGTTCTTAAGTTGAGAGTTAAAATAAATTATCTTGGCGAAATTTCCCCACGACGAATTTCCTTATGGCAAAATTTCCAGTCACGGTTATGTATATCCATAGGAGACACTTACCTATGGATTGCTTTGAGACTTTTAGCATACAGTGCCTCTTCTTTCGGACAGGAATCAAAATTTTGTACTGGATCCATAATTTGACTTGCATCCAGGGACGCAGCAACGCTTCGGCATATCTGCAAAATAAGTCAATAAATGTAATTACTTCTTAATTTCATATGTTTAAAATAGGGTCACAACATTTACACTTTCTAATTTTCTAAACACTACAAGCTGGGTAAATTTGATAACAAGTAGCTAGCTACCTATTTAGGTAGGTGAAGTTTTTAAAAGCTTTGTATGGTAAAGGCATCAGATGTGATCTTAGTCCAATTTGTTTACAGTAATTAATATGCAACTATGCAAGCATACCAGACTTCCAGATTGTATTTGATGGTAAATTTGATTGACATGTCGGCAGACTTATAATTTCTTGAAAAAAAATATTTTTGCAAAGTCTGCAGACTTCTGGTTATTTATTCCTATATAACCATTAATTTTTGGAGGGAAAAATGTTGAAGAATCACCCAAATTATACAAAATTCTTGGCTGAAATTTTCATATTTCTTGGTAAGGCGCGCGGCAAATAGCATGGGAACATACGAATTAAATAGGACTTGGGCGCAGGATTAATCCACAAATCCTTCTGTACTTTTCAGATTGGAAGTCTGGCTGGAGCATATCCAAGCTGAAGAGTGGTTCTTATACTATGATGATTACTACCTAGCCATTATTCTCTCTGAGTCTCATAGAATAAGAGTCTTAGCTAGGTAAGTCAAATTGCTTTCTAATATGTCATAAATTCCTTATATCTCTCCAAAATTAACATTGTAACATTTATAATTAAACATTATAATAGGATGATGGTCCTAATTAAGAATGACTACCTACTAAGTTACTAACTAGCCATCCAAAAACACTTTACTCTCCAAGTCTCCCTAGGTAAGAGAGTTGGAAATGTGACTAGCTAGCCGCGGGGTACGGTCAAGAGCCCCCCGGTCATGAGCCCCCCCGGTCACGAGCCACCCCGGTCATGATCCCCCCTAGGTCATAAGCCCCCCCGGTCACGAGCCCCCCCTCCATGTTTTTTAATCCTTATTTACATAGTTAAACAAATGAAGAACTACTTAGATAGAATTAACTGAGAGTTGCTAATGTAGTTTGTTGTTAGCAATTAGTCAAGTGAGCTTCCTTGTCTCTCTTCGCTTCAGTCAAAACAGCTTCCTTGGCGTCTTGTTGTTGTTTCGCTGTGTCGTGTGGTGACGTCACAGCACACATATGACGTCACCCTAGCAACAGACTGACAGTTCAGGGAGCATTCGCACACGGCCAGTGACGTTTGAGAAACGAGGAAGAGTGTACGCATCTAGCATGCGCTCCACCAAACGCATATTTAAGTCATTAACATTGCATCTGTTGCCTAAATATTCATCAATTAATCTTCTTACATCAGTTAAATGTCCACAGATGAGAAAATTATTGAGCAAAATGATCAGATACCTAAAGTATTTTGAAGAATAATGTGTAAGTTAACATCAGCTGTTGTGCTAACGAGAACCGTTACTCAACTTACTCAGTCAGGTCTGAGAGCGACGCACACACGTGTACTCTCCCTCGTTTCTAAATCTACACTAAGAAGCTAACACGATTGTAACGGCTCGGAACGGCTATATTAGCCGCCTGTCATATAGTGATCATGCTAAATTCCTAGATGTGTTTATTGATCAGAAGCTCAATTTTTCTGTTCACATTAATTCTGTAGCATCTAGACTATCTAAGATAACTGGCATATTGTACTATATACGTGATAATGTCCATGAAACTGTTCTTGTGAATCTATACTATTCTCTAGTTTATCCCCATTTGATATATGGAGTACTTTTATGGGGCGGTACAGCAGATATTCACTCGAAACCTTTGGTCATAATCCATAAGAAAATAATTAGAATAATAACTCATTCGCATTATTTAGCTCATACAGCTCCTCTTTTTAATAGAACTGGTATCTTGACCATAGGTGATATTTATAGATATTCAGTAGGTGTTTATATGTATAAATTGCAATCAACAAATTCTGTACCTATTCATCTCATACATATGGTACTAGAAATTCAAACAATAATGTTCCTTCTTTCCAAAGATTGTCCAGGTGTTTGAAATCTCTTTCATTTAGTGGCCCAAAAATTTATAATAGTATTCCACTGTCAATCCGAAACTCTCCTTCCCTTGCAATATTTAAACAGAAGTATAAGAAAAATTTAGTTGGTAACTATTAATTACTTGTTCGAGAATTATTACTTCTCCTTCGGTGTATTTCTTTGTATTGTCTACTCTGCGTATATCTACATATTTTTTTTTATATCTGCCAGAAAAGGTTCTCTTCGTACTGGCTTGATAAATTTGCCTAATTATGTAAATTATTTCTATTATACTGTCAACTGTAACTTTTTATTATCAATAAAGATTATTTATATTATTATTATTATATATATGAATTGGGCAGGTTGACGTAAAGCTTTTTACAAACAACGCATTGTTTAAGGTTTCCCTTCCGCTTCACCAGGGAGCTCAATTACCAAGACATGTCTTTTTCTTATAATAATATTTGTTTTTCTACTTCGTTACTTAATTCATCAATTGTTGTATCAATAGATAAAATTTATTTAACAAAATAGTTCAAGATAAAATTGAAACATCTCATCTTTAACCTTAAATGTGATATTCACTTGAACGTAATCACGTTTTGTATGATACAACAAACTATGAACGTAATCACGTTTTGTATGATATAAGTAAAACAATTATCACTATTTTCACTTAATCACAATATATATATCAATTATATATTTTGTCCGAATAATATATCTTAAAAACTCGTTTGTATGTAAAACTTTATTTCAATTTCTTCAAATTTATTGTATACATTAATATTGTATATATTTATATATTGTCAAATTATGATACATTTTTCACAATTAATTGAAAACTTACCACAAAAGGCCAATGGTTCCTTATTTTTTTCAGTACTCGCTGAACAAATATCTGACAGGACAGTTTTATGGTCACGGTACCCTAGATGTGTGTTCCATTCTACTACTCATCACTCGACCGGTTGAAATCGTTCCATTGTGTAAGAAGCAGCCATAGTGAACAGACGTGAGTTGTGAATAAGTGATTACCTAGACAAGATGATCGATCACCAAGAAAGCCAAGAAATAATAGAGGAGTTTGCAAATCATATGAAAAACTTGTCCGATATTCCTACATGGGAAATACTAAAAAGACTCAAGCACCATCAAAATTGCGTCGTCTACTATCAAGATAATACTCTCTCTCTGCTTTTTCTTATTTCCATCAAGCACGTGGTGGGAGAAATAAACCTGCGCGCAGAAGCCCAATCCCCCAACGAACGCGAATTAGTAAAATTGACCCGCGAGACTTTTCGCTTACTAAAAGGAATACATACCTCCAACTTCACTTATGATGTAATGAACAATGAACCTGAATTTACTTTAGAAACTAATAATATTCATAGTTTCAATTCAGTTCTTAAAGGTATTATGACTTTGCTTGAGGAGAATTTCTACTGTAGAAACTACTGCGGAACATATGAAGACCACATAGAACATATAAAAAGCTGTCAATTTGAATACACAACCTATAGTATCATTTTAACTCTTCAAAATCTACACTCCTTCTGCAACACAATTCTACAAGAACGAGTAAACGCAAGATCTCCCTTTTTTGAACAAATTCCTAATCAATATTCATTCTATGAATTTGAATGGGAGGACATCAATACTGTAATACTGAAAAAGACGATAGGATTCGATCATTGGAATTGTTCTGCCCAGAACATTAGATTCCATGGCTCTTTCTTTAAAGATTATAAACACGACCTCAGCCAAGATAATGTCGAAACGAAAGTCTCTTTCAAACATTGAAGAAATCAGTTACATTATGTAGTGCCTGCTTAAAAGAAAACGTTCCCAAAAACTTGATGATCATTTTATCCAGCTGCAAACATGTCTTCTGTACGAAATGCTTCGAAAGATGGTTCGGAAACATATATGATATTAGTTGTCCTACTTGCCGGAGAGTTTCTGCTAAATGCATTCGGGCCACTGGATACAAAAACCTTCTGTCTTTAATTCCTGAATAGAAACTTCAATAACAAAATACCTACTTTGTATTATTTTATCCCACTCTACTATTCACTATCAAATTTGGTACTAAATGAAAAATTATTGAAACTCACGGTAACCTATTTTATATTAAGAAATTCAGTTGTAGAAACAATATAATCAAAATTTAATTCCCCTGTAGTAACATTTTATATATTTATATTATTCATTTCTTTACTTAATTCACCCAAAAATAAAATAAAATCTTTCCAATAACATCACATGCGTAATGTTCATCCCTTACTTTCTGTGATCTGTGGTATAAGTGCTACAATGAACTTATTGTCCTAATGCAGAGATAAACAATTTAGTTCTTGGGCCACCGGATAAAAAAAATCTATGGTTATAAATAAAATGTTCTAATGACCAGAAAATTTCAAATTGCATTAATTGCTACGTAAATAGTATGCTTTTTGTGTAATAACTAGTTCAATTTTAATCATTATGATTCGGTATTTTAACTATAATTGTATCAATAATAGTAGTATATCCACATATATAACTTTAATGCATATTTTGGTCTAAGAACCAATAAAAGTTGTAGAACTGTGATTAGGAAAAGTTGGACAGATTTGGACATTTGAACTTAATTATTGTAAACCATATAATATACGTTCAGGTAAATCACCATATATTGTTATTTACATGTTCCACATATAAAACTTTATTGCATATTTTGGTCTAAGAACCAATAAAAGTTGTATAACTGTGAATAGGAAATGTTGGACAGATTTGGACATTTGAACCTAATTATTGTAAACCATATAATATACGTTCAGGTAAATCACCATATATTGTTATTTACATGTTCCACATATAAAACTTTATTGCATATTTTGGTCTAAGAACCAATAAAAGTTGTAGAACTGTGATTAGGAAATGTTGGACAGATTTGGACATTTGAACTTAATTATTGTAAACCATATAATATAGGTTCAGGTACATCACCATATATTGTTATTTACATGTTCCACATATAAAACTTTATTGCATATTTTGGTCTAAGAACCAATAAAAGTTGTATAACTGTGATTAGGAAATGTTGGACAGATTTGGACATTCGAACTTAATTATTGTAAACCATATAATATACGTTCAGGTAAATCACCATATATTGTTATTTACATGTTAAACATCTTAAATCAATCTTCCAAAGTCCAGAGTGAGTTACATAATGTTAGGTTAATTAATCCAATGGAAATTTCCACCCTAACTGCACTCTGAACTGTCGGTTTAGGCTTGTAGGTAATGCTATATTGTAGTTAGATACTATAGGATAATTACTATGCCTTAGAGTTCATTACTTTTCTCTCACAAGGTACTGGTACGTGAAAAGACAATAAGATGCAAGAGGGAAATATTAAAGAATGACATGAACTCAGTTTTATTTCTAAATAGTAAACAATAAACATTAAAGAATGGCCATTCAAAATATGATAATTCCTACATCAATTAACTTTAAATGCACAACAAAATATATCCCTATTTGATAATCTAGAAGACAATAAATTTCAGTTAAATATTAATTGAACTGTACGTTGAGACACAAAAGTATAACTCTGTCCAATAATCTCTTAGACGAGAGTTCTTTGTACTACCGATTTCGTCACTTGAGTATCCTCTTCTGAACAAGAGTTACCGAAAGAGTACCATACGTAGATCAAAGACGACGGCAGTTAGCTATTATAGAATATTCGGTACAAATTACTAGCCACAAAGAGGGATTAAAATACTGGAGAATAAGCATCCTTATCAACCAATAACTTTTAATGAAACTATCAAATTCAAAAGAACAATTAAACAATTGAATAAACTATCAAATTTAATAGAACAAATATATAATAGAATAAACTATCAAATTTATAAGAAAAAATAAACTTCCATATAAACTCTCAAATAAACTATACACATTATTGAACCAATTGAAAATGAGTTCACTGAATGTGTTCAATAAAAGATTGTTCCAAAACACACCATTCAGACTAATTTCGAACCGGCAATGACAGAGCGTAATGACTAGTTGACACCACACTTTTTTCACACAAATTCGCCACCAGAGGTCGCTCACTACAATGTTTAAGACCTTATTTCTTATAGATAAGTAAAATAAACAAACTATATAAACACACCCGAACTATATCTATATTCTTATCTATAATTGCTATTTTTAATATTTTTCACACGAAACACTAATGAATTAACTTTTTACCTATCGATATGAAGGGGGTGCGTCTAATTTTCATAACAAATATTTCATCATAATAGGATAAATAGACATTGATTAGTAACGCATATGAAATAGTTCAGCTCAAATCATTGTCTTTTAAGAGAAAATAGAGTTTTCATTAGTCAACCTAAGTTTAAGCGAACATATATTAGATGGCGTTGCTTACGTTATTTCCAGAACGTTCCAGAACAATCTTCACGAACTTTTATAACTTTATAGAATGTCTGTTTATCTTTGGAAATAAGCTATAAATAACTAAATTTATAAAACTAAATAAAGTTATTATAGAATTATAATTAATAAATTACTCGTATGAATAGAAAAGTTTTTTGCACAACGTTTATGGAAAAACAACTAGATGGCGTCATTGACTCGTGCAAAGCTTGAGCTATTTATCACTAGATGGCGCTTTTTCAAAATAAATTAAATTTCCTTTTTTTAATAAGTGTTATTTAGATTAAAACACATAGTAACAAATGTTTGATTTTACCCGCACCCTAACCTCCCCCTACTTAGCATGCAAATACAAGATATTACGAGCCGCTGGTCACAAACTAAAAGTGTGACGTCCTATTTTTGCGTCTTCTGGTAGATACCATACCTTTTATGTTACTGTATCCTGTTTTAACCTATTCTTTTCTATCATAATTATATATTTCCATTCATAGTAAAAGGTCAAGCTCAATTACCAAGAGATATCTTTTTCTTATAATAATATTTGTATTTGTACTTTGTTAATTAATTCAACAATTGTTGTATCCATAGGTAAAATTTATCTAACAAAATAGAACAAGTTAAAATTGAAACATCTTACCTTTAACCTTAAATGTGATATTCACTTAAATTATAAACATTATTACGTTTTGGATGATAAAGTAAAATAATCATCATTATTTTTATTTAATCACAATATACATATATCAATGATATATTTTGTCCGACAAATATATCTAGAAAAAACACGTTTGTATGTAAAACTTTATTTCAATTTCTTCAAATATATTGTATATATTAGTATTGTATAAATTTATATACTGTCAAATTATGATATATTTTTTCCACATTTAATTGAAACATTACCACAAGAGGCCAATGGTTCCTTATTTTTTTCAGTGCTCTCTGAACAAATATCTGACAGGACAGTTTTATGGTCACGGTACCCTAGATGTGTGTTCCATTCTACTACTCATCACTCGACCGGTTGAAATCGTCCCATTGTGTAAGAAGCAGCCATAGTGAACAGACGTGAGTTGTGAATAAGTGATTACCTAGACAAGATGATCGATCACCAAGAAAGCCAAGAAATAATAGAGGAGTTTGCAAATCATATGAAAAACTTGTCCGATATTCCTACATGGGAAATACTAAAAAGACTCAAGCACCATCAAAATTGCGTCGTCTACTATCAAGATAATACTCTCTCTCTGCTTTTTCTTATTTCCATCAAGCACGTGGTGGGAGAAATAAACCTGCGCGCAGAAGCCCAATCCCCCAACGAACGCGAATTAGTAAAATTGACCCGCGAGACTTTTCGCTTACTAAAAGGAATACATACCTCCAACTTCACTTATGATGTAATGAACAATGAACCTGAATTTACTTTAGAAACTAATAATATTCATAGTTTCAATTCAGTTCTTAAAGGTATTATGACTTTGCTTGAGGAGAATTTCTACTGTAGAAACTACTGCGGAACATATGAAGACCACATAGAACATATAAAAAGCTGTCAATTTGAATACACAACCTATAGTATCATTTTAACTCTTCAAAATCTACACTCCTTCTGCAACACAATTCTACAAGAACGAGTAAACGCAAGATCTCCCTTTTTTGAACAAATTCCTAATCAATATTCATTCTATGAATTTGAATGGGAGGACATCAATACTGTAATACTGAAAAAGACGATAGGATTCGATCATTGGAATTGTTCTGCCCAGAACATTAGATTCCATGGCTCTTTCTTTAAAGATTATAAACACGACCTCAGCCAAGATAATGTCGAAACGAAAGTCTCTTTCAAACATTGAAGAAATCAGTTACATTATGTAGTGCCTGCTTAAAAGAAAACGTTCCCAAAAACTTGATGATCATTTTATCCAGCTGCAAACATGTCTTCTGTACGAAATGCTTCGAAAGATGGTTCGGAAACATATATGATATTAGTTGTCCTACTTGCCGGAGAGTTTCTGCTAAATGCATTCGGGCCACTGGATACAAAAACCTTCTGTCTTTAATTCCTGAATAGAAACTTCAATAACAAAATACCTACTTTGTATTATTTTATCCCACTCTACTATTCACTATCAAATTTGGTACTAAATGAAAAATTATTGAAACTCACGGTAACCTATTTTATATTAAGAAATTCAGTTGTAGAAACAATATAATCAAAATTTAATTCCCCTGTAGTAACATTTTATATATTTATATTATTCATTTCTTTACTTAATTCACCTAAAAATAAAATAAAATCTTTCCAATAACATCACATGCGTAATGTTCATCCCTTACTTTCTGTGATCTGTGGTATAAGTGATACAATGAACTTATTGTCCTAATGCAGAGATAAACAATTTAGTTCTTGGGCCACCGGATAAAAAAAATCTATGGTTATAAATAAAATGTTCTAATGACCAGAAAATTTCAAATTGCATTAATTGCTACGTAAATAGTATGCTTTTTGTGTAATAACTAGTTCAATTTTAATCATTATGATTCGGTATTTTAACTATAATTGTATCAATAATAGTAGTATATCCACATATATAACTTTAATGCATATTTTGGTCTAAGAACCAATAAAAGTTGTAGAACTGTGATTAGGAAAAGTTGGACAGATTTGGACATTTGAACTTAATTATTGTAAACCATATAATATACGTTCAGGTAAATCACCATATATTGTTATTTACATGTTCCACATATAAAACTTTATTGCATATTTTGGTCTAAGAACCAATAAAAGTTGTATAACTGTGATTAGGAAATGTTGGACAGATTTGGACATTTGAACCTAATTATTGTAAACCATATAATATACGTTCAGGTAAATCACCATATATTGTTATTTACATGTTCCACATATAAAACTTTATTGCATATTTTGGTCTAAGAACCAATAAAAGTTGTAGAACTGTGATTAGGAAATGTTGGACAGATTTGGACATTTGAACTTAATTATTGTAAACCATATAATATACGTTCAGGTAAATCACCATATATTGTTATTTACATGTTCCACATATAAAACTTTATTGCATATTTTGGTCTAAGAACCAATAAAAGTTGTATAACTGTGATTAGGAAATGTTGGACAGATTTGGACATTTGAACTTAATTATTGTAAACCATATAATATACGTTCAGGTAAATCACCATATATTGTTATTCACATGTTAAACATCTTAAATCAATCTTCCAAAGTCCAGAGTGAGTTACATAATGTTAGGTTAATTAATCCAATGGAAATTTCCACCCTAACTGCACTCTGAACTGTCGGTTTAGGCTTGTAGGTAATGCTATATTGTAGTTAGATACTATAGGATAATTACTATGCCTTAGAGTTCATTACTTTTCTCTCACAAGGTACTGGTACGTGAAAAGACAACAAGATGCAAGAGGGAAATATTAAAGAATGACATGAACTCAGTTTTATTTCTAAATAGTAAACAATAAACATTAAAGAATGGCCATTCAAAATATGATAATTCTTACATCAATTAACTTTAAATGCACAACAAAATATATCCCTATTTGATAATCTAGAAGACAATAAATTTCAGTTAAATATTAATTGAACTGTACGTAGAGACACAAAAGTATAACTCCGTCCAATAATCTCTTAGACGAGAGTTCTTTGTACTACCGATTTCGTCACTTGAGTATCCTCTTCTGAACAAGAGTTACCGAAAGAGTACCATACGTAGATCAAAGACGACGGCAGTTAGCTATTATAGAATATTCGGTACAAATTACTAGCCACAAAGAGGGATTAAAATACTGGAGAATAAGCATCCTTATCAACCAATAACTTTTAATGAAACTATCAAATTCAAAAGAACAATTAAACAATTGAATAAACTATCAAATTTAATAGAACAAATATACAATAGAATAAACTATCAAATTTATAAGAAAAAATAAACTTCCATATAAACTCTCAAATAAACTATACACATTATTGAACCAATTGAAAATGAGTTCACTGAATGTGTTCAATAAAAGATTGTTCCAAAACACACCATTCAGACTAATTTCGAACCGGCAATGACAGAGCGTAATGACTAGTTGACACCACACTTTTTTCACACAAATTCGCCACCAGAGGTCGCTCACTACAATGTTTAAGACCTTATTTCTTATAGATAAGTAAAATAAACAAACTATATAAACACACCCGAACTATATCTATATTCTTATCTATAATTGCTATTTTTAATATTTTTCACACGAAACACTAATGAATTAACTTTTTACCTATCGATATGAAGGGGGTGCGTCTAATTTTCATAACAAATATTTCATCATAATAGGATAAATAGACATTGATTAGTAACGCATATGAAATAGTTCAGCTCAAATCATTGTCTTTTAAGAGAAAATAGAGTTTTCATTAGTCAACCTAAGTTTAAGCGAACATATATTAGATGGCGTTGCTTACATTATTTCCAGAACGTTCCAGAACAATCTTCACGAACTTTTATAACTTTATAGAATGTCTGTTTATCTTTGGAAATAAGCTATAAATAACTAAATTTATAAAACTAAATAAAGTTATTATAGAATTATAATTAATAAATTACTCGTATGAATAGAAAAGTTTTTTGCACAACGTTTATGGAAAAACAACTAGATGGCGTCATTGACTCGTGCAAAGCTTGAGCTATTTATCACTAGATGGCGCTTTTTCAAAATAAATTAAATTTCCTTTTTTTAATAAGTGTTATTTAGATTAAAACACATAGTAACAAATGTTTGATTTTACCCGCACCCTAACCTCCCCCTACTTAGCATGCAAATACAAGATATTACGAGCCGCTGGTCACAAACTAAAAGTGTGACGTCCTATTTTTGCGTCTTCTGGTAGATACCATACCTTTTATGTTACTGTATCCTGTTTTAACCTATTCTTTTCTATCATAATTATATATTTCCATTCATAGTAAAAGGTCAAGCTCAATTACCAAGAGATATCTTTTTCTTATAATAATATTTGTATTTGTACTTTGTTAATTAATTCAACAATTGTTGTATCCATAGGTAAAATTTATTTAACAAAATAGAACAAGTTAAAATTGAAACATCTTACCTTTAACCTTAAATGTGATATTCACTTAAATTATAAACATTATTACGTTTTGGATGATAAAGTAAAATAATCATCATTATTTTTATTTAATCACAATATACATATATCAATGATATATTTTGTCCGACAAATATATCTAGAAAAAACTCGTTTGTATGTAAAACTTTATTTCAATTTCTTCAAATATATTGTATATATTAGTATTGTATAAATTTATATACTGTCAAATTATGATATATTTTTTCCACATTTAATTGAAACATTACCACAAGAGGCCAATGGTTCCTTTTTTTTTTCAGTGCTCTCTGAACAAATATCTGACAGGACAGTTTTATGGTCACGGTACCCTAGATGTGTGTTCCATTCTACTACTCATCACTCGACCGGTTGAAATCGTCCCATTGTGTAAGAAGCAGCCATAGTGAACAGACGTGAGTTGTGAATAAGTGATTACCTAGACAAGATGATCGATCACCAAGTAAGCCAAGAAATAATAGAGGAGTTTGCAAATCATATGAAAAACTTGTCCGATATTCCTACATGGGAAATACTAAAAAGACTCAAGCACCATCAAAATTGCGTCGTCTACTATCAAGATAATACTCTCTCTCTGCTTTTTCTTATTTCCATCAAGCACGTGATGGGAGAAATAAACCTGCGCGCAGAAGCCCAATCCCCCAACGAACGCGAATTAGTAAAATTGACCCGCGAGACTTTTCGCTTACTAAAAGGAATACATACCTCCAACTTCACTTATGATGTAATGAACAATGAACCTGAATTTACTTTAGAAACTAATAATATTCATAGTTTCAATTCAGTTCTTAAAGGTATTATGACTTTGCTTGAGGAGAATTTCTACTGTAGAAACTACTGCGGAACATATGAAGACCACATGGAACATATAAAAAGCTGTCAATTTGAATACACAACCTATAGTATCATTTTAACTCTTCAAAAACTACACTCCTTCTGCAACACAATTCTACAAGAACGAGTAAACGCAAGATCTCCCTTTTTTGAACAAATTCCTAATCAATATTCATTCTATGAATTTGAATGGGAGGACATCAATACTGTGATACTGAAAAAGGCAATAGGATTCGATCATTGGAATTGTACTGCCCAGGACATTAGATTCCATGGCTCTTTCTTTAAAGATTATAAACATGACCTCAGCCAAGATAATGTCGAAAAGAAAGTCTCTTGCAAACTTTGAAGACGATCAGTTACATTATGTAGTGCCTTCTTAAATAGAAACGTTCCCAAAAACTTGATGATCATTCTATCCAGCTGCAAACATGTCTTCAGTGCGAAATGCCTCGAAAGATGGTTCGGAAACATGTATGATTTTAGTTGTCCTACTTGCCGAAGAGTTTCTGCTGAATGCATTCGGGCCACTGGATACAAAAACCTTCTGTCTTTAATTCCTGAATAGAAACTTCAATAACAAAATACCTACTTTGTATTAATTTATCCCACTCTATTATTAATTATCAAATTTGGTACTAAATGAAAAATTATTGAAACTCACGGTAACATATTTTATATAAGGAAGTTCAGTTGTAGAAACAATATAATCAAAATTTAATTCCCCTGTAGTAACATTTTATATATTTATATTATTCATTTCTTTACTTAATTCACCCAAAAATAAAATCTAATCTTTCCAATAACATCACATGCGTGATGTTCATCCCTTACTTTCTGTGATCTGTGGTATAAGTGATATAATAAACTTAATGTCCTAATGGAAAGAATAACAACTTAGTACTTGGGCCACCGGATAAATAAAATCTATGGTTATAAATAAAATGTTCTAATGACCAGAAAATTTTAAATTGCATTAATTGATACGTAAATAGTATGCTTTTTGTGTAATAACTAAATCAATTTTAATCATTATGATTAGGTTTTTTGCCTATAACTTCATGATTGATTAATGACCTGGCAGGCAGGGGGGCTCGGGGGCGGCACGCCACCCTAAATACATATATCAAAAATATTTCAAGTTCCCGTGATATTATCAAATTATTACTTCAATACTGATATGTGTAATGGGGGGCGTGGCGCCCTCAATACCCCCCTGCCAAGTCATTAAACAATCATTAAGTGTGCAGTACAACAAACTAGCGGATACAACAAACTACATTACAGTTTCATGCCAAAAATATATATTGTTTGAGTAATTTTAATGAAAACACGAGTTTTTTCAAAGTTCCCAATCCTTCTGTAATACATAGGAAATAAATAACTTTAAGCCCTCATATCTGAAAAACTATTAGTTTATACAAAAAACGGTTTTGATTTTCGGATTCTATGGACAAAAATACATACATAAAATTAATTTAAATTAAATCTGGCGGGGGTCGTCAAATGGGAAAGACCCAAAAAATTTGTTAACGAATATTAATTTTGTTATAGAATATTTGTTTAAAACTGTATCTAAAAACAATTGTGTCAGAAAATATTTGTGTTCGAAAAATATATGTAATTCATTTTCTATACATTAGATGTTAAAGCGTGACATTTTTCTTGCAACCAACAGACAAAGACACACTGTGTATTAGTATATAGGGTGATATCTTATATGTGGAACTGTCCGATATTTTGTAACTCATCCCATTTATGTCGCATAATCAATAAATTATTATTCACTTACCTCAAAAAAAATTTGAGTAGTCTTTATTTGTAAAACAGCTTTGAACTTTCCAAAAACAATATATATATATTTCCTATCAATCCTCTTTAAATTCCTTTCAAATAAATGAATATATAAACATAAGACGAAAATTTAGGTATTCTAACTAATTCTAGATCAAAAATGATAACCAAAGTACGTCGCTTTGGCCAGAGCGACACATCTCACCTCAAAAAACAAAAGTCTAGACCTCAACCTTGATGTAAGTTATTTTAGATACCTAAAAAATAGTAATACAGGCAGGCCTCGCTTTAAGTACAACTCACTTTAGTAAAAGTGGTACTTATTTTGAGTCATGATTCGAAATAAGAACCGTTCGTAGACATAGAAAACGGAGACAATTTGTGATTATTTCACGGTAACTAAAGAAAACATCAAAATCATATTCTAGATGAGGTTACTAGAAGTAAATTAGCAATTGGTTCAGAAATTCAACATGTCACATTTTAGGGTATGTTCTGTGTTATCGCAGGGTTCAATATTTTCGAACAAGTAAAAATCTTTATACAATAAAATTTTATAATCATTATATAACTTTTATTTCAATTGGCATTCATGATACCAATTTGAATAAAAGTTTAATAATAACTATTATTATTATATTTTCTTTTCGGACGTGACGGAAAATGTAGAGCGTACCAATAACTTGAAACTTAGTACCCTTCTTCCAAAAAATATTGCTGTTTGTTCAATGTAACACAATAATTATAGAACTCTACGTATCTAGTAATTACTCACCTATACTGAGTGAGAGTTAAGCTATGTTCGGATATTAAAACCTATAATTTCACTAATTTAAACTTTCATCACAGTCACAATTACTGAATCACTGTTTGATACTAGGCTTATATACTATAGTTCTTTAACTTTAAAACAAATTTTCTTTCTAAAACTCATAGAAAATGAGATTTATAATCAAGGAGTGACATTTATAAATTTCTTGTTATTATTATTCGCTTTAGTTACCGTTTGGAAACTAAACTGAGTCGTGATTTGGTAACTAAAGCGGGGGATGCCTGTAATCAAGATAGATCGAAACTAACCTAATTTTCTTTGTCATTTTCCATTGCTTAATTACTTTATTAATGTATTTCACTCAATACCTAGCTAGGTAAAGCTTCAAGTAATTTTGATTATAGTTTGTACCATCATTGTTTGTACCTACTAATCACATGCATTAAGTTTTATTAATAATATTTCTGTCAGCTCTTTGCATTTATGTCTTCTAAGTTTTCGCTCTCGTAAATGTACATTAGTCTTCCCTTGAAAAGATATTTCATAGAAAATGCCTACTTTTCTCCTAGATCATAGAAAATTGTAGCTATTTGGTGGTAGACTGATATATTTATGATGCACTTGGAATATCAACTAATCAGCGGAACTTGATATTGAGTTTTGTTTATTTTAATTACCAATTTCTCAGCTGGGCTAATTGGATGTTTCACATGATTACATGATTTAATTTATATTTCACTTTCAATGATGGACAGGATATAATTGAATTGATCAATATTAAGTCGGAAATATTTCCTGAACATTTCATCGTCCTTTGAAGGGTGTCTCTTCACCAAAATATTTTCAAATCCCTATGTTTCTCTGAGTATATACAATTAATTATGTTTTAACCTTTTCAATTCATTGAGCATTAACAAAGAATCTTCTTCGTTTTCTTCCTCTATGAGGTATAAAAGAAGGAAGTCCTCACGTGCTTCTGCCATCATATGAACAGAGAAACTGACACTTGTAGAGCAACTACAATCGTAGCATTGGAAATCATATCAGTGGCTAGAGCCACACGTCTGCAACCGTATGGATCGAGCCGTGTGGTTCTTGGCGCCTCAGACGCCGCATTGGAATCCCACCTTTACCTAAGCGTTTCATTAATTTAATACCCCATTTATTCTCCATTTAAATATTTTTAGATATACTACAGGCATCCCCCGCTTTAGTTACCAAATCACGACTCAGTTTAGTTACCGAACGGTAACTAAAGTGAATTAAAGTACCAAGAAATTTATAATTGTCACTCCTTGATTATATATCTCATTTTCTATGAGTTATAGGAAGAAAATTTGTTCTAGAGTTATTAGAGTACTACGTATATAAGCATATTATTAATAATATACAGTCTTTCATTGTTTGTGATTGTGTTAAATAGTTTAAAGTCATGCATTTACTAAATGTTTCAAAATCCATGCATAGCTAAACTCTCACTCAGTATAGGTGATTAATTAATAGGTTAGTGATATGAAGATATCGGTTAGTGATATGAAACGAAAAGTGCGAAAGCGTTTGTAAAAACGTCTGTGTTGTAAGTGAGCTCAAAAGCGAATGAAGATGAAAAATGGATCCAACTAGTCGGCTATTTGTAAGCTCCTCCCATTTCCATGGTACATGCGGTTGATCTGATCTGATAAGATCCAAGTACAATGAAGAATATAAGTCTAAATTTGCCTATCCAGTTACTGACTGGCAAACCGTTACTATGTACAATTGTATAATGTGCTCTCTGTTTGTTATATTTTTCAGATACTTGAATGATATGTATAAGCATTCTTGTAATTATATATAATTTTTAGAATTGTGAAATGATAGATTATGTTAGAGGGAATAAACATATTCATTATTATCCTTGTGAAAAGATATTTTAATTCTTTACTGAGTATATGCACCCTATCCCTGTCCTTTATATGATTACAGGAAAGTTTCACCGCCAGAAAGTTCACCGCATGGAAAGTTCACCGCCACTCAATTCACGGCATATATGTAAATTTCAATTTAAGAAATGTTTATTGATATTTCTTTTTCATTAAGGTTAATAAAAGGTTTGGCAACTGGATGCATATATTATAATGGATAAAAAAATATTCCATTTTTTATATTACGTCAAAAAAATACTCCTCATATATTCAATCTATGAAAATCCGTGGCAATAAAATGACTACAGATAACAAAAATTAATTCTAATACAAAACTATGCATAGTGATATTTAAAATATAATAATTTTAATTATGTGCAATGCCTTGTACCAATTCTAGGACATTGAAATTTTCATCGTAAGCCAACACTAGTCTTTGTAAACGAGCAGCAGTTTGAGTGTAGACTTTCCTTCCCTTGGTAGGCATTTTACAAGCAACTAAGAGCTTTTGCTCTTGCTTGACGCAGCCCAAAAACTTCCATATTTTCGGATGTACCAAAATCATTTGTTCATTAAAGGCCCATTGCCACCCTTCGACATTATTATTGGTTTTTTGTCTAATTTCTTCAAAAAGAATATATACATTGCACATTTCTAAAGAATATTTGGAAGATCTACGATGTCCAAGCCACCTATCTTCTATATAACCAAGGAATCTTGAGCCTCTGAAGGAAATGCACCCCGCACACACAATATAACTAAATACTCCCTCAAAAGAAATTAATGTCGAAACAACAATCGTTACTTAATTTATATCATTTCATATATTGACTAATAATATATTATTTCATATATTAAGTAATAGTATATATTAATATTAATTTCATATTTTCAGTAATATAATTTAAATATACCCTTAAACAAGCCTTTATTTTTAACGTAAATCATGTCTATTTAGATATTTATTATTGTTATAATTTTCATATCAGTGTTAAATTTAGCATTAAATTGTTTATACGGTGAATTGAGTTGCGGTAAACTCTCCATGCGGTAAATTGAGTATTGAATCATGTGTTGTTGGAGTAAGCACCAATCAACTTAATGTTGTAATTGTGGGTGTTTGGTACAATAGATGTAATACTATTGCAATGCCCTCTGTAATATAATAGCCTGGGTGTAGGATCGCGTAAAAAAAAGATGGCCGACATGGTGTCATAACAAACCGCACGATTTATATTGAAAATGCGATGGAAATGGTTTGTCACTCGAAGTTTTACATTAAATTCTCTATTAATGCAAACAACTAGAACTTCAAAATTCATCCAGTAGGTATTAGAAAACTTGTGACTAATAATCAGAAACAATTTTGTTGTTTTAATGATAATTTACGATGTATTTTGTTGAATTTATTCGACGCATTCAATTCATGCAGCTAATCTACCTAGGTATGCCGTCTGTATAATTATTTGATTTGTAGAGGGAAAGATTTGAAGGTTTGTTTACTTTTAATAATAATTTATTTAATTTAAAAAAAAATCTTCCTTAAAATTTTGTAGGATTGATTGACTACTCGAAATCGATTTTTTCACCTAAAAAAATTAAATTTGATAAATACCTGGAGTAAAGTATTCATTAAAAGTTTCATTATTGTTTCCATTTAATTAGTGTTGTATAATAAATACCAAACATTGTATCATGCGTTTCATTGTAATAAGGAGGGGAAAAAATAAACATTTTTAATGCAGAAGTTTATGTATATGAAAATAATAACAAAAAATATATGGAGTCACTTACTTATTTTCAATCATACTATTCAAACTTATGTATTAGCTATAATGATAGAAAACCAATAAGACTATTTGATAACTATTTAGACATGAATTATGTCATATATACATTGTTTTTGATTATATACAGAACATTCCATATATTACATTGTTCATTAATAATTACCACAAAGTCGTTGTTTGAGATAATTTATAGACTATCTTTAAGACCAGGTACATCAATATTAGAAGTGATAGAAAATTTCCTAATGTAATCTGCACAAGGAAGAGTTAGAAAATTATTTTCACTCATAAATTTATATGCTGCAGGATTACTTTTAATATAGAGTTTAAAAAAAAGCATAAAATCTGCACTATACCTTTTCCTATTATTACCTAGAAGTAATATTTGTTCCTTCAACCTAACATAGTTTACATAATTGTCACCTAATTTTTCTTCCATAACTTCATCTAACATTTGGAATGCTGGAGCAAGGTTGTCTGAACTAACAACAGAACCATCTTCATAGTTATACATATGAGAAAGCAAATTTTGAAATTTAGATCACTTATCACACAACATGCTATCACCTAATATAAAATCAAATGTGGAATTATTTAGAAGAACATCTTTAATGAACACAGAAATATTTAAATTAGAATGCACTTTGAAAGAAATAAGAAAATGGGGTATCATATTAGGTTCATGTACAAGTCTACCCAAAAAAAATATTATCTTTACATTCACTAATCATTCATTTAGTCACAATTTACCCTGCAATTTTCCTTAAACGATTCAAAATCTATTATTTTGTCATTATCTAAGAACTCTCTAAATTTTGAGCATCTCTCTCTTCAATTATCTTCAACCTTCTAATATGAAGGTTGCCTAGGAAAAATTGTTGGGATAGCACCTTTCTGAAGCCTTACCCTTCTTTTCACCCCTAGTCCATAATTCTCAAGATGGAGACCTTCCCTAAGGTAAGGATTAAATCTTCATAGAAGTGGTCAGTAGTGTCCCTCAGCACAAACAACTGAATGAGCAGACGGTGTGAAGTTCACCCTGTAAATAGGTATTTATGAAAAACTTCTATCTACTGAGCAATCACATGAGAGTAATTTCATTTCATAATTTACCGTCAATATAAATTTCATAACAACAAATTTTAATATTTTAATTAAATTACTAGAGCAACACAATGCACATCAAAAGGAAAAGTGAAGCTACATGGATACTATTTAACCACTAATAATTTATATTGACATGTGAATTTGTGAAATCATGATAATTGATTCAAATTTGAAAACTAAAAATTGAAAATACAAGATTAAATATAGCTAGGGAATTTTTGCCGTGAATTGTTTTTCAACTCTCGGTTTAAGAACCCCCAGACAAATAAAAATATTACCACAATAAATGCTAGGGTCCTTTTCCAACACCCATTACTAAGGACACTTATAGACTATAAAGAACAAAGAGTTAAGTTTGATTGTCCAAAAAATTGTGGTTTTTCCTTGTATGAAATTGTTATTGTTTGCTGGTAAACTATTGGAAAGCATTCTTGGTTACGGGGGTTAGAGAAGGACTTAAAATTATTGTGGTGATCACTTAATTTGCCTAAGGTTCTTAAGTTGAGAGTTAAAATAAATTATCTTGGCGAAATTTCCCCACGACGAATTTCCTTATGGCAAAATTTCCAGTCACGGTTATGTATATCCATAGGAGACACTTACCTATGGATTGCTTTGAGACATTTAGCATACAGTGCCTCTTCTTTCGGACAGGAATCAAAATTTTGTACTGGATCCATAATTTGACTTGCATCCAGGGACGCAGCAACGCTTCGGCATATCTGCAAAATAAGTCAATAAATGTAATTACTTCTTAATTTCATATGTTTAAAATAGGGTCACAACATTTACACTTTCTAATTTTCTAAACACTACAAGCTGGGTAAATTTGATAACAAGTAGCTAGCTACCTATTTAGGTAGGTGAAGTTTTTAAAAGCTTTGTATGGTAAAGGCATCAGATGTGATCTTAGTCCAATTTGTTTACAGTAATTAATATGCAACTATGCAAGCATACCAGACTTCCAGATTGTATTTGATGGTAAATTTGATTGACATGTCGGCAGACTTATATTTTCTTGAAAAATAATATTTTTGCAAAGTCTGCAGACTTCTGGTTATTTATTCCTATATAACCATTAATTTTTGGAGGGAAAAATGTTGAAGAATCACCCAAATTATACAAAATTCTTGGCTGAAATTTTCATATTTCTTGGTAAGGCGCGCGGCAAATAGCATGGGAACATACGAATTAAATAGGACTTGGGCGCAGGATTAATCCACAAATCCTTCTGTACTTTTCAGATTGGAAGTCTGGCTGGAGCATATCCAAGCTGAAGAGTGGTTCTTATACTATGATGATTACTACCTAGCCATTATTCTCTCTGAGTCTCCTAGAATAAGAGTCCTAGCTAGGTAAGTCAAATTGCTTTCTAATATGTCATAAATTCCTTATATCTCTCCAAAATTAACATTGTAACATTTATAATTAAACATTATAATAGGATGATGGTCCTAATTAAGAATGACTACCTACTAAGTTACTAACTAGCCATCCAAAAACACTTTACTCTCCAAGTCTCCCTAGGTAAGAGAGTTGGAAATGTGACTAGCTAGCCGCGGGGTACGGTCAAGAGCCCCCCGGTCATGAGCCCCCCCGGTCACGAGCCACCCCGGTCATGATCTCCCCTAGGTCATAAGCCCCCCCGGTCACGAGCACCCCCGGTCACGAGCCCCCCCTCCATGTTTTTTTAATCCTTATTTACATAGTTAAACAAATGAAGAACTACTTAGATAGAATTAACTGAGAGTTGCTAATGTAGTTTGTTGTTAGCAATTAGTCAAGTGAGCTTCCTTGTCTCTCTTCGCTTCAGTCAAAACAGCTTCCTTGGCGTCTTGTTGTTGTTTCGCTGTGTCGTGTGGTGACGTCACAGCACACATATGACGTCACCCTAGCAACAGACTGACAGTTCAGGGAGCATTCGCACACGGCCAGTGACGTTTGAGAAACGAGGAAGAGTGCACGCATCTAGCATGCGCTCCACCAAACGCATATTTAAGTCATTAACATTGCATCTGTTGCCTAAATATTCATCAATTAATCTTCTTACATCAGTTAAATGTCCACAGATGAGAAAATTATTGAGCAAAATGATCAGATACCTAAAGTATTTTGAAGAATAATGTGTAAGTTAACATCAGCTGTTGTGCTAACGAGAACCGTTACTCAACTTACTCAGTCAGGTCTGAGAGCGACGTACACACGTGTACTCTCCCTCGTTTCTAAATCTACACTAAGAAGCTAGCACGATTGTAACGGCTCGGAACGGCTATATTAGCCGCCTGTCATATAGTGATCATGCTAAATTCCTAGATGTGTTTATCGATCAGAAGCTCAATTTTTCTGTTCACATTAATTCTGTAGCATCTAGACTATCTAAGATAACTGGCATATTGTACTATATACGGGATAATGTCCATGAAACTGTTCTTGTGAATCTATACTATTCTCTAGTTTATCCCCATTTGATATATGGAGTACTTTTATGGGGCGGTACAGCAGATATTCACTCGAAACCTTTGGTCATAATCCATAAGAAAATAATTAGAATAATAACTCATTCGCATTATTTAGCTCATACAGCTCCTCTTTTTAATAGAACTGGTATCTTGACCATAGGTGACATTTATAGATATTCAGTAGGTGTTTATATGTATAAATTGCAATCAACAAATTCTGTACCTATTCATCTCATACATATAGTACTAGAAATTCAAACAATAATGTTCCTTCTTTCCAAAGATTGTCCAGGTGTTTGAAATCTCTTTCATTTAGTGGCCCAAAAATTTATAATAGTATTCCACTGTCAATCCGAAACTCTCCTTCCCTTGCAATATTTAAACAGAAGTATAAGAAAAATTTAGTTGGCAACTATTAATTACTTGTTCGAGAATTATTACTTCTCCTTCGGTGTATTTCTTTGTATTGTCTACTCTGCGTATATCTACATATTTTTTTTTATATCTGCCAGAAAAGGTTCTCTTCGTACTGGCTTGATAAATTTGCCTAATTATGTAAATTATTTCTATTATACTGTCAACTGTAACTTTTTATTATCAATAAAGATTATTTATATTATTATTATTATATATATGAATTGGGCAGGTTGACGTAAAGCTTTTTACAAACAACGCATTGTTTAAGGTTTCCCTTCCGCTTCACCAGGGAGCTCAATTACCAAGAGTTGACTTTTTCTTATAATAATATTTGTTTTTCTACTTCGTTACTTAATTCATCAATTGTTGTATCAATAGATAAAATTTATTTAACAAAATAGTTCAAGATAAAATTGAATCATCTCATCTTTAACCTTAAATGTGATATTCACTTAAACTATGAACGTAATCACGTTTTGTATGATATAAGTAAAACAATTATCACTATTTTCACTTAATCACAATATATATATCAATTATATATTTTGTCCGAATAATATATCTTAAAAACTCGTTTGTATGTAAAACTTTATTTCAATTTCTTCAAATTTATTGTATACATTAATATTGTATATATTTATATATTGTCAAATTATGATACATTTTTCACAATTAATTGAAAAATTACCACAAGAGGCCAATGGTTCCTTATTTTTTTCAGTACTCGCTGAACAAATATCTGACAGGACAGTTTTATGGTCACGGTACCCTAGATGTGTGTTCCATTCTACTACTCATCACTCGACCGGTTGAAATCGTCCCATTGTGTAAGAAGCAGCCATAGTGAACAGACGTGAGTTGTGAATAAGTGATTACCTAGACAAGATGATCGATCACCAAGAAAGCCAAGAAATAATAGAGGAGTTTGCAAATCATATGAAAAACTTGTCCGATATTCCTACATGGGAAATACTAAAAAGACTCAAGCACCATCAAAATTGCGTCGTCTACTATCAAGATAATACTCTCTCTCTGCTTTTTCTTATTTCCATCAAGCACGTGGTGGGAGAAATAAACCTGCGCGCAGAAGCCCAATCCCCCAACGAACGCGAATTAGTAAAATTGACCCGCGAGACTTTTCGCTTACTAAAAGGAATACATACCTCCAACTTCACTTATGATGTAATGAACAATGAACCTGAATTTACTTTAGAAACTAATAATATTCATAGTTTCAATTCAGTTCTTAAAGGTATTATGACTTTGCTTGAGGAGAATTTCTACTGTAGAAACTACTGCGGAACATATGAAGACCACATAGAACATATAAAAAGCTGTCAATTTGAATACACAACCTATAGTATCATTTTAACTCTTCAAAATCTACACTCCTTCTGCAACACAATTCTACAAGAACGAGTAAACGCAAGATCTCCCTTTTTTGAACAAATTCCTAATCAATATTCATTCTATGAATTTGAATGGGAGGACATCAATACTGTAATACTGAAAAAGACGATAGGATTCGATCATTGGAATTGTTCTGCCCAGAACATTAGATTCCATGGCTCTTTCTTTAAAGATTATAAACACGACCTCAGCCAAGATTATGTCGAAACAAAAGTCTCTTTCAAACATTGAAGACGATCAGTTACATTATGTAGTGCCTGCTTAAAAGAAAACGTTCCCAAAAACTTGATGATCATTTTATCCAGCTGCAAACATGTCTTCTGTACGAAATGCTTCGAAAGATGGTTCGGAAACATATATGATATTAGTTGTCCTACTTGCTGGAGAGTTTCTGCTAAATGCATTCGGGCCACTGGATACAAAAACCTTCTGTCTTTAATTCCTGAATAGAAACTTCAATAACAAAATACCTACTTTGTATTATTTTATCCCACTCTACTATTCACTATCAAATTTGGTACTAAATGAAAAATTATTGAAACTCACGGTAACCTATTTTATATTAAGAAATTCAGTTGTAGAAACAATATAATCAAAATTTAATTCCCCTGTAGTAACATTTTATATATTTATATTATTCATTTCTTTACTTAATTCACCCAAAAATAAAATAAAATCTTTCCAATAACATCACATGTATAATGTTCATCCCTTACTTTCTGTGATCTGTGGTATAAGTGATACAATGAACTTATTGTCCTAATGGAGAGATAAACAATTTAGTTCTTGGGCCACCGGATAAAAAAAATCTATGGTTATAAATAAAATTGCTACGTAAATAGTATGCTTTTTGTGTCATTATGATTCGGTATTTTAACTATAATTGTATCAATAATAGTAGTATATCCACATATAAAACTTTAATGCATATTTTGGTCTAAGAACCAATAAAAGTTGTAGAACTGTGATTAGGAAAAGTTGGACAGATTTGGACATTTGAACTTAATTATTGTAAACCATATAATATACGTTCAGGTAAATCACCATATATTGTTATTTACATGTTCCACATATAAAACTTTATTGCATATTTTGGTCTAAGAACCAATAAAAGTTGTATAACTGTGATTAGGAAATGTTGGACAGATTTGGACATTTGAACCTAATTATTGTAAACCATATAATATACGTTCAGGTAAATCACCATATATTGTTATTTACATGTTCCACATATAAAACTTTATTGCATATTTTGGTCTAAGAACCAATAAAAGTTGTAGAACTGTGAATAGGAAATGTTGGACAGATTTGGACATTTGAACTTAATTATTGTAAACCATATAATATACGTTCAGGTAAATCACCATATATTGTTATTTACATGTTCCACATACAAAACTTTATTGCATATTTTGGTCTAAGAACCAATAAAAGTTGTATAACTGTGATTAGGAAATGTTGGACAGATTTGGACATTTGAACTTAATTATTGTAAACCATATAATATACGTTCAGGTAAATCACCATATATTGTTATTTACATGTTAAACATCTTAAATCAATCTTCCAAAGTCCAGAGTGAGTTACATAATGTTAGGTTAATTAATCCAATAGAAATTTCCACCCTAACTGCACTCTGAACTGTCGGTTTAGGCTTGTAGGTAATGTTATATTGTAGTTAGATACTATAGGATAATTACTATGCCTTAGAGTTCATTACTTTTCTCTCACAAGGTACTGGTACGTGAAAAGACAATAAGATGCAAGAGGGAAAAATTAAAGAATGACATGAACTCAGTTTTATTTCTAAATAGTAAACAATAAACATTAAAGAATGGCCATTCAAAATATGATAATTCCTACATCAATTAACTTTAAATGCACAACAAAATATATCCCTATTTGATAATCTAGAAGACAATAAATTTCAGTTAAATATTAATTGAACTGTACGTAGAGACACAAAAGTATAACTCCGTCCAATAATCTCTTAGACGAGAGTTCTTTGTACTACCGATTTCGTCACTTGAGTATCCTCTTCTGAACAAGAGTTACCGAAAGAGTACCATACGTAGATCAAAGACGACGGCAGTTAGCTATTATAGAATATTCGGTACAAATTACTAGCCACAAAGAGGGATTAAAATACTGGAGAATAAGCATCCTTATCAACCAATAACTTTTAATGAAACTATCAAATTCAAAAGAACAATTAAACAATTGAATAAACTATCAAATTTAATAGAACAAATATACAATAGAATAAACTATCAAATTTATAAGAAAAAATAAACTTCCATATAAACTCTCAAATAAACTATACACATTATTGAACCAATTGAAAATGAGTTCACTGAATGTGTTCAATAAAAGATTGTTCCAAAACACACCATTCAGACTAATTTCGAACCGGCAATGACAGAGCGTAATGACTAGTTGACACCACACTTTTTTCACACAAATTCGCCACCAGAGGTCGCTCACTACAATGTTTAAGACCTTATTTCTTATAGATAAGTAAAATAAACAAACTATATAAACACACCCGAACTATATCTATATTCTTATCTATAATTGCTATTTTTAATATTTTTCACTCGAAACACTAATGAATTAACTTTTTACCTATCGATATGAAGGGGGTGCGTCTAATTTTCATAACAAATATTTCATCATAATAGGATAAATAGACATTGATTAGTAACGCATATGAAATAGTTCAGCTCAAATCATTGTCTTTTAAGAGAAAATAGAGTTTTCATTAGTTAACCTAAGTTTAAGCGAACATATATTAGATGGCGTTGCTTACATTATTTCCAGAACGTTCCAGAACAATCTTCACGAACTTTTATAACTTTATAGAATGTCTGTTTATCTTTGGAAATAAGCTATAAATAACTAAATTTATAAAACTAAATAAAGTTATTATAGAATTATAATTAATAAATTACTCGTATGAATAGAAAAGTTTTTTGCACAACGTTTATGGAAAAACAACTAGATGGCGTCATTGACTCGTGCAAAGCTTGAGCTATTTATCACTAGATGGCGCTTTCTCAAAATAAATTAAATTTCCTTTTTTTAATAAGTGTTATTTAGATTAAAACACATAGTAACAAATGTTTGATTTTACCCGCACCCTAACCTCCCCCTACTTAGCATGCAAATACAAGATATTACGAGCCGCTGGTCACAAACTAAAAGTGTGACGTCCTATTTTTGCGTCTTCTGGTAGATACCATACCTTTTATGTTACTGTATCCTGTTTTAACCTATTCTTTTCTATCATAATTATATATTTCCATTCATAGTAAAAGGTCAAGCTCAATTACCAAGAGATATCTTTTTCTTATAATAATATTTGTATTTGTACTTTGTTAATTAATTCAACAATTGTTGTATCCATAGGTAAAATTTATTTAACAAAATAGAACAAGTTAAAATTGAAACATCTTACCTTTAACCTTAAATGTGATATTCACTTAAATTATAAACATTATTACGTTTTGGATGATAAAGTAAAATAATCATCATTATTTTTATTTAATCACAATATACATATATCAATGATATATTTTGTCCGACAAATATATCTAGAAAAAACTCGTTTGTATGTAAAACTTTATTTCAATTTCTTCAAATATATTGTATATATTAGTATTGTATAAATTTATATACTGTCAAATTATGATATATTTTTTCCACATTTAATTGAAACATTACCACAAGAGGCCAATGGTTCCTTATTTTTTTCAGTGCTCTCTGAACAAATATCTGACAGGACAGTTTTATGGTCACGGTACCCTAGATGTGTGTTCCATTCTACTACTCATCACTCGACCGGTTGAAATCGTCCCATTGTGTAAGAAGCAGCCATAGTGAACAGACGTGAGTTGTGAATAAGTGATTACCTAGACAAGATGATCGATCACCAAGTAAGCCAAGAAATAATAGAGGAGTTTGCAAATCATATGAAAAACTTGTCCGATATTCCTACATGGGAAATACTAAAAAGACTCAAGCACCATCAAAATTGCGTCGTCTACTATCAAGATAATACTCTCTCTCTGCTTTTTCTTATTTCCATCAAGCACGTGATGGGAGAAATAAACCTGCGCGCGGAAGCCCAATCCCCCAACGAACGCAAATTAGTAAAATTGACCCGCGAGACTTTTCGCTTACTAAAAGGAATACATACCTCCAACTTCACTTATGATGTAATGAACAATGAACCTGAATTTACTTTAGAAACTAATAATATTCATAGTTTCAATTCAGTTCTTAAAGGTATTATGACTTTGCTTGAGGAGAATTTCTACTGTAGAAACTACTGCGGAACATATGAAGACCACATAGAACATATAAAAAGCTGTCAATTTGAATACACAACCTATAGTATCATTTTAACTCTTCAAAATCTACACTCCTTCTGCAACACAATTCTACAAGAACGAGTAAACGCAAGATCTCCCTTTTTTGAACAAATTCCTAATCAATATTCATTCTATGAATTTGAATGGGAGGACATCAATACTGTTATACTGAAAAAGACGATTGGATTCGATCATTGTTCTGCCCAGAACATTAGATTCCATGGCTCTTTCTTTAAAGATTATAAACACGACCTCAGCCAAGATTATGTCGAAACGAAAGTCTCTTGCAAACTTTGAAGACGATCAGTTACATTATGTAGTGCCTGCCTAAATGAAAACGTTCCCAAAAACTTGATGATCATTTTATCCAGCTGCAAACATGTCTTCTGTACGAAATGCCTCGAAAGATGGTTCGGAAACATATATGATTTTAGTTGTCCTACTTACCGGAGAGTTTCTGCTGAATGCATTCGGGCCACTGGATACAAAAACATTCTGTCTTTATTTCCTGAATAGAAACTGCAATAACAAAATACCTACTTTGTATTAATTTATCCCACTCTATTATTCACTATCAAATTTGGTACTAAATGAAAAATTATTGAAACTCACGGTAACCTATTTTATATTAAGAAGTTCAGTTGTAGAATCAATATAATCAAAATTTAATTCCCCTGTAGTAACATTTTATATATTTATATTATTAATTTCTTTGCTTAATTCACCCAAAAATAAAATCTAATCTTTCCAATAACATCACATGCGTAATGTTCATCCCTTACTTTCTGTGATCTGGGGTATAAGTGATATAATAAACTTATTGTTCTAATGGAAAGATTAACAATTTAGTACTTGGGCCACTGGTTAAAAAAATCTATGGTCATAAATAAAATGTTCTAATGACCAGAAAATTTCAAATTGCATTAATTGCTACGTAAATAGTATGCTTTTTGTGTAATAACTAGTTCAATTTTAATCATTATGATTCGGTTTTTTGCCTATAATTGTATCAATAATAATAATCCACATATAAAAATTTAATGCATATTTTGGTCTAAGAACCAATAAAAGTTGTAGAACTGTGATTAGGAAAAGTTGGACAGAATTGGACATTTGAACTTAATTATTGTAAACCATATAATATACGTTCAGGTAAATCACCATATATTGTTATTTACATGTTCCACATATAAAACTTTATTGCATATTTTGGTCTAAGAACCAATAAAAGTTGTATAACTGTGATTAGGAAATGTTGGACAGATTTGGACATTTGAACCTAATTATTGTAAACCATATAATATACGTTCAGGTAAATCACCATATATTGTTATTTACATGTTCCACATATAAAACTTTATTGCATATTTTGGTCTAAGAACCAATAAAAGTTGTAGAACTGTGAATAGGAAATGTTGGACAGATTTGGACATTTGAACTTAATTATTGTAAACCATATAATATACGTTCAGGTAAATCACCATATATTGTTATTTACATGTTCCACATACAAAACTTTATTGCATATTTTGGTCTAAGAACCAATAAAAGTTGTATAACTGTGATTAGGAAATGTTGGACAGATTTGGACATTTGAACTTAATTATTGTAAACCATATAATATACGTTCAGGTAAATCACCATATATTGTTATTTACATGTTAAACATCTTAAATCAATCTTCCAAAGTCCAGAGTGAGTTACATAATGTTAGGTTAATTAATCCAATGGAAATTTCCACCCTAACTGCACTCTGAACTGTCGGTTTAGGCTTGTAGGTAATGTTATATTGTAGTTAGATACTATAGGATAATTACTATGCCTTAGAGTTCATTACTTTTCTCTCACAAGGTACTGGTACGTGAAAAGACAATAAGATGCAAGAGGGAAAAATTAAAGAATGACATGAACTCAGTTTTATTTCTAAATAGTAAACAATAAACATTAAAGAATGGCCATTCAAAATATGATAATTCCTACATCAATTAACTTTAAATGCACAACAAAATATATCCCTATTTGATAATCTAGAAGACAATAAATTTCAGTTAAATATTAATTGAACTGTACGTAGAGACACAAAAGTATAACTCCGTCCAATAATCTCTTAGACGAGAGTTCTTTGTACTACCGATTTCGTCACTTGAGTATCCTCTTCTGAACAAGAGTTACCGAAAGAGTACCATACGTAGATCAAAGACGACGGCAGTTAGCTATTATAGAATATTCGGTACAAATTACTAGCCACAAAGAGGGATTAAAATACTGGAGAATAAGCATCCTTATCAACCAATAACTTTTAATGAAACTATCAAATTCAAAAGAACAATTAAACAATTGAATAAACTATCAAATTTAATAGAACAAATATACAATAGAATAAACTATCAAATTTATAAGAAAAAATAAACTTCCATATAAACTCTCAAATAAACTATACACATTATTGAACCAATTGAAAATGAGTTCACTGAATGTGTTCAATAAAAGATTGTTCCAAAACACACCATTCAGACTAATTTCGAACCGGCAATGACAGAGCGTAATGACTAGTTGACACCACACTTTTTTCACACAAATTCGCCACCAGAGGTCGCTCACTACAATGTTTAAGACCTTATTTCTTATAGATAAGTAAAATAAACAAACTATATAAACACACCCGAACTATATCTATATTCTTATCTATAATTGCTATTTTTAATATTTTTCACTCGAAACACTAATGAATTAACTTTTTACCTATCGATATGAAGGGGGTGCGTCTAATTTTCATAACAAATATTTCATCATAATAGGATAAATAGACATTGATTAGTAACGCATATGAAATAGTTCAGCTCAAATCATTGTCTTTTAAGAGAAAATAGAGTTTTCATTAGTTAACCTAAGTTTAAGCGAACATATATTAGATGGCGTTGCTTACATTATTTCCAGAACGTTCCAGAACAATCTTCACGAACTTTTATAACTTTATAGAATGTCTGTTTATCTTTGGAAATAAGCTATAAATAACTAAATTTATAAAACTAAATAAAGTTATTATAGAATTATAATTAATAAATTACTCGTATGAATAGAAAAGTTTTTTGCACAACGTTTATGGAAAAACAACTAGATGGCGTCATTGACTCGTGCAAAGCTTGAGCTATTTATCACTAGATGGCGCTTTCTCAAAATAAATTAAATTTCCTTTTTTTAATAAGTGTTATTTAGATTAAAACACATAGTAACAAATGTTTGATTTTACCCGCACCCTAACCTCCCCCTACTTAGCATGCAAATACAAGATATTACGAGCCGCTGGTCACAAACTAAAAGTGTGACGTCCTATTTTTGCGTCTTCTGGTAGATACCATACCTTTTATGTTACTGTATCCTGTTTTAACCTATTCTTTTCTATCATAATTATATATTTCCATTCATAGTAAAAGGTCAAGCTCAATTACCAAGAGATATCTTTTTCTTATAATAATATTTGTATTTGTACTTTGTTAATTAATTCAACAATTGTTGTATCCATAGGTAAAATTTATTTAACAAAATAGAACAAGTTAAAATTGAAACATCTTACCTTTAACCTTAAATGTGATATTCACTTAAATTATAAACATTATTACGTTTTGGATGATAAAGTAAAATAATCATCATTATTTTTATTTAATCACAATATACATATATCAATGATATATTTTGTCCGACAAATATATCTAGAAAAAACTCGTTTGTATGTAAAACTTTATTTCAATTTCTTCAAATATATTGTATATATTAGTATTGTATAAATTTATATACTGTCAAATTATGATATATTTTTTCCACATTTAATTGAAACATTACCACAAGAGGCCAATGGTTCCTTATTTTTTTCAGTGCTCTCTGAACAAATATCTGACAGGACAGTTTTATGGTTACGGTACCCTAGATGTGTGTTCCATTCTACTACTCATCACTCGACCGGTTGAAATCGTCCCATTGTGTAAGAAGCAGCCATAGTGAACAGACGTGAGTTGTGAATAAGTGATTACCTAGACAAGATGATCGATCACCAAGTAAGCCAAGAAATAATAGAGGAGTTTGCAAATCATATGAAAAACTTGTCCGATATTCCTACATGGGAAATACTAAAAAGACTCAAGCACCATCAAAATTGCGTCGTCTACTATCAAGATAATACTCTCTCTCTGCTTTTTCTTATTTCCATCAAGCACGTGATGGGAGAAATAAACCTGCGCGCGGAAGCCCAATCCCCCAACGAACGCGAATTAGTAAAATTGACCCGCGAGACTTTTCGCTTACTAAAAGGAATACATACCTCCAACTTCACTTATGATGTAATGAACAATGAACCTGAATTTACTTTAGAAACTAATAATATTCATAGTTTCAATTCAGTTCTTAAAGGTATTATGACTTTGCTTGAGGAGAATTTCTACTGTAGAAACTACTGCGGAACATATGAAGACCACATAGAACATATAAAAAGCTGTCAATTTGAATACACAACCTATAGTATCATTTTAACTCTTCAAAATCTACACTCCTTCTGCAACACAATTCTACAAGAACGAGTAAACGCAAGATCTCCCTTTTTTGAACAAATTCCTAATCAATATTCATTCTATGAATTTGAATGGGAGGACATCAATACTGTTATACTGAAAAAGACGATTGGATTCGATCATTGTTCTGCCCAGAACATTAGATTCCATGGCTCTTTCTTTAAAGATTATAAACACGACCTCAGCCAAGATAATGTCGAAACGAAAGTCTCTTTCAAACATTGAAGACGATCAGTTACATTATGTAGTGCCTTCTTAAAAGAAAACGTTCCCAAAAACTTGATGATCATTTTATCCAGCTGCAAACATGTCTTCTGTACGAAATGCTTCGAAAGATGGTTCGGAAACATAAATGATTTTAGTTGTCCTACTTGCCGGAGAGTTTCTGCTGAATGCATTCGGGCCACTGGATACAAAAACCTTCTGTCTTTAATTCCTGAATAGAAACTTCAATAACTAAATACCTACTTTGTATTATTTTATCCCACTCTACTATTCACTATCAAATTTGGTACTAAATGAAAAATTATTGAAACTCACGGTAACCTATTTTATATTAAGAAATTCAGTTGTAGAAACAATATAATCGAAATTTAATTCCCCTGTAGTAACATTTTCTATATTTATATTATTCATTTCTTTACTTAATTCACCCAAAAATGAAATCTAATCTTTCCAATAACATCACATGCGTAATGTTCATCCCTTACTTTCTGTGATCCGTGGAATAAGTGATATAATGAACTTATTGTCCTAATGGAGAGATAAACAATTTAGTTTTTGGACCACCGGATAAAAAAAATATATGGTTATAAATAAAATGTTCTAATGACCAGAAAATTTCAAATTGCTTTTATTGCTACGTAAATAGTATGCTTTTTGTGTAATAACTAGTTCAATTTTAATCATTATGATTCGGTTTTTTAACTATAATTGTATCAATAATAGTAGTATATCCACATATAAAACTTTAATGCATATTTTGGTCTAAGAACCAATAAAAGTTGTAGAACTGTGATTAGGAAAAGTTGGACAGATTTGGACATTTGAACTTAATTATTGTAAACCATATAATATACGTTCAGGTAAATCACCATATATTGTTATTTACATGTTCCACATATAAAACTTTATTGCATATTTTGGTCTAAGAACCAATAAAAGTTGTAGAACTGTGATTAGGAAATGTTGGACAGATTTGGACATTTGAACTTAATTATTGTAAACCATATAATATATGTTCAGGTAAATCACCATATATTGTTATTTACATGTTCCACATATAAAACTTTATTGCATATTTTGGTCTAAGAACCAATAAAAGTTGTAGAACTGTGATTAGGAAATGTTGGACAGATTTGGACATTTGAACTTAATTATTGTAAACCATATAATATACGTTCAGGTAAATCACCATATATTGTTATTTACATGTTCCACATATAAAACTTTATTGCATATTTTGATCTAAGAACCAATAAAAGTTGTAGAACTGTGATTAGGAAAAGTTGGACAGATTTGGACATTTGAATTTAATTATTGTAAACCATATAATATACGTTCAGGTAAATCACCATATATTGTTATTTACATGTTAAACATCTTATATCAATCTTCCAAAGTCCAGAGTGAGTTACATAATGTTAGGTTAATTAATCCAATGGAAATTTCCACCCTAACTGCACTCTGAACTGTCGGTTTAGTCTTGTAGGTAATGTTATATTGTAGTTAGATACTATAGGATAATTACTATGCCTTAGAGTTCATTACTTTTCTCTCACAAGGTACTGGTACGTGAAAAGACAATAAGATGCAAGAGGGAAAAATTAAAGAATGACATGAACTCAGTTTTATTTCTAAATAGTAAACAATAAACATTAAAGAATGGCCATTCAAAATATGATAATTCCTACATAAATTAACTTTAAATGCACAACAAAATATATCCCTATTTGATAATCTAGAAGACAATAAATTTCAGTTAAATATTTATTGAACTGTACGTAGAGACACAAAAGTATAACTCCGTCCAATAATCTCTTAGACGAGAGTTCTTTAAAAGAGGGATTAAAATACTGGAGAAAAAGCATCCTTATCAACCAATAACTTTTAATGAAACTATCAAATTCAAAAGAACAATTAAACAATTGAATAAACTATCAAATTTATAAGAAAAAATAAACTTCCATATAAACTCTCAAATAAACTATACACATTATTGAACCAATTGAAAATGAGTTCACTGAATGAGTTCGATAAAAGATTGTTCCAAAACACGCCATTCAGACTAATTTCGAACCGACAATGACAGAGCGTAATGACTAGTTGACACCACACTTTATTCACACAAATTCACCACCAGAGGTCGCTCACTACAATGTTTAAGACCTTATTTCTCATAGATAAGTAAAATAAACAAACTATATAAACACACCTGAACTATATCTATATTATTATCTATAATTGCTATTTTTAATATTTTTCACACGAAACACTTATTTATTAACTTTTTACTTATCGATATCAAGGGGGTGCGTCTAATTTTCATAACAAATATTTCATCATAATATGATAAATAGACATTGATTAGTAACGGATATGAAATAGTTCAGCTCAAATCATTGTCTTTTAAGAGAAAATAGAGTTTTCATTAGTTAACCTAAGTTTAAGCGAACATATATTAGATGGCGTTGCTTACATTATTTCCAGAACGTTCCAGAACAATCTTCACGAACTTTTATAACTTTATAGAATGTCTGTTTATCTACGAAAATAAGCTATAAATAACTGAATTTATAAAACTAAATAAAGTAAATTTTGTCTCTCCAGCTCTCTCCAAAAAATCACATAATTTCTATCCAAAGAACTCGCCATTGAGAGGGCGACTTTGGACATGCTTTCACCGACTTGTCAGAGGAATTTTTCCTTTTTGAAAATAGTATTAATTTTAATTCTACCAGGGTGGTTTGGTTTAGACCAATTGGTTCAAACCATTGGTTTAAACCAAGCTAAAAAAAACCATGGTTTATTTGTTTTTTATGGTTTATTTTGTTTTTTATTCTTTGAAGCTCTAAAATCATTTTTAATTTATCAGAAATCATCAATATCATATTCATATCATTTAAATTAGTTTTCTTAAATCATTTAAATATATAAATATATTATGTAGCTATATAAAATTTTATTAGTTAATCTTAGTAGTGTAATTTTTTCATTGAAGACATTAAATTCAAAACCAAAGGAAAATAGAAATATGAACAGGGTTTTCTCCTCACCATATTGTATTAGTATCATTTTATAAAGATATTCCACATGGTGATTTAGTAAATATTAAAATATAGTCTTGAGTCACACTGTGATATTCATTTGCTTATATGTTATATTTTAATTTGAACATCTACATTTGAAATGTAAATCAATGGAAATATAAGAATTTAAGAAATTTTGAACCTAGCTATATTATTTAAAACTTGATCTTTGATTTTTTTAAGAGCTTATTAAAGTAGACTAGCAGCTAAGAATTATTCATGAATTGATAGTAAAATGTTACATAGCATCTGCATTAATTAATTTTTTCATAATTTATCACAAACAAATCTATTTTTTTTCCATAATTTACCAAAATATGAATGATGTTTTGTAATGTTAATCATGTATAGTGATCAGTTATAAACTAATAAGTATCTATATGCACTTTTATTAAATAAATACATGTAAAAACCAAATAAACCATGGTTTATTTGTTTTTTTCGAAAAAACAATTGGTTTTTAACAACCCTGAATTCTACTATTCTAGTGAACTCATAAAAATTTCAGCCGTATATTCCTATATTAACATAAAATTTTATGTGGCAAAATGGGAAAAATGTTTTTTTTTGATCAGCCAAATAGTTACCAAAGATCCATGTCTTCTGCAGTGCCAGACAGTGGCAGTTAGTACCAATTTCCAGGTAACTGTACCATACTTTCCTGACCGGAGCTCAGGATCCCAATCTCCCATTTGGCTGAGTTCGATAAAATTATTTGAATAATTCTCATTTACTGATTTAATAGCTAAATGTTTCTTTTTCAGATAGTATGTATAAAGATAAAGTTATATAAGATGGCATTTTATGTAGTGCTACTTTTGTACGAATCAGAATGAAAAATATGTTAATTAAGATTCAACTATGTAGATACTAGAATGGAAAATGGTATGATGCAGAAGTCATTAATCTACAAGGTGATTTTCATTTGCATTACCTTCAACTAATTTATGTCCAGAATGTTTTTTTATGTTATAGCTATTGAAGTGAAATTGTATTGAATGTGTTAAAGATTATAACAATATAATTTTTTAAATTATTATCAATTAATTATCTTCACATGTGTCTCAGGTTTTAGTTGAACAAGTTATTGAGCTTTGTCTATCTCTGAGTAATTTTATTTATCATATAATATTTCATTTTTATTTTGATTTCAGGTATTAATATTGAATGGACAAAAAATGATTCTGTAAGAGAGAACATGCACTATTTGCTAATAGCAGAAGATCACCTGACTGTTGGGGTAATAGCAGAAGATCAGCTGACTGTTGGGGTAATAGCAGAAGATCAGCTGACTGTTGGGGTAATAGCAGAAGAAGTTGCTGATCACATAACTAGTACTGTTTATGGAGATGCAATTATTGTAGTCTAATAATTTGGCTTCATATTTCAAAATTTAATTCATTAGTATAGTGCATTAGTATAGTGTCATTAGTATAGTGTCATTAGTATAGTGTCATTAGTATATTGTCATTAGTATATTGTCATTAAGATATTGTCATTAAGATATTGTCATTAAGATATTGTCTCCAGGATCTATTGTCTCCAGGATCTATTGTCTCCAGGATCTATTGTCTCCAGGATCTATTGTCTCCAGGATCTATTGTCTCCAGGATCTATTCTCTCCAGGATCTATCCTCTCCAGGATCTATCCTCTCCAGGATCTATCCTCTCCAGGATCTATCCTCTCCAGGATCCATTCTCTCCAGGATCCATTCTCTCCAGGATCCATTCTCTCCAGGATCCATTCTCTCCAGGATCTATTGTCTCCAGGATCTATTGTCTCCAGGATCTATTGTCATTAGTCCATTGTCACAAGTCCATTGTCACTAGTCCATTGTCACTAGTCCATTGTCACTAGTCCAATGTCACTAGTCCATTGTCACTAGTCCATTGTCACTAGTCCATTGTCACTAGTCCATTGTCACTAGTCCATTGTCACTAGTCCATTGTCACTAGTCCATTGTCACTAGTCCATTGTCACTAGTCCATTGTCACTAGTCCATTGTCACTAGTCCATTGTCACTAGTCCATTGTCACTAGTCCATTGTCACTAGTCCATTGTCACTAGTCCATTGTCACTAGTCCATTGTCACTAGTCCATTGTCACTAGTCCATTGTCATTAGTCCATTGTCATTAGTCCATTGTCATTAGTCCATTGTCATTAGTCCATTGTCATTAGTCCATTGTCATTAGTCCATTGTCATTAGTCCATTGTCATTAGTCCATTGTCATTAGTCCATTGTCATTAGTCCATTGTCATTAGTCCATTGTCATTAGTCCATTGTCATTAGTCCATTGTCATTAGTCCATTGTCATTAGTCCATTGTCATTAGTCCATTGTCATTAGTCCATTGCCATTAGTCCATTGTCATTAGTCCATTGTCATTAGTCCATTGTCATTAGTCCGTTGTCATTAGTCCATTGTCATTAGTCCATTGTCATTAGTCCATTGTCATTAGTCCATTGTCATTAGTCCATTGTCATTAGTCCATTGTCATAAGTCTATTGTCATAAGTCTATTGTCATAAGTCTATTGTCATAAGTCTATTGTCATTAGTCTATTGTCATTAGTCTATTGTCATTAGTCTATTGTCATTAGTCTATTGTCATAAGTCTATTGTCATAAGTCTATTGTCATAAGTCTATTGTCATTAGTCTATTGTCATTAGTCTATTGTCATTAATCTATTGTCATTAGTCTATTGTCATAAGTCTATTGTCATAAGTCTATTGTCATCTGTCTATTGTCATTAGTCTATTGTCATTAGTCTATTGTCATAAGTCTATTTTCATAAGTCTATTGTCATCTGTCTATTGTCATTAGTCTATTGTCATTAGTCTATTGTCATCTGTCTATTGTCATCTGTCTATTGGTGAATGGAAGAGATGGCCCCGGAAGGTTAGCGTCCCTTGGTGCCCGAGCTGTTCTAATTTGATATGTGTTTTTTTTTCTTCATTTTTACCATGTTTATCATTTTTCACGCTACTTGCAGTTTTAGAGGATAGTGCTTGGGTTATACTCTACAACCACGAGGTCTAAGATTTTGTGTTAGGTAGGATAGTAGGCATCATTTATTATTACCTCTTCATTTTCCTTTTCCATCCGTGAGTACAGTCGATGCTTGTCATTTTTCGTCACATTTTTTGACGAGTGACTGCCTTTGCGGAGTATCTTTTCTTTATCCATGACCTTTGTCACTGACTTTGGTAGTCACCTTTATCATGAAGCCACTTTCCTTTCTGACTGCTTTTTCTAGTCTCTTGTAGCTACTTGATTTCTTTGGAGGTCAGCATTATGTCCTTTCGTTCTGAAGCAGTAATTAAAAACTCACTTAAATTAATAATTTATCTCAACGGTTCCCTAAATATAATTCGAATGTTCCATTTGTTAAGGAGCTCTACCAAGTCCTAATAAATGTTTTTTTTTTTAATTTACCATTTAGCTATCCTTTGTATCTCTCTTCAATTTCTTATTTATCTTCTTTTGGCCTAGCTTTATCCATGAGTGAGCAGACTGACTGTGTAGATCTCTTATCCATGGGTAAGCAGACTGAATGTAACATTGATACATATGAAATGGGTTTAACAATAATTTCCTCACAGTCAAAAATGCTCGTGTGACATAGCCCTTATTAACAGTGATTATTAGTGATTGATAATATTAGTTCTTTAAGCATGAAGTATTTTTATTTTATTTTATTTACGCTCTATACAGAAAAGATCTGATCTGGGGAAAAGTGACTTTGTTCAATGAGTCACTTTACTGCCTGGCACTGGTTTGCTATGACTGGTACAAGTGTTTGATTTATATGGTCTTTTGTTCCGAAGTCCATACACTTATACTTAAATTCATTTCAGTAAATACTAGAAGTAATTATGGAGCAAGTAAAGATATCGGACCACAGTACGTTAACTTTACTAGCTTAAATTCTGGTTCTTTATCTTTACTTGGTTAAATTATTAAATGTTTGACCAATAATTGGAGTTAGAAAATAATTTTGGAATCATAGATGCCACATTAAAGGATTTGAGCAGAATTTTTTTCCATCTTTTTACTACTCGTTCTAAACAAATTAAAATGGATCACGATTTTTATCAATTCTTACAATGCATAAAATATGCAAAATTAATGTATAAACATTAATATTATCATTTATACAGTTGTATATTTATGAAATACTAAAAAGAATTACTTTTAAAGAAACTGAAAATTTTAGTGGTTCGTTAACTTTACTAGATGAATTTCTGGTCCGTTATCTTTACTTGCTCCGAACCTCTTCATTTTCCTCTTCCCTCCGTGAGTGCAGCCAAGTTACTTGGTAAGTGACTGCATAAACGGAGTATCTGTTGTGCATCCATGAGCTTGTTATCGACGGTGGTAGGTGATTTTGCTCCCCACTTCCCATTCTGACTGCTTCTTCAAGTCTCTTGTATTTAATTTCCCTCTGACGTCAGCGATTGATCAACAAATGTTCTGAGCAGATATTGAACCCCCAATGAATTAAATTAATGTTCAATAAAGGACGGAAAAATTAATGTTGTTTCATTACATAATTTATCCAAATACTATTCTGTACTATTATTTATCCTTAAGCATTTCATAGTTTTTCGTGCACCCAATTAGATCAGGATCAAAGTCGTAATCTTACTTTGCTATTGGCTTTGTTATCATTTCTTGTCCATTCCTCCAACCTCACAGTCCACTCCTCTATCTTCACACCCTCCACACCTCAAACCACTCGTCCATCTCCTTGTCTTACTTCACTTGCATTCAGCACTATACAGCATACACTCTTTCTTTCCCACTGTCTCTCTCTGACCTTCTTTCGAACATCACTGAATTCTTACCCTCTCTTCTTTGCTTCTCATATGTTTCTCTTTTATCTTCATTCCATGCATCAGTCACTCTATTCTCATATCTCTGATTCATTTCACTCCAGCATTCGATTATTATCACAGTGGCACCTCCTCTCCATATTATTTATTCCTCTTTTCCACATTTTTTTCATTCCTCTTATTCTTCACATCAAAATATTAAAACTCAATTTTTTTTCTTTCCTTACCAATTAATTCATTAACTGATTCTGCTCATCACCAATCACTTTATTTCTTATTGAAATGTCTCTTATACATGTATTTATTTTACCTTTTTTAATAGACAAATTCATTCATCTTGGATCTATCACCTCTTTTGTTTTCTCATCATTCTACTCCTTTTATTGCATTCTCCACTTCAAACACAATTTTTAAATAGTTTACTCTTCATTCGCCTTATAATAATACTCTTTTTTTTTCATTTGTAATTCCTGTCTTTCCTTCTCTAGTGTTTGATAGTCAGACTGAGGACTGCCACTTATTTTTGTCTTTTCTTTCTCTAGTGTTTGATAGGGCTGCGACATATTTTTCTTGAGAGTACCGAAATGATAGTGGCATAAGAATTGGATTCAAATTTCAATTCAAACAGATTTAGCCTATTTTCTGAAAATAAAGCGTTAAACTTCGGTAGTATGTACCCATGAAACTATATGACGAGTGACTGCAAGATTTCTCTATAGATATTAAAGGATTTGTATTTAATTTTTCGTAACAATTTGATATAAACCTAGAATTATATGGCTTATAAGTAGGGTTGTAACAATATACGTTTCATATGGTATAGAATACTACCTACAGGCTACATATATACCGATGCTGTAGAACCATCCGATACTCTTAATTCTCTTCGTCTATAATATTTTCAAATTTATGATTTTAAATGCATATTGTCACAACCCTACAGTTATAAGGTACTATTAAAAAATCCTCTCGAATGAATAACGCCTCCCTATAAACAACGTATATCGATACGATTGCTTGTTCCATCGAATCGACAGACCGTCGTTTGTAATGCTAATAGGTATAAAAAAATGAATATTGTAAAACTTTCAATATCACAGTTTCGTAATTTAATTTTTTTATTAATATTTTGAATTTGGTTAGCTCCATAAATCAATATTTACAGGATGGTGTTAGAAAATTATTAGGCAAGCTGAAAATCCATCAAATAAGCGTAGTGAAGGATAAAGGCTTGCTCACACCTGTCCGTGGACGAAAATCTGTTAAATATCTCATAATTGCTTTTTTGTAGAAAGTAACTAAGCTACAAACAAATTACTCGTCTCTATATTCAAATTGATACTACAATGAATTAATTTGAAAGGGATTTTAACTTTCGGTTTTTTAAGTCTATGGAAATAGCCACACTATACTTCTTTGGGATAGTTTAAATTTCGTGCAGGAAATGCATGTGTTAAGCGCTTTTGTATCTCCAGCATCAAGTACCGATATAATTAGATAGTACTATTATGCAATGGGTCTGTTTCAACTCTTTAAACTATTTCACCTACAGGCTACAGAACAAATCATTTGAGCTCGAGAAATAGTTAACCACCCACCAAGACCTATCGAATTTCACTGAAGACAGCAAGGCGGAGTTACAGTCAGACTGAGTCAGTATCTCCGCCCCTTTAGGTGTGGGGATGGGGAGGTGACGATCGCTGATTGGCTCTTATCTAATGTCATCTGACTTTATAACTATAGCTTGGAGTCACGTTTACGTTCTTCCTGTTTTTTTTAAATCTAGTGTAATGAAAGATTACTTACCTTGGGAACATTTTCACAGATGCTACTTTCGATAAGATATTATGCCCAATGGACACTTATTTTATAAAGTTATGAGCTCGGTAACATTTTTTAAAAATCTTTTAATGATTAACTTATTTTTGCTTTGACTATAAGTTTGAAATCATGTTTAACTTATTCTGTTAGTTCAAAAAACCTTTTTTATTAATAATATCGTTGTCAGGACTAATTGTAATATGATAATTTGACTAGAGAACATTTTATTTTACAATTTTATGAGTCAAATCTTTTTATTTTAAATTTTTATATGTTAAAATAAATTACTATAAAATTACTTTCGAAGGAAATGTTTTATTTAAAATTTTATCGATGTGGTCGAATTTTCTTGGGCATTTCGAACTCAGTCGCAATTGATGTAAATATTTTTGAGCTAAAGTTTATTTAAATTGAATGAATTGATCAAAGTCCAACTTAATTTAAGTATTTACTTTCAAATCACATTTTCGATGAGTTTATTATAGCTTAGTACTATTTGAAATAAAACTTGCACGTTATTTTCTCATTTACGGTAGATTATTAGGGATTAATACTATTTTTCTATTTTATCGTTATCTAGGTACTGTTTTTATTATTACGATTATATATAAATTTAGTTTATCTTGCAGCTTTATACGGAATGGCATGTTTATTTAAAGCAATTAGTTCACAGTAATCCTTATCTTATGTTTGTAGATCTTAGGTACATTTATTTAAAATCTTTTGATCATATGTACATTGACGTAGAACGATGTAGGCATAAGGAACATTTGCCATAAATTACTTACGTTGGTACTATTTATTTTCATATCTTAGGTCTCTGTATAGCCTATCCTAAAAGCTATTCATTTGAAATCGTGTATAGCAGGTAAATTGCGACACACTAATTTTGGCCTCAAACCACAAACACACTAATAAGAATCATAACTACGAAACACTAATATAATTAATTAATGAATTATTAAATTCATATCACTTCCTTTGGTAAGTAAGAGGTTCAGTTCAGTATAAATAAAACCACCCTGTATGGCAAAAGATATTACAGATGACCTATGCGATATACCTATGTCACTCTACCAAAAAAATGGATGGTCCTTAAGGAGTGCAGCCATATTGTGGAATAAACTATTTAAAAAAATTAGGCATGCTAGTTTTATAATGGTTTGTCCGATAATTCGATTCAAAATTACGATAAATCGTTTTTTTCGGACAGCTGTCCGAAGTTTCAATCTCCTATTAAATATCAAATCGATTCTTCGGACTACTTGTCTGAAAAATCGATTCTGATCATTAGAAAAGTTTTTGAAACTATTTACATTCATATGTTTTAATAACCTTCACAAATTTGCGTAAAGTCATATTTTACCCGGCATTTATTTATTATTTATTTATCATCAAAAGTGTTCAAGCAAATTGCCTGAAATTTGGTGAAACGATTGGTCATTATCCAGTTTATTAGATTTTGGGAGCAATCGGGTCAAAGAAGCGGCGAAGGTATGCGCTCTACCGAGTGCCCGTAATCTAGTTGAAGTTGTCTTGCCTAATGGGGTGTCAGGGTGGGAGAGTGGCGAGGTGTGTGAGGCGGCTGGCGGGGTGACGGCCCTGCGGAAGGTTATCGGAGGAAGGTGAGGGTGAAACCGGTGGCGCTAACAAGCCTATACCGACCAAGTTCCAGTTAAAAATATTGATTGCACTCAGGGTACAATTACATAATAACGATAAAAACTAACAGCACCATATATGTGCTGATTGAGTCGAACTGGTCCTGTGACCGACCACATTACCTTCCAACTGATATATATTTACTTAGAAAAACTAAAATAATATTCATATTCTAACAGATTGACTAAATCTTAATTATAGTCTTTGAAGTGATTTGAAAATAATTTATTTAAAGTGGACAGTCACGGTTTTTAAACTGTTTTCTTATTAGTAATGATACAATTTTGAAACTTCCCACATGTTTGCATCATGTCTTATGCACCAACTTTCATTTAGGAAAAATAATTGTGCGACTCCCCACACCCCAAAAGTGGGATTCATAAAAAATATAATATCTCAAAAACTAAAAGATATAAAGAGATGCAGTTTTCAAAAATCGATTGCTAGGGAGTTTTTTTTTTACATAAAAGTACGCTTCGTGTGTGCCAACACATTGCTGATCATCATGCAATTTACCATTTGCCACTTTTCATGAAAAATATAAAGTAAAATCTCTGTTACATGTCTAAATGAATGTGAAAATGTATAATCATAAACAGTCACCGCAAAAAAAATGTTTACATTTACAAAAAGAAAATGAGGATGAATAAAAGGCAAAATATGGTACGTGATATGCATTTAATGACATGTACTACTTCTCCTAGTATTTACTAGGGTTTCTCTTAAACTGAATGACCATCTGAATACGTTTTGGAATGGAATCGGCTAGTTTAGTGAAGTAAGAAGCATCCATCATCACCCATACCGTGACACTGTAGTGGGACTACGCACTATCTTTGACTCTGCCCTGAGAAGCCTAAAAGTACTTTCATCACTGAACATGACTTCCCGCCACTGCTCAGGGGTCCAGTCCTTGTACTTCTTGCAGAAAGCCACCCTCTTCTACTTCATGGCCTCTGTCAGCGTGGGCTTCTTGGCGGCGCGACGAGAGGCAGTTGCAGGTCTTTTTGTAGACGATGCTGAATCGTCCCAGTCGATACGCTATTCAGCAGGTTAGGGTGCATTTTTTCAGTCCTGAGGCCATCAAAGCTGGAGTCTTTATTACTTCTCGCTTCATGATGGTATCTGTCCTTGGTGTAGTCTTCCTAGGTGCACCAGAGCCTACCTTTCGTTTGGGGATGACAACGGTGGCAAGTGACGCTGCATCTCGCTTCAGTGTGTAAATTGACTGCCAGGGAATTTTCAAGTCTGAGGCCACAGCTATCACAGAATTCCCCTGCTCTAATAAAGTCAAGGCACGTCTTTTGTCTTCCATTTTAAGTTTGCATCGACTCATTATAACGAGTAGAACAAAAGTTGTAGGCAGACAAAGTTGGTAATGACAAGAAAATATGTCTGCGAAAATTGACGTGCACTACAACCTACCTGTGCACCATCACAAGGCCCACAGATTGTTCCCGATCTGTTACAGCATGCTATGAACTGCCTACCAACTGGAGACAAGCTACGCGCAGTGTAAGGTGTGAAAATGCACATATGTATGTACAAACGAATTTTGATGTAAACATTTTTTTTGCGTAAATTCTGTGAACATTTTTTTTGCGGCGACTGTATGATATTCACCTACGCCCCTTTCTGAAATTCGTGAGGGTTCGTCCAAACTATCCCTCCGCCTCAATAACTACCTGCAGCGTATGACGTACAGGGCTCCTCCTAACATAATAAGGGTCAGATTGGCATACAAACTTGTGAGTCTTTCTAAGAAACTGTTTTAATAAAAAAAATAAAAAAATAAGTGAAGAAATTCAATTGCTTCATCAATAAGGGATATCAATGATAGATATCGCCTAAAATGTGATGCGCAATTTCAATACAGTATCGACAATAATTAAAAACCTTTGATAGTGTGTTGATAATTCATTTTAAACATCAAGTTTCATTAATATTGTAGAGTAAACCGTAATTTGTGTTCCTATCGTACACTTATCGATATTTTAAATTTATTGTCATTACTATATTTATTGTCATTACAGAGGGATGCAATTGTGACATCTTGATTATTGCGCTCAGGTTTATACATAAGTCTGAAGCCTAGATAGTTTGCGTATACTGCTAAACTGGTGTTATTCTAAGTGTAAAGATTGCATCAAGTATAACACTTTAACAAACCTAGACGATTGTAGATGACAGCAGCAGTATAGAGCGCAAAGGAGTTATGTTATATCTTATAGGGGCATTTTACCCCGAAGCATCGATAGTTGTGCACTAAAGATTTAAGCCAAACAAAATAGATGCCCAGATAAATTTGTGACACCAGAAAAAATGGAGAAGTGATTGCCTACTTTGTTATTACAGTAGAAATGGTCTCCAATTAATTAAGTTAAGTTAATACCATAGAGTCTAATAAGCAACTTTTCAAACCAAGGCAAAATATTGATATCCTGGGATGTAGCAGAGTCCGTTTTTATCAACCAAGTCTGTTTTCCATCAAAATAATTGAAGAACATTGATACTGTACTAACAAAGTAGCACCACTGTATTGTGTCTGCTTTCTTGGCTGAATTGCCTTGGTGCTCAATATCCTGGGCTCAATTGACTTGTGCCCAACTGTCGGTCCACGTCTTCCCCTACAGTCAAACAAAAAGACTCTGATATGTCTCGTGTTTAAAGCCCACAGATACCATTCTAAGGGTCCCAATACCAAGGGCAAGGGGGTCAACATTCGGCGCCCAAGGGCCATGCAGTATGAAAAAACAAATTACTTCATTATTATAAGACTTTATGTTACGTAATAAATGCTCTTAAAATTATTTGTTGGTGTAAAATATATCATAAATTACGAATTTAACATGTGTCCGTAGTTTTGAAAACATTTCTATTTTTGACCGAAATATCGATTTTTCTGTATGTATTTTGTATGTAATTAAAACATCAAAAATTTATACTTAGAGGAAGAAACAAAAATTAAAAATATTTCACCATGTAGCGACATTCCTAAAGCTTACATTTCAATCATCAGAGTGTAAATAGATGCAGAAATACGCGTACACTATCATTTTGAATGGAACAAGACGTAATCGTCCGACCATGCGATTTTTACCCTATAATAAATTGTGAACAGAATTTATATTTAATTTAGTATTTATATTTAAACAAATTCTGCTTACTGTTATATGTTATATAACCTCAGTTCTACATATTTAAAGCAATTCCAGATTTTTATAATTTAGAGTGGAGAGGACCTTTAAACATTGTCTTTTAAAGACATATAGCCTAATAAGTAATATACTTACAGAGTTCTCGATAGCAGCATTATAGGAATGTCAATATTCACTAACTTTCTATATTCATGTACTACGTAACACTTTTACAATTAATTCACTTTGTGATCAATCTATGGAGCAATAAGATTTAATTTAGTTTAATAATAAAAGTAATTCTTCATGCTCAACCAGATAAATGAAAAAACTATTCAGAGTATTACTATTCATATTAACCCTTTAGTGACCAGGTGGACACTCGTGTCTCCTTTCATTTAGTAGTCCCATGGGACCAACTGTTAATAATGAGAACGAATAATTATATCACGGCTTAACTATCTACAAAGTATAATTGAATAAGAGCACACAATTTAACCACCAATCACTAGCAACAGACACTTATTTCTTTCACCAACGCAAGGTGTTTCCCTGAACTTATCTTTTGAAAATTTATACACAGCCTGGAGGTAAATGAAATCACCTGCTTAGCATTTGTAAGAAATCTAACGAATATCAACGACTGCCGGACATATGGCACTGTAATTTCTTTTGGGCTGAAATGACTGAATTCTTATTCGATTCCAAAAATGGTTTTATATTGAACTTTTTAGTGTTATAAGCTTCTAAATCGATGGAACAGGACACATGTACCCTAATGAGATGCAATAGATCAACAATAACGACCTAAATCTTACAGATTTTTTAATCTTTTTTGTTTGTATAGTTTTTGCAGGACAATATTACGGAGCCCGTAGCACAGCGCACTGCCGGACATACCAGTCTTTTTTCCCCTAGAGAACACCAAAGTTGATAAGAATATCATGTACATTTGGATCAATTAATTTCAGTATATTTTTGTTTTGCAGAATTAGCAATTTAGCTATGTTTCAAATTAATTCTTTTATTCCATGACTTCGGCAGAGACAATATAATTACATCGAATTACATTGATATTGGAATTTCATAAGTTAAAGAGGTTATTTAAGAGCTAAATACATTGAAGAAGGTAATATTGGACTTTTAATCACTCACAGAACAGTTAAAAAAATCTGTGAAATGCATCTCTCATATAAATTGAACGAATTAAATCAGTATTTAATTCATGTTGAATGATGTTAATGTTCTATTTATTTATCATGAAATTACAGCACATATCTTACTCGTTTCTACTTCAACTACCCTAAGCGTTTCATTAATTTAATACCCTAGTTATTCTTCATTTAAATATTTTTAGATATACTACAGGCATCCCCCGCTTTAGTTACCAAATCACGACTCAATTTAGTTACCAAACGGTAACTAAAGCGAATAAAAGTAACAAGAAATTTATAATTGTCACTCCTTGATTATATATCTCATTTTCTATGATTTATAGAAAGAAAATTTGTTCCAGATTTATTAGAGTACTACGTATATAAGCATATTATTAATAATATACAGTCTTTCATTGTTTGTGATTGTGTTAAAAAGTTTAAAGTCGTGTATTTATTAAATGTTTTAAAATCCATCCATAGCTAAACTCTCACTCAGTATATGTGATTAATTAATAGGTTAGTGATAAGATATCGGTTAGTGATATGAAACCAAAAGTGCGAGAGCGTTTGTAAAAACGTGTGTTGTGAGCGAGCACAAAAGCGAATGAAGATGAAAAATGGATCCAACTAGTCGGCTATTTGTAAGTTCCTCCCATTTCCATGGTACATGCGGTTGATCTGATATGATAAGATATAAGTACAATGAAAAATATAAGCCTAAATTTGCCTATCCAGTTACTGACTGGCAAACCGGTTATTATGTACAATTGTATAATATGCTCTCTGTTTGTTATATTTTTCAGATACTTCAATGATATGTATAAGCTTTCTTGTAATTATATATATTTTTTAGAATTGTAAAATGGCCTCATGATCCGTAAGGGAAAAGTTAAAAATGTATCTTCCTTATGTATTGATAATTTTGAGATAACTGACCCCATTACTATTGCTAATCATCTGAATTCCTACTTCACTGGTGTATCTAGTAGGATAAATGATAAATTACCAGATCCTGTAGCTGATCCTATTGATAATGTTAGCATTGATTGTACTAATTCTATTTTCTTCTCTCCCGTTGCACCTAATGAAATAGTCAACAATACCCATGCCCTTAAAAATACTTCTTATGGTCTTCATAGTAAACCAACCAAATTATTTAAAATTGTAATCCAATATGTTTCAGTGCCTCTGTCTTATATAATAAATAACTCTATAGAACAGGGAATATTTCCGACAGTTTTGAAGAAGGCAACCGTCACTCCTGTGTTTAAGTCTGGCTCTGAAAGTGATATGAGTAATTACCGACCAATATCAGTCCTACCCTTACTGAGCAAGATTTTTGAACGTTGTATCTATGATAGATTAATCAGTTTTCTCTCAAAAAATAATTTGCTAAACAAATCACAATACGGCTTCCGTAATAAATTAAATACAGCTGATGCGTTAATCGACATTATTGAGTTCGTTTATATGCAACTAAATGAGAGAAATGATACAGTCGGAATATCTTTAGATTTTGCTAAAGCCTTCGATAGCTTGTCTCATGATGTCTTGTTGCGTAAATTGCCAAAGTATGGAATTCGAGGTCTTACACTTGCCTGGATTAAAAATTATCTTAGCGTAAAAGTTGGGGATGTGTTTTTCGAATCTCGAACTTTATTAAGTGGCGTTCCACAGGGTAACATTCTAGGGCCTATTTTATTTTTGCTATACATCAATGACTTACCTGACGTAAACAATGATTCTAAGTTCACTCTCTTTGATGACGATGCTTTTAAGAGAAAATAGAGTTTTCATTAGTTAACCTAAGTTTAAGCGAACATATATTAGATGGCGTTGCTTACATTATTTCCAGAACGTTCCAGAACAATCTTCACGAACGTTTATAACTTTATAGAATGTCTGTTTATCTTTGGAAATAAGCTATAAATAACTGAATTTATAAAACTAAATAAAGTAATTATAGAATTATAATTAATAAATTACTCGTTTGAATACAAAAGTTTTTTGCACAACGTTTATGGAAAAACAACTAGATGGCGTCATTGACTCGTGCAAAGCTTGTGCTATTTATCACTAGATGGCGATTTTTCAAAATAAATTAAATGTGTTATTTAGATTAAATCACATATTAACAAATGTTTGATTTTACCCGCACCCTAACCTCCCCCTACTTAGCATGCAAATACGAGATATTACGAACCGCTGGTAACAAATTAAAAGTGTGACGTCCTATTTTTGCGTCTTCTGGTAGATACCACACCTTTTATGTTACTGTGTCCTGTTTTAACCTATTCTTTTCTATCATAATTATATATTTTCATTTATAGTAAAAGGTCAAGCTTTATTACCAAGAGATATCTTTTTCTTATAATAATATTTGTATTTGTACTTCGTTAATTAATTCAACAATAATTGTTGTATCTATAGGTAAAATTTATTTAACAAAATAGAACAAGTTAAAATTGAAACATCTTACCTTTAACCTTAAATGTGATATTCACTTAAATTATAAACATTATTACGTTTTGGATGATAAAGTAAAATAATTATCATTATTTTCATTTAATCACAATATACATATGTCAATGATATATTTTGTCCGACAAATATATCTAGGAAAAACTCGTTTGTATGTAAAACTTTATTTCAATTTCTTCAAATATATTGTATACATTAGTATTGTATAAATTTATATACTGTCAAATTATGATATATTTTTTCCACAATTAATTGAAATATTGCCACAAGAGGCCAATGGTTCCTTATTTTTTTCAGTGCTCTCTGAACAAATATCTGACAGGACAGTTTTATGGTCACGATACCCTAGATGTGTGTTCCATTTTACTACTCATCACTCGACCGGTAGAAATCGTCCCATTGTGTAAGAAGCAGCCATAGTGAACAGACGTGAGTTGTGAATAAGTGATTACCTAGACAAGATGATCGATCACCAAGAAAGCCAAGAAATAATAGAGGAGTTTGCAAATCATATGAAAAAGTTGTCCGATATTCCTGCATCGGAAATACTAAAAAGACTCAAGCACCATCAAAATTGCGTCGTCTACTATCAAGATAATACTCTCTCACTGCTTTTTCTTATTTCCATCAAGCACGTGGTGGGAGAAATAAACCTGCGCGCGGAAGCCCAATCCCCCAACGAACGAGAATTAGTAAAATTGACCCGCGAGACTTTTCGCTTACTAAAAGGAATACATACCTCCAACTTCACTTATGATGTAATGAACAATGAACCTGAATTTACTTTAGAAACTAATAATATTCATAGTTTCAATTCAGTTCTTAAAGGTATTATGACTTTGCTTGAGGAGAATTTCTACTGTAGAAACTACTGCGGAACATATGAAGACCACATAGAACATATAAAAAGCTGTCAATTTGAATACACAACCTATAGTATCATTTTAACTCTTCAAAATCTACACTCCTTCTGCAACACAATTCTACAAGAACGAGTAAACGCAAGATCTCCCTTTTTTGAACAAATTCATAATCAATATTCATTCTATGAATTTGAATGGGAGGACATCAATACTGTAATACTGAAAAAGACGATAGGATTCGATCATTGGAATTGTTCTGCCCAGAACATTAGATTCCATGGCTCTTTCTTTAAAGATTATAAATACAACCTCAGCCAAGATAATGTCGAAACGAAAGTCTCTTGCAAACTTTGAAGACGATCAGTTACATTATGTAGTGCCTGCCTAAATGAAAACGTTCCCAAAAACTTGATGATCATTTTATCCAGCTGCAAACATGTCTTCTGTACGAAATGCCTCGAAAGATGGTTCGGAAACATATATGATTTTAGTTGTCCTACTTACTGGAGAGTTTCTGCTTCTGTCTTTAATTCCTGAATAGAAACTTCAATAACAAAATACCTACTTTGTATTAATTTATCCCACTCAATTATTAATTATCAAATTTAGTACAAAATGAAAAATTATTGAAACTCACGGTAACCTATTTTATATTAAGAAGTTCAGTTGTAGAAACAATATAATCGAAATTTAATTCCCCTGTAGTAACATTTTATATATTTATATTATTAATTTCTTTGCTTAATTCACCCAAAAATAAAATCTAATCTTTCCAATAACATCACATGCGTAATGTTCATCCCTCACTTTCTGTGATCTGTGGTATAAGTGATATAATGAACTTTTTGTCCTAATGGAGAGATTAACAATTTAGTACTTGGGCCACCGGATAAAAAAAATCTATGGTTATAAATAAAATGTTCTAATGACCAGAAAATTTCAAATTGCATTAATTGCTACGTAAATAGTATGCTTTTTGTGTAATAACTATTTCAATTTTAATCATTATGATTCGGTTTTTTAACTATAATTGTATCAATAATAGTAGTATATCCACATATAAAACTTTAATCACAAAATTTTCTGACATAAATTAAATACATTTTTATACAGAAATTTTTTTAGATACATTTCTAACAAATATTCTTTAACAAAATTAATATTCGTTAACAATTTTTTCAACATTTTTTAAATATAATTTTTTTATAATTCAGTTTTTAAATATATTATTTAGATATATATTTTTCTATTTTATATAATATTCTACATACACTTTCTATTATTATTTTACATAAATGATTTTTCACATACATTGTTCTATGGATAAATGTCTTTACTCACATTTTTTCAACATAAATATTTTCTTGCACATAATTTTCTAGGTACATTTTTTAAGTATATTTTCTAGATATATATATTTTCAATTTATTTAAATATCTTCACTATTAATAACCCATTAATTTTAATGGGAATAGCACTAGTATCAATATAATCCCGTGTCACATTTTTATATGTTAAAAATGATAATTATCTAATACTAGTGTAATTGCCATTAAAATTGATGGTTTATCAATAGTAAAAAATATAAAAAATAAATTGAAAAAATTTGTTAAAAAGTGTATGTAGAATATTATATAAAATAGAAAAATATAAATCTAAAGAATACATTTAAAAAACTGAATTATAAAAAATATACATACTTGAAAAATATGTTTAAAAAATTGGCTCTTTCCCATCTACGACCCCCACCAAATTTAATTAAATTATTTTTTGTGTATGTATTTTTGTCCATAGAATCCGAAAATTGAAACCGTTTTTTGTAGAAACTAATAGTTTTTGAGATATGAGGGTTTAAAGTTATTTATTTCCCATGTATTACTGAAGGATTGGGAACTTTGAAAAAACTCGTGTTTTCATTGAAATTACTCAAACAATGTATATTTTTGGCATGAAACTGTAATGTAGTTTGTTGTATCCGCTAGTTTGTTGTACTGCACACTTCATGATTGATTAATGACCTGGCAGGGGGGCTCGGGGGCCGACACGCCCCCCTAATTACATATATCAAAAATATTTCCAGTTCCCGTGATATTATCAAATTACTACTTCAATACTGATATGTGTAATGGGGGGCGTGGCGTCCTCAATACCCCCCTGCCAGGTCATTAAACAATCATGAAGTGTGTAGTACAACAAACTAGCGGATACAACAAACTACATTACTGTTTCATGCCAAAAATATATATTGTTAGAGTAATTTCAATGAAAACACGAGTTTTTTCAAAGTTCCCAATCCTTCAGTAATTCATAGGAAATAAATAACTTTAAACCTTCATATCTCAAAAACTATTAGTTTCTACAAAAAACGGTTTCGATTTTCGGATTCTATGGACAAAAATACATATATAAAAATAATTAAAATTAAATCTGGTGATGGTCGTCAAATGGGAAAGACCCAAAAAATTTGTTAACGAATATTAATTTTGCTATAGAATATTTGTTTAAAACTGTATCTAAAAACAATTGTGTCAGAAAATATTTGTACTCGAAAAATATATGTAATTCATTTTCTATACATAAGATGTTAAAGCGTGACATTTTTCTTGCAACCAACCAACAGACAAAGACACACTGTGTATTAGTATATAGGGTGATATCTTATATGTGGAACTGTCCGATATTTTGTAACTCACCCTATTTATGTCGCATAATCATTAAATTATTATTCACTTACCTCCAAATATTTGAGTAGTCTTTATTTGTAAAACAGCTTTGAAGTTTCCAAAAACAATATATATATATTTCCTATCATTCCTCTTTAAATTCCTTCCAAATAAATGAATATATAAACATAAGACGAAAATTTAGGTATTCTAATTAATTCTAGAGCGAAAATGATAACCAAAGTACCGTCGCTTTGGCCAGAGTGCTGATCTATTAAATTGAGCCAAACAAAGGTGTTACATTAGTTCCACATCTCACCTCAAAAAACAAAAGTCTAGACCTCAACCTTGATGTAAGCTATTTTAGATACCTAAAAAATAGTAATACAGGCAGGCCTCGCTTTAAGTACAACTCACTTTAGTAAAAGTGGTACTTATTTTGAGTCATGATTCGAAATAAGAACCGTTCGTAGACATAGAAAACGGAGACAATTTGTGATTATTTCACGGTAACTAAAGAAAACATCAAAATTATATTCTAGATGATGTTATTAGAAGCAAATTAGCAATTGGTTCAGAAATTCAACATGTCCCAATTTAGGTTATGTTCCGTGTTATCGCAGGGTTCAATATTTTCGAACTAGTAAAAATCTTTATACAATAAAATTTTATAATCATTATTTAACTTTTATTTCAATTGGCATTCATGATACCAATTTGAATAAAAGTTTAATAATAATAATTATTATTTTATTTTCTTTTCGGACGTGACGGAAAATGTAGAGCGTACCAATAACTTGAAACTTAGTACCCTTCTTCCAAAAAATATTGCTGTTTGTTCAATGTAACACAATAATTATAGAACTCTACGTATCTAGTAATTACTCACCTATACTGAGTGAGAGTTAAGCTATGTTCGGATATTAAAACCTATAATTTCACTAATTTAAACTTTCATCACAGTCACAATTACTGAATCACTGTTTGATACTAGGCTTATATACTATAGTTCTTTAACTTTAAAACAAATTTTCTTTCTAAAACTCATAGAAAATGAGATTTATAATCAAGGAGTGACATTTATAAATTTCTTGTTATTATTATTCGCTTTAGTTACCGTTTGGAAACTAAACTGAGTCGTGATTTGGTAACTAAAGCGGGGGATGCCTGTAATCAAGATAGATCGAAACTAACCTAATTTTCTTTGTCATTTTCCATTGCTTAATTACTTTATTAATGTATTTCACTCAATACCTAGCTAGGTAAAGCTTCAAGTAATTTTGATTATAGTTTGTACCATCATTGTTTGTACCTACTAATCACATGCATTAAGTTTTATTAATAATATTTCTGGCAGCTCTTTGCATTTATGTCTTCTAAGTTTTCGCTCTCGTAAATGTACATTAGTCTTCCCTTGAGGAGATATTTCATAGAAAATGCCTACTTTTCTCCTAGATCATAGAAAATTGTAGCTATTTGGTGGTAGACTGATATATTTATGATGCACTTGGAATATCAACTAATCAGCGGAACTTGATATTGAGTTTTGTTTATTTTAATTACCAATTTCTCAGCTGGGCTAATTGGATGTTTTACATGATTACATGATTTAATTTATATTTCACTTTCAATGATGGACAGGATATAATTGAATTGATCAATATTAAGTCGGAAATATTTCCTGAACATTTCATCGTCCTTTGAAATTGAAAGGTGTCTCTTCACCAAAATATTTTCAAATCCCTATGTTTCTCTAAGTATATACAATTAATTATGTTTTAAACTTTTCAATTCATTGAGCATTAACAAAGAATCTTCTTCGTTTTCTTCCTCTATGAGGTATAAAAGAAGGAAGTCCTCACGTGCTTCTGCCATCATATGAACAGTGAAACTGACACTTGTAGAGCGACTACAATCGTAGCATTGGAAATCATATCAGTGGCTAGAGCCACGCGTCTGCAACCGTATGGATCGAGCCGTGTGGCTCTTGGCGCCTCTGACGCCGCATTGGAATCCCACCTTTACCTAAGCGTTTCATTAATTTAATACCCTATTTATTCTCCATTTAAATATTTTTAGATATACTGCAGGCATCCCCCGCTTTAGTTACCAAATCACGACTCAGTTTAGTTACCAAACGGTAACTAAAGCGAATAAAAGTAACAAGAAATTTATAATTTTCACTCCTTGATTATATATCTCATTTTCTATGAGTTATAGGAAGAAAATTTGTTCCAGAGTTATTAGAGTACTACGTATATAAGCATATTATTAATAATATACAGTCTTTCATTGTTTGTGATTGTTTTAAAAAGTTTAAAGTCATGCATTTACTAAATGTTTTAAAATCCATCCATAGCTAAACTCTCACTCAGTATAGGTGATTAATTAATAGGTTAGTGATATGAAGATATCGGCTAGTGATATGAAACGAAAAGTGCGAAAGCGTTTGTAAAAACGTCTGTCTTGTGAGCGAGCACAAAAGCGAATGAAGTCGGCTATTTGTAAGCTCCTCCTATTTCCATGGTACATGCAGTTGATCTGATCTGATAAGATCCAAGTACAATGAAGAATATAAGTCTAAATTTGCCTATCCAGTTACTGACTGGCAAACCGGTTACTATGTACAATTGTATAATGTGCTCTCTGTTTGTTATATTTTTCAGATATTTGAATGATATGTATAAGCATTCTTGTAATTATATATATATTTTAGAATTGTGAAATGATAGATTATGTTAGAGGGAATAAACATATTCATTATTTTCCTTGTGAAAAGATATTTTAATTCTTTACTGAGTATATGCATCCTATCCCTGTCCTTTATATGATTACAGGAAAGTTCTCTCACTCAATTCACCGCCAGAAAGTTCACCGCACTCAATTCACCGCATGGAAAGTTCATCGCCACTCAATTTACGGCATATATGTAAATTTCAATTTAAGTAATGTTTGTTGATATTTCTTTTTCATTAAGGTTAATAAAAGGTTTGGCAACTGCATGCATATATTATAATGGATAAAAAAAATATTCCATTTTTTATATTACGTCAAAAAAAAAACTCCTCATATATTCAATGGTAGCCGGTAAATTGCTCGAAAACAATTGCTCGAAAGACAATTGCTCGAAAAACAATTGCTCGAATGAACAATTGCTCGAAAGAACAATATTGCTCGAAAGACAATTGCTCGAAAAACAATTGCTCGAACGAACAATTGCTCGAATGAACAATTGCTCGAATTATCAAATTGCTCGAATAAACAAAATTGCTCGAATTATAAAATTGCACAATTTTCGATTTTATAAAAAAAAACTTATTTATTACTAGCCTATCTGTATGTGGCACCTCAATAGGTGAAATAACTCGAAGTTATGGCAGAGTTTTAATAAATCTACAATTTTTTTCGGGTTTTAAGATAGAAAAAAAATGAATGGTACTGATTCACCACATGATTCCAAATCACATGTTACCTACGAAAAGGCACAAACGGTCCAAAAAAAGATTATGCAGAATGAGTAATAATTAAAATCAATTATAGAATGATTAATGATCAATTACTAAAAAGAAACAAACATTGTTAGGTGCAGCTCCACTTCATGAATAACTGACTTTTATAAAACCGAAAACTGTGCAATTTTATAATTCGAGCAATTTTTTTCATTTGAGCAATTTGATAATTCGAGCAATTATTCATTCGAGCAATTGTTCGTTGGAGCAATTGTTTTTCGAGCAATTGTCTTTCGAGCAATTGTTCTTTTGAGCAATTGTTCATTCGAGCAATTGTTTTTCGAGAAATTGTTCATTCGAGCAATTGTTTTTCGAGAAATTGTTTTCGAGCAATTGTTTTCGAGCAATTTACCTAGAACCATATTCAATCTATGAAAATCCGTGGCAATGAAATGACTACAAATAACAAAATATTAATTCTAATACAAAACTATGCATAGTGATATTTAAAATATAATAATTTTAATTATGTGTAATGACCTGTACCGATTCTAGGACATTGAAATTTTCATCGTAGGCCAACACTAGTCTTTGTAAACGAGCAGCAGTTTGAGTGTAGACCTTCCTTCTCTTGGTAGGCAGCCCAAAAACTTACATATCTTCGTATGTACCAAAATCATTTGTTCATTAAAAGCCCATTGGCACCCTTCGACATTATTGTTGATTTTTTGACTAATTTCTTCAAAAAGAATATATACATTGCACATTTCTAAAGAATATTTGGGAGATCTACGATGTCCAAGCCACCTATCTTCTATATAACCAAGGAATCTTGAGCCTCTGAAGGAAATGCACCCCGCACACACAATATAACCAAATACTACCCAAAAGAAATTAATGTCGAAACAACAATCGTTTCTTAATTTATATCATTTCATATATTGACTAATAATATATTATTTCATATATTAAGTAATAGTATATATTAATATTAATTTAATATTTTCAGTAATATAATTTAGATATACCCTTAAACAAGCCTTTATTTTTAACGTAAATCATGTCTATTTAGATATTTATTATTGTTATAATTTTCATATCAGTGTTAAATTTAGCATTAAATTGTTTATACGGTGAATTGAGTTGCGGTAAACTCTCCATGCGGTAAATTGAGTATTGAATCATGTGTTGTTGGAGTAAGCACCAATCAACTTAATGTTGTAATTGTGGGTGTTTGGTACAATAGATGTAATACTATTGCAATGCCCTCTGTAATATAATAGCCTGGGTGTAGGATCGCGTAAAAAAAGATGGCCGACATGGTGTCATAACAAACCGCACGATTTATATTGAAAATGCGATGGAAATGGTTTGTCACTCGAAGTTTTACATTAAATTCTCTATTAATGCAAACAACTAGAACTTCAAAATTCATCCAGTAGGTATTAGAAAACTTGTGATTAATAATCAGAAACAATTTTGTTGTTTTAATGATAATCTACGATGTATTTTGTTGAATTTATTCGACGCATTCAATTCATGCAGCTAATCTACCTAGGTATGCCGTCTGTATAATTATTTGATTTGTAGAGGGAAAGATTTGAAGGTTTGTTTACTTTTAATAATAATTTATTTAATTTAAAAAAAAATCTTCCTTATAATTTTGTAGGATTGATTGACTACTCGAAATCGATTTTTTCACCTAAAAAAATTAAATTTGATAAATACCTGGAGTAAAGTATTCATTAAAATTTTCATTATTGTTTCCATTTAATTAGTGTTGTATAATAAATACCAAACATTGTATCATGCGTTTCATTGTAATAAGGAGGGGAAAAAATTAACATTTTTAATGCAGAAGTTTATGTATATGAAAATAATAACAAAAAATATATGGAGTCACTTACTTATTTTCAATCATACTATTCAAACTTATGTATTAGCTATATTGATAGAAAACCAATAAGACTATTTGATAACTATTAATACATGAATTATGTCATATATACATTGTTTTTGGTTATATACAGAACATTCCATATATTACATTGTTCATTAATAATTACCACAAAGTCGTTGTTTGAGATAATTTATAGACTATCTTTAAGACCAGGTACATCAATATTAGAAGTGATGGAAAATTTCCTAATGTAATCTGCACTAGGAAGAGTTAGAAAATCATTTTCACTCATAAATTTATATGCTGCAGGATTACTTTTAATACAGAGTGACAAAAAAAGCATAAAATCTGCACTATACCTTTTCCTATTATTACCTAGAAGTAATATTTGTTCCTTCAACCTAACATAGTTTACATAATTGTCACCTAATTTTTCTTCCATAACTTCATCTAACATTTGGAATGCTAGAGCTAGGTTGTCTGAACTAACAACAGAACCATCTTCATAGTTATACATATGAGAAAGCAAATTTTGAAATTTAGATCACTTATCACACAACATGCTATCACCTAATATAAAATCAAATGTGGAATTATTTAGAAGAACATCTTTAATGAACACAGAAATATTTAAATTAGAATGCACTTTGAAAGAAATAAGAAAATGGGGTATCATATTAGGTTCATGTACAAGTCTACCCAAAAAAAATATTATCTTTACATTCACTAATCATTCATTTAGTCACAATTTACCCTGCAATTTTCCTTAAACGATTCAAAATCTATTATTTTGTCATTATCTAAGAACTCTCTAAATTTTGAGCATCTCTCTCTTCAATTATCTTCAACCTTCTAATATGAAGGTTGCCTAGGAAAAATTGTTGGGATAGCACCTTTCTGAAGCCTTACCCTTCTTTTCACCCCTAGTCCATAATTCTCAAGATGGAGACCTTCCCTAAGGTAAGGATTACATCTTCATAGAAGTGGTCAGTAGTGTCCCTCAGCACAAACAACTGAATGAGCAGACGGTGTGAAATTCACCCTGTAAATAGGTATTTATGAAAAACTTCTATCTACTGAGCAATCACATGAGAGTAATTTCATTTCATAATTTACCGTCAATATAAATTTCATAACAACAAATTTTAATATTTTAATTAAATTACTAGAGCAAAACAATGCACATCAAAAGGAAAAGTGAAGCTACATGGATACTATTTAACCACTAATAATTTATATTGACATGTGAAATCATGATAATTGATTCAAATTTGCAAACTAAAAATTGAAAATACAAGATTAAATATAGCTAGGGAATTTTTGCCGTGAATTGTTTTTCAACTCTCGGTTTAAGAACCCCAGACAAATAAAAATATTACCACAATAAATGCTAGGGTCCTTTTCCAACACCCATTACTAAGGACACTTATAGACTATAAAGAACAAAGAGTTAAGTTTGATTGTCCAAAAAATTGTGGTTTTTCCTTGTATGAAATTGTTATTGTTTGCTGGTAAACTATTGGAAAGCATTCTTGGTTACGGGGGTTAGAGAAGGACTTAAAATTATTGTGGTGATCACTTAATTTGCCTAAGGTTCTTAAGTTGAGAGTTAAATTAAATTATCTTGGCGAAATTACCCCACGACGAATTTCCTTATGGCAAAATTTCCAGTCACGGTTATGTATATCCATAGGAGACACTTACCTATGGATTGCTTGAAGAAAAAGAAAGACCAACTTCCCGCTGTAACATTAGATGATAGACTGACTGTTCAGTTTAAATTTTGCTAACATAATATATGACTCCTATACTTTTCATTGTACCATAATATGAAAGAAAAAAGATAAATTTGGCAGTACAATTGTGAAACTTCAACAATATTTCAATTTGAGATATGAAAATAAAAATAAATCAGTCATAAACTTAATCTCCGCCTTTAATCTCCGCCTTGATGGAATATATGCTAAAGTTTTACATTTCAAGAGCTACATTTTTCTCTTACACAACTTGATTTTCAATATTATATGCGAGACTAGATTAAACTAGATTTTTCTTTTCTCTGATTTTCAAACTTATGACTGTATTTTTCAAAACTTAGATATTTCAAGTTACCTTCACTTCATCTCTGCCTTTTCATAATTAATGAAATAGAAGACTAATGGTCATTTGTTTAACAGACTAAAAAAATTATGTTCATTATACAGGCTATTTCTTTACTCAGGACTCCACCAATAAGATTGATCACAAATAGAAACTTCATTATAGAGGATTTTTTTAGTAGAACTCCTATACAATGTACAATTAATTAAAACATGTAAAAAATGATCATAAGATTATACTAGTAATCACTAATCAGTACAAATTGTCCAAAAATGAAGGATATTCAATCATCAGAGACATGAAAACAGTTCTGACAGGAGAATGAAATTTTAAAATAACTTGGCCCATCAATTATGGCGAGTCTTCTATACGCACCTCTTGTTTCATATGATGTAGAGGGGATATTTTCTCAGTACAAGAATATTTTAATTTTGAAAACCTAAAATGTACAGTTACTAGATTACGTGCACTCAGTAGAGCGCATACCTTAGCCGCCGCTTTGACCCGTTCTCTCCCAAAATATGACAAAATGATTCCTGTATATTGACCAATCGTCCCACCAAGTTTCATACAATATGGTTCAATACTTCTTTGAGTTATGAATAACAATGACCTTTGATTGAGTACTCACAAAATTCAACAAGAAGCTCACTGGACATTGACCAATCGCTACACCAAATTTCATACAATTTGGTTGAACACTCTTTACCTTCGCAGAATGCGGGAAGGTCATATTTTAGCCGTTGTTTATTTATTTATCATCTTGTTAATCGCTTAACTGAAAAAGAAAATCAATCAAATTGATTGAAATTTGATGGTTCAATTGATCAATCCTGGAACCATCTGTTTGAATTTTGGGAGCGATCCGGTCAATATCTCGAAAAAGTATTAAACCATATTGCATGAAACTTTGTGGGACGATTTGTTATTATCCAGTTTGCAGTTTATTAAATTTTGTGAGAGAACGGGTCAAAGCGACGGCGAAGCTATGCGCTCTGCCGACTGCACATAATCTAGTTTAGTTATGCGAATAACAAGATGATAAATAAATAAATAAATGCTGTGTATAATATACACTTCTGCAAATTTGTGAAGGTAATAATAAAATTTAATTCAATTATCGATTGGTTTTCCTATTTTCTAAATAAATGTTACTATTTATATTCATTTATATATTATAAATACAGGTAAAGCTCGTACAACACACAGTATACAGGTAAAGCCCCCCTACAAAGGACAAAAATTGTCCGTTCTACCGGACTGCAGCTCGCTAGAACGAACTCTTTAAATTATATGGGTTAACAAATATTTTATTCGTCTACCAATAATCCAGTCAAACATTATTTGTCTTCAGAGGTATTACAATTCACAATCAACAATTAATATATCGCTATCTAGATTTTCAGTATTTCGATTTTGTTACCCTTTTTCGCCACATTTTCTTTGATTAGAAAAGTTCAATAGAAATTTGAAAAAGGTGTGATTATTCTATATTCTATTTTAATATATACTTTATTTATTCATACCAAACAAAAAATAAGAACCATAGGAAATGAAATAATTTATTTTTATATTGCTTTCAGTTTAATAAACGATTATTAATTATGCTTTGAATAATAGTTTACATGTATGCACATAGTTATCTATGTATATAAGTTAAGTTATTGATGTTGATTATAATAGGCAACATTATTGATTGCATTGAACATTATTTTTAATAACATTAACCAACATTTAAACTAATAATTCTATCATCACTACTGGTTGAATTCATCAGCAATTGTGATTTGAATAACATAGATATAATGTTGGTTGAATTAAGTAGCAACGACTTCATTTATTTCAATTGGCAATTGATCGTCTGTTAGGAATCAAATAGAAAAGGTTGAGAAATCCAAATAGAATTTCCCTGTGTTATAACGCTATTATAGTTTCAAAGTTATACAGAGTTCAGTATTTATCGTTTTTGTGACTGTCTCCGATAATATGTAATGACCCCGAAATATGTTTGCAAAAATGTAAACAATGATGAGACGCCAAATTGTCGCCGATTTGAGAAAAAAAAAAGAGTTGTACACACACGATTATTTATTACTTAATGTAGAGTCGGCCTTTTTTTATTGTTTCATTTAGAAGCTAAAATTGCGCTCTTTCCAATGGTGCCATTCTCGAATCTGTCCGTCAATCGGTTCGGCCCCCAGAAGGGTGAGAAGAATGATCCCAAAAAGTAGTTGGTTGGGAACGGGCCTATACTCGTCACTTGTTTGGGTTACTGCTATAATTTTTTAATCATTCAACGCACAATTTTGAGGGGAGCACGATGCAAAAAACCACTAGTCTCTATCTATTAGGGTATAAGTCTTTTGCATGTTCAAAGTTGAAAAAAGGTAAAAAAGTAAAAGATACAATAAAAAATAAACCGGAACTCTCTAGGTAGTTTGGTTCGTCCAGTATCCACTGATTAGCAAAGGAGTCATCTGGGATCTCACCATTGGGGCTACCTCTACAAAAAAAATTCAGTAAACTGATATGGATATCCTGAAAATTATGAACACAAACCGCAGCTCTCTTCCTATTATAGTATACCTATTTTAATTGTTTAAAGTGTAATTTTCTCGATTTTGGGGGTTTTCGGCCCATATCTCTGAACCCATTGGGGCTACCACTCCAAATTTACATCAAAAGATGCCTCTCCAGATGAGAAAATCTATGAAAGAAACAGCTAAGCGCTACCTAACATACCCCATAAAGATGTTTTCCTTAGCCCCTGTGGGGGTCGGGATGCCATAATTTTTTTTAAGCTAGTTGGGACAATAAAAAACTTTATTTCGAAACCCCATGTCTCTAGATGCTCCCGTTTGGATTTTAGGATCATAATCTGAAAACGTATTCTATAGTAAAAAGTGTCCCCAATAAGACGAATATCAGTATCAAAAGCACTAAACCGTTTAATAAGTCAACCACGCCGCTTCGCTAGATCCTCTCGCGTGGTTGCGCACAGGAACTAGTAAATCAGACTACCGCTATTAGCGAAGAGGTAACGTTAAAATTGTGCGTTCAGATAATGGCACGAATCTAACATCTGGTTATCTAACAGTAGGTTGATTTAATAATGAAGATAAGAACAAGTGTGGTAATAAAAAAGTCCATATTTCTTACCTCAGGAAAACCTAAACATATCTTAATTCTACTATATAAATACAAAATTCTCCTATCTAGGATACAGAAATCAATAAATATCACTAATGTTACAATTAATTAATGTTAAATAAACAAATAAATGAACTCAGTGAAAAGCAATCTACATATAAAATAAAAAATCATTTTAAAATAAATAATTCAATTGAAGCCCCTTGTGAATTTAATTGAGGCTTCTGTTCATAAATAAAAATGGACTCCAAATGTCCTCAAATCGTAACTATTGCATGTTGATAAAATTTTGAAATCATCTTCCGAAATTTGATGGTTATTATTATATGAATGGTTTAAAATTTTGCTATTTTCTTGATTGTAGGCCGTAGTGCACTTTCCGCAAGTGAATTTATAAATGACGTTGGAAACAAGTAAAGGTGGGAGTTTGTCCTTATACTTAAACATATTGCCAATAGTGTTAGAAGAATTGAAAATGAATTTAGGGTCGATTTGAGGATAAAACTTACTAATTAAAAATGTTAATTTACGTTTGAGGACATTGGAATAATGGCCTAAGTATTCTAACTTAACATAAATTGGTTTCCTAGAACAAGTTATTTTAGAAGGAGGTGGATTATATGTATAAATTATCTATGGTCTTCCTAAACATACTATCTATAATTTTGTTTGTGAACTTATTTCTCAAAAAATATTCCCTAAGATCACTAGGTTGATTTAACAAAATTAAGTTCATAATCATCCCTCCAGAGAGATGACCGTACCACCAACGATAATTATCCGTCAGCTCATTGACAACCCCGAGACTTGTAGTACGTTGGGCAGTAGAAATTTTTTATTCTGTGGACAGAATTCTGTAGGGCGCTCTCGAAGCACAAAGGTAAACCTTCTATTCTTATATCATTTTTACTCTGCAGAGTCTTTGTTGGGTGTATTCTGTATTTATTTATAGAATACACTCAACCTTCATATTTTTTTTCCAGGGACATTGCCAAAGACAATGAAAAAACAAGGTGAGCATTCATGTTGATTTGTAAATCAATTCTTTAAACATTAGCACTCATTCAGATTCTCTTATACCAGTGTTGTCACTCTTTTCTTTTACCGTTTAAACTACGAGATCTCGACGACGGAGCAGCAGAATCTAAATCAAGAATGGGTAAGTGTATCAAATCCCGGCCACTTAAGAGACCCTGATCTCTAAAGATTGGATTCATTTAATTTCACTGGCTTCCAATGCAAGCATTATTTACATAGTGATTAAAAAACTGTTAACGAACATAAATGAATCAAAATTTTATGATTTACATATACAATTAATTATTTATTAATAAATATTGCTCGCTTATCCATTTCCCCCTTAATCCGGCCAGTACAGCCCCTAATTCCGGCCTTACAATGTTTCTAAAAACGGCCATGCAAGTTTAGAGCTAGAAAATTGATTGCTAATTATAACAATAGGTACTGTGTGCATAACTGATAACCGTGGTAAGTACATGAAAAATCAAAGTTTCACAAAATAAATAAATGAGATTATTAATTTTCATTTGAAACCAATTAACACAATGGTAATCTATTTTTATTTCAGTATTTAACTTGATAAGCTCAAGCATTTTTCAATTCGGGTTATACCTATATTTTAAGAAACAATTCAAGACAAATAAAGTTTTCATATAGAAAGAAAATAATGTAATGAATTTAAATTTTAACTAGTTTTTCAACATATGTAAGGATTTATCATAAACATTTGTACACTTTTGAACTTTTCAAGTACAGAATCAATTATATCCCTATAAACAACGTACATATTTCGATTAGATTGCTGGGATAACGAATCGATGGATTGTTCCATCGAATCGACTGTCGACAGACCGTTGTTTGTAGGGATAGCTATCTATTTAAATTATTTTGGTTAACGAAATAAATGCGATCAATGAAATTATGTTATGGGATATTATTTATTGTTCATCTTTATTAAACACAAACAAATACCTACTGATTAAACCATTCAAAAAATGTTTAAAAAAAACGGAAAACAAGAGACTTTTCAGAGATGATTTTATAAATAAATTTCTTTGATTTCCTTCCCTTAAACTTAAATCATAAACTATTCGACCTCATTAAATCAGTCCATGTCCAAATGGGCCAGTACTAATTACTTGGATAACTGTTGTAATTCCAGAGCTAATACATGCATTTTATATCCTGATGCTTCTCGTTCGCGCGCTGCTGACGGGTGCTTTTATTAGACCAAACCGCTGGGGCTCTCTTTACGGAGAGCCTGATTTGCTATGTGGTGACTCTGGATAACCTTTTGATGACAAGAGCACGTACCTTTCGAGTGTCTGCCTTATCAGCTGCCAGCCCCAAGGAACGCTATCCTGAAGCTGTTTGTGGTAAAAGGGGTGGCGTCCCAGCCACGGTAATTCCATCTTCAGTAGCATATATTAAAGATGTTGGGGTTAAAAAGGCCTCTTTTGTGTGCCTCTTTTTTGATTTGGACTGATCACAACATTGCATTCTTCAACCTACAACTTAGCAGTCAATGTAAGAAAAGGGGGGTGGCGTCCCAGCCGCGGTAATTCCATCTTCAGTAGCATATATTAAAGATGCTGGGGTTAAAGTTTTGCTACACTCTTGCACCCCTGAAAAATGGGACTCTTGAGTTAACATAGCTAAAAATTCTCCTTCATGAACAGAACGGCTTCAGAGCGTTATTTTTAAGTCATTTAAAATGTGTCTGTAGGTAGAATAACTACAAAACGGTGGAAAGCACATTTTGCAGGTTTATTATTAATGAATTTTAGCTTCGAAATCTTTCAAGTTCCTGAAACTGCACTGTGATTGGGTTAAAAAAGATGTCGTGCAGCATTTCGGTATGTTAAGGCAAGGCGCAGGGCCAAGAGTATCAGCTAAGACATTGTATTATTTCTCTTGCTGGATGCTAAAAATATTTCAAGTTATATTTATATGGAGGTATCCGGGAGAGAAACTTAAAGAGACTGACAACAAACTGCAAGGAACTGATAGCCTTGGCACTGCGCCTCGCGTTAAATACCGAAATGCTGCATGACGTCATCTGTTGTAAGCCAATCACAGAGCAGTTTCAGGAACTTGAAAGATTATATGATTATTAATAATAGCATATTTTTCAATTATGCAACTTAAATTACAGTAAAAAGGATAACTTGAGTTTTCTAATTCTCTAAAAGTACTTACCAGTTTCTTTCATAGGTAACATGATTTTCTGAGTCCTGAAATATCATGACAAAAAATTTTGGGTTGAGAAATTTGACTGTGAAAAGGCTCGCAGAAAGCAGTTTGGTCATTTTTGAGTGCTTCGTGACGTCACACATTATCAGTCAATCACAGCAATATATGATCAACTTTGCGATTAAAATTTGAATATGTATATCATTGGCCAGTACAGCTCTGCACTTGTCAGATACCGGACGCTGTTTTTTAAGGCAATAAAAGATAGACGCTCAGCTTGATGTTATAAAATACAGAGCAGGTTTGCACTGACCTCAGAACTCTCACGCAATTTCTAGCCAATCAACGTTAATGTATACCTCAACTTAGCTTCGTCAAAGACAATATGGTACCTAGTAGAGATGCACCGATACCAGTACCAATTACAGTTACTTTAAAATTCTGGTAACCGATACCAGTTACTTTTTAAAAGTATAATATTCAAACCAAAGACACCGAAAATATTAGTTCTAGGTAGGTATCTGTAGTTAAATGTATATACCGGTAATTTATAAAGTTTTACATCTAATGATGTACCTAGGTCCTGGTTTCTGAGCTTAACTCAAGACCAGGGGGGGTAATTTGGCTAGGAGATGATAGGTACCAAATAGCTTTAGTTCACGGTAGGAAGTAAAGGATAATTCTTAGAGGGGATGCTTTTGATAGTTGGAAGAGGGAGGGTCAGAAGAAATGGTAAGGAGAGAGGGTGACAGCAGTCACCCTCCAGAGTGACTGCTGGAGGGACACACTGTACCTAATTGCAATAACACAAAAATGTTCTAACGAATGAATTTAATAGGTATTACACAGAGCAAGTAGCACCTGTGGAGCGCACTTCTGATATTAGCCAATGCATTATTATATTATAATGAAGTCAAGATGTATTATTGCATAAGTAGTTTGCTTGAAAACACCTAAGCAATAATCTTAATTATACAATAATCTAAAATTCTACCTAACCTTCTCCTAACTATGTAACTCACTCTGGACTTTGGAAGATTGATATAAGATGTTTAACATGTAAATAACAATATATGGTGATTTACCTGAACGTATATTATATGGTTTACAATAATTAAGTTCAAATGTCCAAATCTGTCCAACTTTTCCTAATCACAGTTCTACAACTTTTATTGATTCTTAGACCAAAATATGCAATAAAGTTTTATATGTGGAACATGTAAATAACAATATATGGCGATTTACTTGAACTTATATTATATGGTTTACAATAATTAAGTTCAAATGTCCAAATCTGTCCAACATTTCCTAATCACAGTTCTACAACTTTTATTGGTTCTTAGACCAAAATATGCAATAAAGTTTTATATGTGGAACATGTAAATAACAATATATGGTGATTTACCTGAACGTATATTATATGGTTTACAATAATTAAGTTCAAATGTCGAAATCTGTCAAACTTTTCCTAATCACAGTTCTACAACTTTTATTGGTTCTTAGACCAAAATATGCATTACAGTTTTATATGTGGATATACTACTATTATTGATACAATTATAGTTAAAAAACCGAATCATAATGATTAAAATTGAACTAGTTATTACACAAAAAGCATACTATTTACGTAGCAATAAATGCAATTTGAAATTTTCTGGTCATTAGAACATTTTATTTATAACCATATAGTTTTTTTTATCCGGTGGCCCAAGTACTAAATTGTTCATCTCTCCATAAGGACAATAAGTTCATTATATCACTTATTCCACAGATCACAGAAAGTAAGGGACGCATGTGATGTTATTGGAAAGATTAGATTTTATTTTTGGGTGAATTAAGTAAAGAAATGAATAATATAAATATATAAAATGTTACTACAGGGGAATTAAATTTTAATTATATTGTTTCTACAACTGAATTTCTTAACATAAAATAGGTTACCGTGAGTTTCAATAATTTTTCATTTAGTACCAAATTTGATAGTGAATAGTAGAGTGGGAAAAATAATACAAAGTAGGTATTTAGTTATTGAAGTTTCTATTCAGGAATTAAAGACAGAAGGTTTTTGTATCCAGTGGCCCGAATGCATTCAGCAGAAACTCTCCGGCAAGTAGGACAACTAAAATCATTTATGTTTCCGAACCATCTTTCGAGGCATTTCGTACAGAAGACATGTTTGCAACTGGATAAAATGATCATCAAGTTTTTGGGAACGTTTTCTTTTAAGCAGGCACTACATAATGTAACTGATCGTCTTCAATGTTTGAAAGAGACTTTCGTTTCGACATAATCTTGGCTGAGGTCGTGTTTATAATCTTTAAAGAAAGAGCCATGGAATCTAATGTTCTGGGCAGAACAATTCCAATGATCGAATCCTATCGTCTTTTTCAGTATTACAGTATTGATGTCCTCCCATTCAAATTCATAGAATGAATATTGATTAGGAATTTGTTCAAAAAAGGGAGATCTTGCGTTTACTCGTTCTTGTAGAATTGCGCTGCAGAAGGAGTGTAGATTTTGAAGAGTTAAAATAATACTATAGGTTGTATATTCAAATTGACAGCTTTTTATATGTTCTATGTGGTCTTCATATGTTCCGCAGTAGTTTCTACAGTAGAAATTCTCCTCAAGCAAAGTCATAATACCTTTAAGAACTGAATTGAAACTATGAATATTATTAGTTTCTAAAGTAAATTCAGGTTCATTGTTCATTACATCATAAGTGAGGTTGGAGGTATGTATTCCTTTTAGTAAGCGAAAAGTCTCGCGGGTCAATTTTACTAATTCTCGTTCGTTGGGGGATTGGGCTTCCGCGCGCAGGTTTATTTCTCCCACCACGTGCTTGATGGAAATAAGAAAAAGCAGAGAGAGAGTATTATCTTGATAGTAGACGACGCAATTTTGATGGTGCTTGAGTCTTTTTAGTATTTCCCATGTAGGAATATCGGACAAGTTTTTCATATGATTTGCAAACTCCTCTATTATTTCTTGGTGATCGATCATCTTGTCTAGGTAATCACTTATTCACAACTCACGTCTGTTCACTATGGCTGCTTCTTACACAATGGGACGATTTCAACCGGTCGAGTGATGAGTAGTAGAATGGAACACACATCTAGGGTACCGTGACCATAAAACTGTCCTGTCAGATATTTGTTCAGAGAGCACTGAAAAAAATAAGGAACCATTGGCCTCTTGTGGTAATGTTTCAATTAATTGTGGAAAAAATATATCATAATTTGACAGTATATAAATTTATACAATACTTATGTATACAATATATTTGAAGAAATTGAAATAAAGTTTTACATACAAACGAGTTTTTCCTAGATATATTTGTCGGACAAAATATATCATTGACATATGTATATTGTGATTAAATGAAAATAATGATAATTATTTTACTTTATCATCCAAAACGTAATAATGTTTATAATTTAAGTGAATAGCACATTTAAGGTTAAAGGTAAGATGTTTCAATTTTAACTTGTTCTATTTTGTTAAATAAATTTTACCTATAGATACAACAATTGTTGAATTAATTAACGAAGTACAAATACAAATATTATTATAAGAAAAAGATATCTCTTGGTAATTGAGCTTGACCTTTTACTATGAATGGAAATATATAATTATGATAGAAAAGAATAGGTTAAAACAGGATACAGTAACATAAAAGGTATGGTATCTACCAGAAGACGCAAAAATAGGACGTCACACTTTTAGTTTGTGACCAGCGGCTCGTAATATCTCGTATTTGCATGCTAAGTAGGGGGAGGTTAGTGTGCAGGTAAAATCAAACATTTGTTAATATGTGTTTTAATCTAAATAACACTTATTAAAAAAAGGAAATTTAATTTATTTTGAAAAAGCGTCATCTAGTGATAAATAGCTCAAGCTTTGCACGAGTCAATGACGCCATCTAGTTGTTTTTCCATAAGCGTTGTGCAAAAAACTTTTGTATTCATACGAGTAATTTATTAATTATAATTCTATAATTACTTTATTTAGTTTTATAAATTCAGTTATTTATAGCTTATTTCCAAAGATAAACAGACATTCTATAAAGTTATAAACGTTCGTGAAGATTGTTCTGGAACGTTCTGGAAATAATGTAAGCAACGACATCTAATATATGTTCGCTTAAACTTAGGTTAACTAATGAAAACTCTATTTTCTCTTAAAAGACAATGATTTGAGCTGAACTATTTCATATGCGTTACTAATCAATATCTATTTATCATATTATGATGAAATATTTGATATGAAAATTAGACGCACCCCCTTGATATCGATAAGTAAAAAGTTAATAAATAAGTGTTTCGTGTGAAAAATATTAAATATAGCAATTATAGATAAGAATATAGATATAGTTCGGGTGTGTTTATATAGTTTGTTCATTTTACTTATCTATAAGAAATAAGGTCTTAAACATTGTAGTGAGCGACCTCTGGTGGCGAATTTGTGTGAATAAAGTGTGGTGTCAACTAGTCATTACGCTCTGTCATTGCCGGTTCGAAATTAGTCTGAATGATGTGTTTTGGAACAATCTTTTATCGAACTCATTCAGTGAACTCATTTTCAATTGGTTCAATAATGTGTATAGTTTATTTGAGAGTTTATATAGAAGTTTATTTGAGAGTTTATATAGAAGTTTATTTTTTTCTTATAAATTTGATAGTTTATTCAATTGTATATTTGTTCTATTAAATTTGATAGTTTATTCAATTGTTTAATTTTCCTTTTAAATTTGATAGTTTCATTAAAAGTTATTGGTTGATAAGGATGCTTATTCTCCAGTATTTTAATCCCTCTTTGTGGCTAGTAATTTGTACCGAATATTCTATAATAGCTAACTGCCGTCGTCTCCGATGATTCCAGGACTATAACCCCCCGTGCAAAAAAAAAACATCTGCGGTCAAAAACCCCACGTGCAATAAACCCCCGGACAAGAAAACCCCAAGAAAAAAAAACCAGGTGCAAAAAAAACCCCGGTCTATATAAATAGCATAATTCATTTTTATTAATATATTAAACATTATTCATTGCGAACCAATAATTATTACATTTTCTTCGAAAATATGACAAAGTTTTTGCAAAATAAGGTTTACCCTATTACCTAATTTATAGAAGAAATGAGTACGGTAAGCCTGTTGGAAATATTCCCTGTTCTATAGAGTTATTTATTATATAAGACAGAGGCACTGAAACATATTGGATGACAATTTTAAATAATTTGGTTGGTATACTATGAAGACCATAAGAAGTATTTTTAAGGGCATGGGTAATGTTGACTATTTCATTAGGTTGAAAATGTATCTTCCCTATGTATTGATAATTTTGAGATAACTGACCCCATTACCATTGCTAATCATCTTCACTGGTGTATCTAGTAGGAAAAATGATAAATTACCAGATCCTGTAGCTGATCCTATTGATAATGTTAGCATTGATTGTACTAATTCTATTTTCTTCTCTCCCGTTGCACCTAATGAAATAGTCAACATTACCCATGCCCTTAAAAATACTTCTTATGGTCTTCATAGCATACCAACCAAATTATTTAAAATTGTAATCCAATATGTTTCAGTGCCTCTGTCTTATATAATAAATAACTCTATAGAACAGGGAATATTTCCAACAGTTTTGAAGAAGGCAACAGTCACTCCTGTGTTTAAGTCTGGCCTGAAAATGATATGAGTAATTACCGACCAATATCAGTCCTACCCTTACTGAGCAAGATTTTTGAACGTTGTATCTATTATAGATTAATCAATTTTCTCACAAAAAATAATTTGCTAAACATATCACAATACGGCTTCCGTAAGAAATTAAATACAGCTGATGCGTTAATCGACATTATTGAGCACGTTTATATGCAACTAAATCTCTAGATTTTTCTAAAGCCTTTGATAGCTTGTCTCATGATGTCTTGTTGCGTAAATTGCCAAAGTACGGAATTCGAGATCTTACACTTGCCTGGATTAAGAGTTATCTTAGCGATAGGGTGCAGAGAGTAAAAGATGGGGATGTGTTTTCCGAGTCTCTAACTTTATTAAGTGGCGTTCCACAGGGTAGCATTCTAGGGCCTATTTTATTTTTGCTATAAATCAATGACTTACCTGACGTAAGCAATGATTCTAAGTTCACTCTCTTTGCAGACGATGCTACCCTGTTAGTTGCTGATCTATAGTTATGACGTTATGGTAGATAAAGCTAACACTAAGCTATCGCTAATTCGTGATTGGACACTAAACAACAGGTTATTGCTGAATGCTGACAAAACTTCGATGATACTATTCACTAACCACGCTCCCTCTGTTACTCGATCTCTTATCAACTTGCATACTTCTTCTTTGTCATATAGTGATCATGCTAAATTCCTAGATGTGTTTATCGATCAGAAGCTCAATTTTTCTGTTCACATTAATTCTGTAGCATCTAGACTATCTAAGATAACTGGCTTATTGTACTATATACGTGATAATGTCCCTGAAACTGTTCTTGTGAATCTATACTACTCTCTAGTTTATCCCCATTTGATATATATGGAATACTTTTATGGGGCGGTACAGCAGATATTCACTTGAAACCTTTGGTCATAATTCATAAGAAAATAATTAGAATAATAACTCATTCGCATTATTTAGCTCATACAGCTTCTCTTTTTAATAGAACTGGTATCTTGACCATAGGTGAAATTCATAGATATTCAGTAGGTTCTTATATGTATAAATTGCAATCAACCAATTCTGTACCTATTCATCTCATTCATATAGTACTAGAAATTCAAACAATATTGTTCCTTCTTTCCAAAGATTGTCCCGGTGTTTGAAATCTCTTTCATTTAGTGGCCCAAAAATTTATAATAGTATTCCACTGTCAATCCGAAACTCTCCTTCCCTTGCAATATTTAAACGGAAGTATAAGAAAAATTTAGTTGGCAACTATTAATTACTTGTTCGAAAATTAGTACTTCTCCTTTTGTGTATTTCTTTGTATTGTCTACTCTGCGTATATCTACATATTTTTTTTTATATCTGCAGAAAAGGTTCTCTTCATACTGGCTTGATAAATTTGCCTAATTATGTAAAGTAGTTCTAATATACTGTCAACTGTAACTTTTTATTATCAATAAAGATTATTTATATTATAATTATATATGGGTTGGTCAGGTTGACGAAAGCTTTTTACAAATAACGCATTGTTTAAGGTTTCCCTTCCGCTTCACCAGGGGAGTTCAATTACCAAGAGATGTCTTTTTCTTATAATAATATTTGTATTTCT
>CANNZV010001473.1:152687-170873 GCA_947561585.1 Caprella mutica | reverse complement strand
GAGGGTAATACTACCGATAGATGGTAATACTACCGATAGAGGGTAATACTACCGATAGAGGGTAATACTACCGATAGATGGTAATACTACCGATAGATGGTAATACTACCGATAGAGGGTAATACTACCGATAGATGGTAATACTACCGATAGATGGTAATACTACCGATAGATGGTAATACTACCGATAGATGGTAATACTACCGATAGATGGTAATACTACCGATAGATGGTAATACTACCGATAGAGGGTAATACTACCGATAGATGGTAATACTACCGATAGATGGTTACACTACCGATAGATGGTAATGCTACCAATAGATGGTAATAATGTAGTACCGATAGATGGTCATACTACCGATAGATGGCGATAGTACCGATATATGGCGATAGTACCGTTAGATGGTAATGCTACCGATAGATGGCGATAGTACCGATAGATGGCGATAGTACCGATAGATGGTAATGCTACCGATAGATGGCGATAGTACCGATAGATGGCGATGGTACCGATAGATGGTGACCGATTATCGTATTATATATCAAGAGAAATTAATCTCGTCATGATATCTTCGGATAATATTTGTCATGGCATTTCATTAATTATATTCAGCCATTCATTTAATTCTAATAATTTAATATTTATGATTTAGTATTAATAATGTAATATTAATAATTTACTCTTGTTAATTTAATATAAATAACTTGATATAAATAATTTAACATTTATAATTTTATATTAATAATTGAATATAAATATTTTACTATTAATAATTGAATATAAATAATTGAATATAAATAATTTAACATTTATAATTTAATATTAATAATTTAAAACTGTGCTTTCTATTGTGTGATACACGAGGTTCACTTTACCACATTGTTAAGCTATTTATTTTATTGTGTTAAAAGACAGTGAATGTATTGGAGAGATGGTACAGTGTGATAGGAATAAATAGTACAGTGTGATAGGGAATAGATAGTACAGTGTGATAGGGAATAGATAGTACAGTGTGATAGGGAATAGATAGTACAGTGTGATAGGGAATAGATAGTACAGTGTGATAGGGAATAGATAGTACAGTGTGATAGGGAATAGATAGTACAGTGTGATAGGGAATATAGATAGTACAGTGTGATAGGGAATAGATAAGTACAGTGTGATAGGGAGTAGATAGTACAGTGTGATAGGGAATAGATAGTACAGTGTGATAGGGAATATAGATAGTACAGTGTGATAGGGAATAGATAGTACAGTGTGATAGGGAATAGATAGTACAGTGTGATAGGGAATATAGATAGTACAGTGTGATAGGGAATAGATAGTACAGTGTGATAGGGAATAGATAGTACAGTGTGATAGTTAATAGATAGTACAGTGTGATAGGGAATAGATAGTACAATGTGATAGGGAATAGATAGTACAGTGTGATAGGGAATATAGATAGTACAGTGTGATAGGGAATAGATAGTACAGTGTGATAGGGAATAGATAGTACAGTGTGATAGGGAATAGATAGTACAGTGTGATAGGGAATAGATAGTTAAGTGTGATAGGGAATAGATGGTACAGTGTGATAGGGAATAGATAGTACAGTGTGATAGGGAGTAGATAGTACAGTGTGATAGGGAATAGATAGTACAGTGTGATAGGGAATAGATAGTACAGTGTGATAGGGAATATATAGTAAAGTGTGATAGGGAATAGATAGTACAGTGTGATAAGGAATAGATAGTACAGTGTGATAGGGAATAGATAGTACAGTGTGATAGGGAATAGATAGTACAGTGTGATAGGGAATAGATAGTACAGTGTGATAGGGAATAGATGGTACAGTGTGATAGGTAATAGATAGTACAGTGTGATAGGGAATAGATAGTACAGTGTGATAGGGAATAGATAGTACAGTGTGATAGGGAATATAGATAGTACAGTGTGATAGGGAATAGATAGTACAGTGTGATAGGGAATAGATAGTACAGTGTGATAGGGAATAGATAGTACAGTGTGATAGGGAATAGATAGTACAGTGTGATAGGGAATAGATGGTACAGTGTGATAGGAATAGATAGTACAGTGTGATAGGGAGTAGATAGTACAGTGTGATAGGGAATAGATAGTACAGTGTGATAGGGAATATAGATAGTACAGTGTGATAGGGAATAGATAGTACAGTGTGATAAGGAATAGATAGTACAGTGTGATAGGGAATAGATAGTAAGTGTGATAGGGAATAGATAGTACAGTGTGATAGGGAATAGATAGTACAGTGTGATAAGGAATAGATTAGTACAGTGTGATAGGGAATAGATAGTACAGTGTGATAGGGAATAGATAGTTACAGTGTGATAGGGAATAGATAGTACAGTGTGATAGGGAATAGATGGTACAGTGTGATAGGCAATAGATAGTACAGTGTGATAGGGAATAGATAGTACAGTGTGATAGTTAATAGATAGTACAGTGTGATAGGGAATAGATAGTACAGTGTGATAGTGAATAGATAGTACAGTGTGATAGGGAATAGATAGTACAGTGTGATAGGGAATAGATAGTACAGTGTGATAGTTAATAGATAGTACAGTGTGATAAGGAATAGATAGTACAGTGTGATAGGGAATAGATAGTACAGTGTGATAGGGAATAGATAGTACAGTGTGATAGGGAATAGATAGTACAGTGTGATAGGGAATAGATAGTACAGTGTGATAAGGAATAGATAGTACAGTGTGATAAGGAATAGATAGTACAGTGTGATAGGGAATAGATAGTACAGTGTGATAGGGAATAGATAGCACAGTGTGATAGGGAATAGATAGTACAGTGTGATAGGGAATAGATAGTACAGTGTGATAGGGAATAGATAGTACAGTGTGATAGTTAATAGATAGTACAGTGTGATAGGGAATAGATAGTACAGTGTGATAGGGAATAGATAGTACAGTGTGATAGTTAATAGATAGTACAGTGTGATAAGGAATAGAATAGTACAGTGTGATAGGGAATAGATAGTACAGTGTGATAGGGAATAGATAGTACAGTGTGATAGGGAATAGATAGTACAGTGTGATAGGGAATAGATAGTACAGTGTGATAGGGAATAGATAGTACAGTGTGATAGGGAATAGATAGTACAGTGTGATAAGGAATAGATAGTACAGTGTGATAGGGAATAGATAGTACAGTGTGATAAGGAATAGATAGTACAGTGTGATAGGGAATAGATAGTACAGTGTGATAGGGAATATAGATAGTACAGTGTGATAGGGAATATATAGTACAGTGTGATAGGGAATAGATAGTACAGTGTGATGTTAATAGATAGTACAGTGTGATAGGGAATAGATAGTACAATGTGATAGGGAATAGATAGTACAGTGTGATAGGGAATATAGATAGTACAGTGTGATAGGGAATAGATAGTACAGTGTGATAGGGAATAGATAGTACAGTGTGATAGGGAATAGATAGTACAGTGTGATAGGGAATAGATAGTACAGTGTGATAGGGAATAGATGGTACAGTGTGATAGGGAATAGATAGTACAGTGTGATAGGGAGTAGATAGTACAGTGTGATAGGGAATAGATAGTACAGTGTGATAGGGAATAGATAGTACAGTGTGATAGGGAATAGATAGTACAGTGTGATAGGGAATAGATAGTACAGTGTGATAGGGAATAGATAGTACAGTGTGATAAGGAATAGATAGTACAGTGTGATAGGGAATAGATAGTACAGTGTGATAGGGAATAGATAGTACAGTGTGATAGGGAATAGATAGTACAGTGTGATAGGGAATAGATAGTACAGTGTGATAGGTAATAGATAGTACAGTGTGATAGGGAATAGATAGTACAGTGTGATAGGGAATAGATAGTACAGTGTGATAGTTAATAGATAGTACAGTGTGATAGGGAATAGATAGTACAGTGTGATAGGGAATAGATAGTACAGTGTGATAGGGAATAGATAGTACAGTGTGATAGGGAATAGATAGTACAGTGTGATAGGGAATAGATAGTACAGTGTGATAGGGAATAGATAGTACAGTGTGATAGGGAATAGATAGTACAGTGTGATAGGGAATAGATGGTACAGTGTGATAGGGAATAGATAGTACAGTGTGATAGGGAGTAGATAGTACAGTGTGATAGGGAATAGATAGTACAGTGTGATAGGGAATAGATAGTACAGTGTGATAGGGAATAGATAGTACAGTGTGATAGGGAATAGATAGTACAGTGTGATAAGGAATAGATAGTACAGTGTGATAGGGAATAGATAGTACAGTGTGATAGGGAATAGATAGTACAGTGTGATAGGGAATAGATAGTACAGTGTGATAGGGAATAGATGGTACAGTGTGATAGGCAATAGATAGTACAGTGTGATAGGGAATAGATAGTACAGTGTGATAGTTAATAGATAGTACAGTGTGATAGGGAATAGATAGTACAGTGTGATAGTGAATAGATAGTACAGTGTGATAGGGAATAGATAGTACAGTGTGATAGGGAATAGATAGTACAGTGTGATAGTTAATAGATAGTACAGTGTGATAAGGAATAGATAGTACAGTGTGATAGGGAATAGATAGTACAGTGTGATAGGGAATAGATAGTACAGTGTGATAGGGAATAGATAGTACAGTGTGATAGGGAATAGATAGTACAGTGTGATAGGGAATAGATAGTACAGTGTGATAGGGAATAGATAGTACAGTGTGATAAGGAATAGATAGTACAGTGTGATAGGGAATAGATAGTACAGTGTGATAAGGAATAGATAGTACAGTGTGATAGGGAATAGATAGTACAGTGTGATAGGGAATAGATAGTACAGTGTGATAGGGAATAGATAGTACAGTGTGATAGGGAATAGATAGTACAGTGTGATAGGGAATAGATAGTACAGTGTGATAGGGAATAGATAGTACTGTGTGATAGGGAATAGATGGTACAGTGTGATAGGGAATAGATAGTACAGTGTGATAAGGAATAGATAGTACAGTGTGATAGGGAATAGATAGTACAGTGTGATAAGGAATAGATAGTACAGTGTGATAGGGAATAGATAGTACACTGTGATAGGGAATAGATAGTACAGTGTGATAGGGAATAGATAGTACATTGTGATAGGGAATAGATAGTACAGTGTGATAGGGAATAGATAGTACAGTGTGATAGGGAATAGATAGTACAGTGTGATAGGGAATAGATGGTACAGTGTGATAGGGAATAGATAGTACAGTGTGATAGGGAATAGATAGTACAGTGTGATAGTTAATAGATAGTACAGTGTGATAGGGAATATAGATAGTACAGTGTGATATGGAATAGATAGTACAGTGTGATAGGGAATAGATAGTACAGTGTGATAGGGAATAGATAGTACAGTGTGATAGGGAATAGATAGTACAGTGTGATAGGGAATAGATAGTACAGTGTGATAGGGAATAGATAGTACAGTGTGATAGTTAATAGATAGTACAGTGTGATAGGGAATATAGATAGTACAGTGTGATAGGGAATAGATAGTACAGTGTGATAGGGAATAGATAGTACAGTGTGATAGGGAATGGATAGTACAGTGAGATAGGGAATAGATAGCACAGTGTGATAGGGAATAGATAGTACAGTGTGATAGGGAATAGATAGTACAGTGAGATAGGGAGTAGATAGTACAGTGTGATAGTTAATAGATAGTACAGTGTGGTATAGTTAATAATTAGTACAACCACATTGTTATAGGGCTAAATAAATTTTAAATATTGACTCACTATATAAAGTTAACAAAATTAGGGATAACAAAATATACATTATTACAGCTAATCATTTTTAAATAGTTTAAGTTGGATTTATTTTTCTCCGGTATAATCTTTTTGTCCACTAAGTAAGTTTTTACCCCTCAAGATAGCTTCACTTTAAAATTTTCCGTACATCAAACTCATCCATTGCTATAAGTTCAACTCATCCATTGCTATAAGTTCAACTCATCCATTGCTATAAGTTCAACTCATCCATTGCTATAAGTTCAACTCATCAATTGCTATAAGTTCATTGCTTTGACATCAGTTGTCATACCTAACACTGAATTTAAAGTAAGCGAATATAACAGTAACTGTGTAGTGGTCCTCAAACTGTTACTTAGAGACTGCAACATGTTACCACTGTGTTAAATGTGATGAATTGAAGTACTTAATTACGACATATCAGGAAATAAAACATCTTGAAAAACATATTCAATTAATTTAAAATGTGCAATTAGCAAACCATTTGAGTTATTAACAGTAATTAGTGTATAATTGAAACCATCGCTACTAATATGTGTATGCCAAGTGACTACATGTAGTCCTGTACATACCAAGTGACTACTTGTAGTCCTGTACATGCCAAGTGACTACAATGTAGTCCTGTACATGCCAAGTGACTCCAATGTAGTCATGTACATCTCCAGTAACTACATTGTAGTCCTCTACATGCCAAGTGACTACAATGTAGTCATGTACATCTATAGTGACTACAATGTAGTCCTGTACATCTCCAGCGACTACAATGTAGTCCTGTACATCTCCAACGACTACAATATAGTCCTGTACATCTCCAGTGACTACAATGTAGTCCTGTACATGCCAAGTGACTACGATGTAGTCTTGTACATGCCAAGTGACTCCAATGTAGTCCTGTACATGCCAAGTGACTACAATGTAGTCCTGTACATCTCCAGTGACTACATGTAGTCCTGTACATGCCAAGTGACTACAATGTAGTCTTGTACATGCCAAGTGACTCCAATGTAGTCCTGTACATGCCAAGTGACTACAATGTAGTCCTGTACATCTCCAGTGACTACATGTAGTCCTGTACATCTCCAGTGACTACATGTAGTCCTGTACATGCCAAGTGACTACAATGTAGTCTTGTACATGCCAAGTGACTCCAATGTAGTCCTGTACATGCCAAGTGACTACAATGTAGTCCTGTACATCTCCAGTGACTACATGTAGTCCTGTACATGCCAAGTGACTACAATGTAGTCTTGTACATGCCAAGTGACTCCAATGTAGTCCTGTACATGCCAAGTGACTACAATGTAGTCCTGTACATCTCCAGTGACTACATGTAGTCCTGTACATCTCCAGTGACTACATGTAGTCCTGTACATGCCAAGTGACTACAATGTAGTCTTGTACATGACAAATGACTACAATGTAGTCCTGTACATGCCAATTGACTACATTGTAGTCCTGGACATCTCCAGTGACTACAATGTAGTCCTGTACATCTCCAGTGACTACAATGTAGTCCTGTACATCTCCAGTGACTACATGTAGTCCTGTACATCTCCAGTGACTACATGTAGTCCTGTACATCCCTTGTGACTACAAGTAGTCATTTCCTACCCATTACCCCAGACTGTAAATTAGAGGTGGAGACATCGATAATAAAATAGGAAATCAATAGAGAGAAAAAAGTATCATTAGATAGTACATACATGTTAGAGTGAAGGGGTTAACATGTATACATGTTAGAGTGAAGGGGTTAACATGTATACATGTTAGAGTGAAGGGGTTAACATGTATACATGTAGTCTTGTTATTTCACTTCATAAATAAACACCAAAGAGTATAGGATTTATTTAATTCCTTTTGTTCTTTACCAGACAGTTTCTTAATATTCTTATTTCCAAACTATTCAATAAACAGAAATATCTATTGACAGCATATGAATATAAAATTAATGCATCTATTGTACGGTTAATTAGGCAATTAAATGTCAAACACATTTATTATATGGACTAAATTAATTATGACTACATGAATTTACCATTTTGTCAATTCGTCGTGTCCGGCAATTGAGTATTCAGCCTATAGCAAAGTTACTGTGATCTGTATACCCCCCTGTATAGTGGCCCAGCCCTGTGTACTCTGTGTGATGTCATAGCTCCACACAGAGGTGCTCTGTGTGCCCTTACATACCTTTGCTTCCTCCCTAATTTGCTCTAATATGCTTAGCGTGTTATCAGTACCCGTACCTGAGGTTAGTGATTATAACATTAGCTCTAATTATATTATTGCACTTCATGTATTTCCATGTTCTTTGTCTATTTAAAAAAAAATATATTAAAGATTGTCATTTTTCTGTCAATAACTAACCTTTATTAATAGCCTTTATTTATTGGTATTACAACTAATACTAAACACAACTATTGTTAATATAAACCTTATAAGTGTCATTTCTGAAATCTAAAGTAAATTATAATGAATAATTTGCTATTTTCCTCTTTATAAATGGTTATAGCGCAGGAATATAACCAATGAATGGTAATGGAAATCTTTCCCTCACTCTCACCTTTCCTTGCCTCTGACTCATTGCATCTAAATGCTGACACAGCGAATAAAGCAGACGTCGCATAGCATTTGTTTAGACGTTACGTTATCACATTTCCTCTAATGTTACAGTTAGTCACTACTAATTAACTTATCTAATGCGTACCTAGGAAATGCAGTCACCGAGGACATTTGTTATTTATTTATTTCTCTATTTGTGCAAGGAAAGTGAAAGCCTATGTCACTTATAATGGATATAATCTGACAGCTTTGGGGATAAGCTATTTAAACCTCTCCACCGTCAATGCAACATTTAAACTCAGTAGAACTAATACCATTTCATTTATTCTAATATTGCACACTTTCTTGATTTTCTGCTAAATATATTTCAGTCTGCAATTTTAAATATTATTTTTAATTTAGTATTATTTACTATTGTTAATTTAATATTAATAATTTTATATTATTTCACAAGAATACTAAAAACACATGATGGCATAAAACTATACTATACCTATAAAAAACTGAAAAATTTCCTTAACTGGAATTAAAATTTTATATCTAGAAATATAACTATAGTTATATATAGAAATATAACTATAGTTATATATAGAAATATAACTATAGTTATATATAGAAATATAACTATAATTATATCTAGAAATATAACTATAATTATATCTAGAAATATAACTATGATTTTATCTAGAAATATACCTATAATTACATCTAGAAATATAACTATAATTATATCTAGAAATACAACTATACCGAAAAATATAACTATAATTATACCGAAAAATATAACTAAAATCATATCTGGAAGTGAATTAATATCATGCCTAGAAATAGCTAAAATTGTTCAATAGGTATTGCATTACTATGTTCTAATTACTCATGAATAATATTATTAAAAATATAATATTTTAATGACACTAATAACATATTCCTAATTAAATAGTAGTATCGATATCTTTTTCAACAATAGGTTAAAAGTTTAATAAATAATTATTAATTTATATATGGCCATAGTATGTACTCCTTTATTAGGACTAACCTCTCGGTAACTACTCTGCTATTACTAGTCCACCTTGCAGTGAATTTTCCCCATCCGACTTTTAGTGTGTCATCACTGTCTGCCTTCAGTTTCAGTCTGACTATCGCTGAGTGAGGGTGTGTCTGATGGTGTCTCCAGTCCGTGACTCTCTTTCGTTTGCCGGCATAGGGACCCATTGCTAGTGCTTCTAAGCTGCCAATAATCATTACAATGTTAATTACCTAGAGTAATTGAGACGTACAGCTCTAGGGGTTCACCTATTGATAGACCCCAAACTAAAAAATATATTTATTAAGTGACCTTAAAATTCTTGCAGTGAAAATTGTTACCATGGGCTGATCTTAGTTTTTTATAAACTGTGTATTTGAACATTTAAAATGGCTCCGAGTAGTGTGGGTATTCGGCGTAAGAATAAATTCTTGCGTATGAATTTTGATGCGAAAAACAATGCACGGCGACAGGATTTGAAGGACTCCATCCATGTGGTGATAGCGAGTCCTAGTTACGATGAGCCTCACGATATTCTACCAATATCTATCATACAGGACATGTTGCCTAGTCACAATGGACAGTGTCTGGATAACCAGTCCAATACATCGGGTCATTTGACCAAGTCCAACACATCAGGTCATTTGACCGGGGTCAGTGACATGACCTCGTGTGACCCAGATGATGACTTACCTGGTAAGGATTTGCCTTTGTCTGCAATTAAAACATTACCAGATGTTCACCGTTCAGTCGTGAGTCAAAAACGTGACCCGTGCGTGAGTCACCACATGGTGGAGGGGACAGGGGGAACAGCCTCTGTGCCCACACCCCTGGGGGAGAGCCTCACTGGGGGAGATAGAGCAGAGGTACCTCTATTAAGAGGAGGCCCCAGACTGGATGGTGAGAGTAGGAAGAGGCACAGTTCTGACCATGTCCTGAGAAGGAGGAAGGGTAGGACCACAGGGGAGGGGCCCACAGGGTGCGTGGCCCCGTGTCAGTCCCTTGCGTACGCTGCAGAGGAGTACTCTGAGGATTTAGCACAGTTGGACATGTTGCTTCATTACGTTAATAACTTGTCTGCTAGTCTCGAATTCTTGGATTGGGAGAAAAACAAGAGTGAGTTAAAAACATTGTAACGCATTTAATAAACTGCATTTCTAGTCACCTGATTGTTAAAAAAAATGGAAGACTCTTTTTAATATTCATACGTATTGTATTTTTAAAATAAGAATCTATTTTCATTCTATTTTACTCCAAGTTATTGATATACTTTAAATATATTAATCTCAAAAAAGATTATCTCTATATCAAGAGTTTTATATTTCTCTTTTGTTCCTTTTGTGACATAATATTCTCATTTTATTTGCATTGTATATTTGAAACAATTCTTGTAAAGGTACTAACGATTTTGTGTCGATCCTTCTTGATTATTTTATTCTCTTTTATTTTATTAAATATTTCTTCTACCTAGTAATAAAGTCACACTTTCGTCATACCATTAAATAGAGTATATATCTAATTGTTCTACTTAACTCTTATAAATGTTTTTTGTTACACAATAAACACTATTAACCGTATTATTGACTACTCTTAGGCAACTGTTGCGTCCTTTATATCTTCTTTGACCTCAGTTAGGACTGCAAGTAACCGCAGCTAACTGTGACTTACTAACTGTTACTGCTGTTATAGGCAGTGCAACTGCACTAACCTGCATTCTGAGTCTACAGATGATTAGTGAGTGCATTGCAATAGCCTGCATAAGAGTTAAACAAATAACACTAATAACAAACTTGGCACAGTCGCTCGTGTCTCGCCGAGAATAAATTATCTAATTCGTAAGTTAGAACAGTTAGCAGTTATGTATCTCAATTATTACCTACTCTTCATTTTCCTCTTCCATTTGTCAAAGCAGTACATATGTAAACACTGAGTAGCTTTTCTGCATCCATGTGAGATGTCATGTTTATAAATAATGTATGTATTTATTATTCAAATATCTTTTATTGAATTACAAGAGAAAATGTGGGGTAATTTCATGACTAATAGTATATTATACGTATACACATGTATATACTATATAATAATATAGTATGTATTACAATGTGTCAACTCATCCTCATTTTTTATGTATAGAAACGCAGTAACTAACATTACTATACTGCAAATCATTTTAATGCTATAATCTGTATGATAACTTTCAAAATCATGTGAAGATTTTAAAAAGTAAGCTATTGAAGAATACCTCATAGTTATTTATCTTTTTAATGTGTTTTTCATCCATACCAATGTGATGCAATAGAAATTAATTAATACTTATTTAGCCTCAATTTCTTACGATAAAGTGAAATAATACTCGTGTGTATTTAATTCATAATTAATATGTACATTAATGTACGAATTCTGTTCAAATCTCTTATATGTTCGAATGTTTTATTAGGAATGAAAAGGTATGTTCTAGTTCAATTACTATATTCTTATTCAATTAATTAATTTGAAAAAATAATATATGCATAAAGTAGTGATATTTCCAAAATTAGAAACTTTACCCGATTTATAGAGAAGTTTATTATTTATTATTAAACAGATATAATTAACTCTATGAAAAACAATTAATTATATTTATTTATTTATTAAATTAAATTTCAATTACATTTTTTTGAAATTATGCTCATTTTACTAACAAACAAATATTAGGAAAAAAATAGTAAATATATATTTTGTGTAGGTACAGTATGGGGAATTACGACTTTTTCTTTGTTAAAATATATATTTTTTCTATTTCAGGAATCTCGACAGATTTGGTGCCCACTCTACTTGACATCTACGACGCTATTTACGCTAAATTCTCCGATGAAAATTCCACCGCTATAGAGCCCGACACCGAGGAAACCACCACCTCCAAAGACCAGCTTCCACCGGGGGAAAAGAAAGAGAGTGGAGGGACAGAGGATTTAGATACAGACCCTAGTATTGCTAGCAACTCTTTCCACCACCCACCCACTACACAAATACCTCCACCATCACCACAAGTGGAGAAGAAACTCCACATTCCCTCCACTTCCAGTCCACTCATCCGCCCACTCAGCTCCATTTCCTCCAGCAGCTCTTCTTCTTCCTCCAATAGCTTACCCCGACAGTGGGGCTCCGGTGGAACTCCCAGTAGTGGGGGGAATATTCATGCTTCTACCAACATGGCGTACTTGGCTTCGGTGGAGAGTCTGAACAATAATGATGATGAGGAGGAGGAGGAGGAAGTGAGTGGAGGGAATGGTGGGGGGAAAGTGCTGATGAACAGGAGGGACCTCAAAGCTAACCACCTCAGCAGACCAGGTAAGCTACCATCTTCCTTAGCATTTCTAATGTCAAAACTCAAAATTAATACGTAGTTACTTACAATTTTTTTTCCACTTACATTTTCATCTTTAGTATTTTACTATACTTCTATCTAATTGAAACATTCCAAATGAATGTGAAAAAATATATTGAATAAAAATTCTTCACGCAGATAAAAAAAGTAAAGAAAATCAATCAAAACTTCTAAATGAAACTTTTTAATGCAAAATTAAAAATAATATACAAGTACATTTAGTTTGTATTTTTTTGCAGAAAAAGTAAAGCGTGTACATCTTTGCAATACTTTATAATGCCCTTAGTGCGATATTTCTTTTATTTATTTCCCCCAAGTCCTTTATGCCATGTATTTAGCACTGTACTAAGTCATACCGTGACAATGGTGTAACATCAATAAATACATTGGGTGTTGCTGCTAAAAAAGAACTAAATATTTAATATTTATTGCTATGAACTTGAGGTGTCTTGTTCTTTGGTGTACAGAAATTTGGACTTTCGTTTTTATGTTATTTATGTAAATTAATATTGAAAACTATAGTATATGAAAGGTATATTATTTAACTGTATTTATTTTCTATCAAAGATATAACGGCAATTTTTGAGTACATAAAAAACCTTAAACTTTAAATTCTGTTGTTAGAAAGATTAACATTCAAATTCTCACCACTATCAACAGATTCGAAAAAGAGGAGGATTGGTACCGTAACTTTTTGTACGTTAGTACCTACATCAAATTTCCAATAATTTTTATAATACTTTCCAAAATATCCCAATGAAAGTCTAGCTTCTGCAGTAACAACTTTGCCAATTGTTTTTCCTGCTAAAAAGTATTTTATTATTTTTATGTGTTTCAAGTGCGTTGATTAGGTGTGTCGCCCCTATCATTAGTTACCGCCATTGCCATAGCTTACCAATAACTTTCTGTTGTTCACTATCAAGCCTCTCTGAAAATACTAGCCGCTTATTTTTTATTGTCAACCGTTACTTGCAGGCAGACATGAGGGAGAAATTCTCTTAGTTGTTTTTATGCTTTGCTTCATTATTATTTTATTGCAGACTCGTTAAATCTTTTGAATGCTTTTTAAATTGAGTTAATAAAATCACAATGAAAGTAAGAGAGAAAAATAATTAAAATTCGATTTCATTGTTAAGTACTGATATGATTTTAAAATTTTAATTATTCTTGTGTATACTCAACTACTCAGTATTTTTTAATAATGCTATTATTCAATTTACTAAATTTTTAAAAGTTATTTTCAATTTAATTTTTATTGGTGAATTAGTAAATAGTACATAGTAGAGCTTATCCTTTTTACGTCTCCTTGTCCTGCCCCCCAATTTGTGACTTGCCTCGCAATAACAGTTTGTTGTGGTGCTTAATGGTTCACTTTCGAAACTGCATATGGCTGATGGGCAATAAATGTACTAAAAAGGTACTATTTTATTATCATTGCTCATTGTCTAGACGCATAGAGCTCTAGCACTGTCATCGGTTGTTTGTTGTGCTGCTAAATTACTCTCTCAAATTATATGCAGTATTTTCAGGTGATTTGTATGATGCATTGGCTGCACTTGCTAGAGAATGCACTTTGCTTACCTTGCATTGCCTGCACTTGCAAGAGAATGCACTTTATTTTAAATTTTATTGAACAATATTTTAAATTTTATTGAACAATATTTTAAATTTTATTGAACAATATTTTAAATTTTATTGAACAATATTTTAAATTTTATTGAACAATATTTTCCTGACTTCATAAAACAATTGGTAGTAAATTTTCCAACTACTAATGAACACAATTCAATATTTGCTGAATGAAATTTAAAGCATCCACATTTTCCATTTCTTTTATTCCATCTTACCAAAAATAATTTAGTGCCAAAACTAATTTGGTACTAATAATAAATACACATTAAAGAATATATAGTAACTACCACTGAAAGTAAATTAATGTGATAGTATATCTTAAATGCAATAGTTCCAATTATGACACATTTTGCAAGTCACTAAGTGGCTGTAGGTATACAGTGTAGGCGGTGAGAGGAAAGTAGGCACAGTAACTAGCCTGTAAGAGCCTACTGCTTCAATAAAGTAGGCAGTTTTTGTTTTATTTTTCATCACATATTATATAGTCAAATTTATAATAGTATTACAAAGAAGTTTATTATATTAAAACTATCGTTCTGATTACTATAAAAAAAAGTAAATTTGAATTTAAATTTAGAAATAATTGTATTAATTATTTTGTTCAACTTTGGAACAACTTTTAGTAATGATATGGGATATGATTGTTTGTAAATCATTTCAATTCATAATTATAACATATATATGTATTAACATTTATTTTTCTATTTTAAATCTCTGTTAACTTATGTCATATATAAATTGAATGATTTATAGTAGATATATATTATAGTATATTTTTAGTATAGTATAATATAGATAAAGTGAAAAAGTAAATAAAGTTAACTTTATACTCCATACATACGGGAATTTTTATTCGTTGTTATTTTCCAATTTTGTGATAGTATTGCATTTCCAACGCGATAACAGAATGTCTATTCTTCCTCATCTTTATTTTGCCTTATGCCCCCAGTACATAGTGACTAAATTAGCACACCACGTAGTAGATAACCCTTAGCAACATTTCTAGTAACTACATTGGGCGTAGTCTGTTTATTGAGCGATAATTACGATACGAGACTACGATCACTATATCGTTACGATACGAGACTACGATCACTATATCGTTACGATACGAGACTACGATCACTATATCGTAACAAAACGAGACTACGATCACTATATCGTAACGATACGAGACTACGATCACTATATAGTTACGATACGAGACTACGATCACTATATCGTTACGATACGAGACTACGATCACTATATCGTAACGATACGAGACTACGGTCACTATATCGTAACGAAAGCTATAAATACGATTAGATGTTAAATCGTAGGCATTAAAATTTAGAAAATGAAGATATTTTTCCTCTTCTCCAATGTTGAATTTAATTTAGCTATTGTTTTTATATCTTTTAAAGTAGCTGGATTTATTTTGTGGCTGGTAAATAGCTGTTTTTAACAGATACTCTATAGTACCTGTCTCCACTAATTAATGACACTAATCAAACGGACACCTCCATTTTTACCTGCTAAGTTATAACCATTGATAGAGGGTACATGTGGCCAAAACAATAACAGATGCCTATTTTACATTGACTGTTTATATAAACATAATATATATTATATAAAATTAAAAAGTGATGGCAGATCTATTGACAATTGAGAAAGCACCTCCCTAAGTCTTCTATGGCCCACCATAACATCTTCTATGGCCCCACCATCATATCTCTATTGCCCCACCATAGCTTTATTTTCTGTGGCCCCACCATAACATCTTCTATGGCCCCACCATAATATCTCTATGGCCCCACCATAGCTTTATTTTCTGTGGCCCCACCATAACATCTTCTATGGCCCTACGATAACTTTATTTTCTATGTGTAATGCATCACTTCTTGGGTTTAAGTATAGGCACTAGACATACAGATTTTAATGAGATTATATGCAAATTGATCTCTCCAGAACTAAATGTTAATTCTTCATTTCCATAATTCAGTAACTGATCTAACTTGATATTCTATGGCCCTCCATAACTTTGTCTCTGGTTACTCTATATTTATATATTATCTTAAATGATTTAATATTTCAAAAATCTGACTTATTTATTTATAAAAACTGTACTAAAATCACACCGCATTTGGTGAAAGGAACATCGATGAAATAAATGGAACGTCATTGTCTGGTGTCAATCAATAGATGGGAATTGTCATTCATTATTAAAAAGCACATCAAAATAAACTACATTGAAATTTCCATATGATAATTGAGACTTTACTTAGTTGACAATAGTATTAACTTTCTATGTTCTTTCTCCGCGTGCAGTGTGATTTAATTATAGTTTTTGTGTCACTTCTTCATGTGGTGAGGGTAAGACTGTGGCATATTACCTCTAATACAATTTCCTGTAATTAATTGAACATGTTCTTATTGCTAAAAATGACTTGAAAGCAACACACGACTCATGTGAAACCAGTCGCAAAATGTAACCGACAGATCGTCCCTCACTGTCCATAACTGTAAATGTTGATCTCTTTCATTGCATGTCGATAGTATTTCAGATATCGTTGGATTCCAGACATTATCGTCTGGATTTTTTTATGGGGAATGTCCGACGAAAGACGGTGAACTGTATTTATAAGTGTTTTAAGTTCACGATAAATTACGTTCGGGTTTTCATCGAATCATTTATCGTCGTGTTTATTTTGCAGAACATTAATTGAAGTAACTAAAAGTTATAGTAATTTCTATAGCTATTGTCAAAGTTCCTATTTTCGTTACTTGGTATTTGAGGAACGATTCCGTACACGGACAGTGGGTACTAGCACAGGACATGATGAGTCAATCACCCTCTCTAAAAGTCAGACTCAGTTTCCGAGTACTGTGAGTGTCCCTATGTTGCCACACAAAACTTTGCTATATTGCAAGTTCTCCTCAGCACCTACTCCATATCTCACTCTATATAAGGATAGGGCGGTCACTGTAGTAATTTGTTTAAATATGTATAAAGCAATCGCCAGCTTATAAAATATAAAATGCATTTAATAATTAATGTAACATGAAATATTATATTAATTAATCAATAAGTGACTTGTGTTCAATATCATTATTTTCTTCAAAAGATGCTTACTGTTAAATTACCTTCATGTTAAATATTAGCATTTTATTTTCCTTAACTAGTGGTACCGATACTTTGTAACTATAATAAGAGTGTTAGATCTTCAAAGTCACATATGAACTATTATATTAATATTAAATTATATACACTGGCCTACTTTTTATATTTTATATAACGGATAGTTGGTATTAAAATAATATTTTTTACGTTATCTCTTTATTCATATATGTTCTCTTTACTCCCACACTACTATTATGTGTAGTGTGTTGTGAGGTACTATCAGAGAAAAGAGTCACTGTGATGAGGTACTATGAGAGAAAAGAGTCACTGTGATGATGTACTATCAGAGAAAAGAGTCACTGTGATGATGTACTATCAGAGAAAAGAGTCCTGTGATGATGTACTATCAGAGAAAAGAGTTACTGTGATGATGTACTATCAGAGAAAAGAGTCACTGTGATGATGTACTATCAGAGAAAAGAGTCCTGTGATGATGTACTATCAGAGAAAAGAGTCACTGTGATGATGTACTATCAGAGAAAAGAGTCACTGTGATGATGTACTATCAGAGAAAAGAGTCACTGTGATGATGTACTATCAGAGAAAAGAGTCACTGTGATGATGTACTATCAGAGAAAAGAGTCCTGTGATGATGTACTATCAGAGAAAAGAGTCCTGTGATGATGTACTATCAGAGAAAAGAG
>CANNZV010001473.1:0-151774 GCA_947561585.1 Caprella mutica | reverse complement strand
ATCAGAGAAAAGAGTCACTGTGATGATTTACTATCAGAGAAAAGAGTCACTGTGATGATGTACTATCAGAGAAAAGAGTCACTGTGATGATGTACTATCAGAGAAAAGAGTCACTGTGATGATGTACTATCAGAGAAAAGAGTCACTGTGATGATGTACTATCAGAGAAAAGAGTCACTGTGATGATGTACTATCAGAGAAAAGAGTCACTGTGATGATGTACTATCAGAGAAAAGAGTCACTGTGATGATGTACTATCAGAGAAAAGAGTTACTGTGATGATTTACTATCAGAGAAAAGAGTCACTGTGATGATGTACTATCAGAGAAAAGAGTCACTGTGATGATGTACTATCAGAGAAAAGAGTCACTGTGACTGTACTTGATATCAGTAAGTCTGCTTGTAGTCTCCTACCTGTGCTTAACATCTCAAAAATATCTCCACTGACTATTTATCTGCAATAAATCTAGTTACATTATTATGCTAAACTTATTGGGAAGCTAAGGTTAAAGATAAATATTTGAACTGCCATTCTTTTGATATCTATATATAAGGATTTATTAGTTATAATTTATGCAAAACGTTTCATGGAATAGTTCATTTTGTAACATTTCAGTTTTAATTTATATTTCTTTAGGCTAATCAAAAGATGATATTAAATTTAGTATAGTTATTAAAAATATGCACTAATAACATAACTAATAATTACTCATACCTGTGTTAGATTCGCAGGTAGAGTTATTGTTGCTTTACCCTAGCAATTAGTGTTCTTTTGTTTTCAGTTCACCTCTTCTCTCCAGTTGAGTGTTACCATCTTTCCTAATTTATTCCTCTCTGTAAGCAGTAACTGCTCTCTCCATCACCTCCCTAACCATCTTCCTAACTAACCTGACCCCTGGTATTCTAGCGTTATAGCGTACGCTTCCTTTTCACGCTATATAATCGCTAGGTGGGATTTCGGCCAGTTGCTACCCATGTTATTGCACCAGTAACAGTCTGCAGCTTTGCTATGCTAAATACCAGTGCTATTATCTGATTGAAACAAGGAAAATGTAGATCTTTATGTTTGTATGTCTGATACTTTTCTATATTTTATATTTCAACTAACAGAATATTGTACGTGGAAATCAAGTCTATAGGTAAACAAAGGAACAATTATTTCATTTTTAATATATGATTATTTGTGTAGTGAAGCTTGTATTATAGATTCAGTTATAGATGGAAAAGTAAAGCCGCAATGGTAATGCTGTACTATCTGGACACTAAGGAAATTAAGGCAAAGTACCAATTACCTGATGTCAATTAAATACCCTATGCAAATTTCAGTAGTTTACTCTTGAAAAACGTATTAAAATAAGAGCATCAAAATTTATCCATTGTTTGAATGAGTCTTCTCTCTACAATGGATATATTTCAATACGTTTGTTTAATAATAATGAACTATTGAAATTTTCACCAGGTATTTAATTCACATAAAGTAATGGTTACTGAACTAAATACTATTTTTTGTGTTTACAAATTTTTACCTGCTATCTCTTCTTGATGGAATAAAATGCTTTATTTGTTACAAGGTAGTGATGAATTACACCCTCTAATTTACTAGCATCTATTTTGTTCTCGTTTAATTAGATGTTAACTCTATATTAGTACCACATGTGTTACTGCCTAGACATCTTACCGAATACCTCTGACAGTCACCTTTACTAGTAGTGGTGAGTTGTGTCTGCTACCTTAGGAACTAGTTTGACAACCTGATAGAGACTTAATATATATAAACACATGCATAGGACCACTGCATCTAGTATCATTAGAATTCAATCCCTTTTTAATTATTTAACATTATTATGTGATAATTATTTAACTTTATTACAGGAAAATTCGATCTCGAAAAATTCAGTCTACTTTTATAATGATTTTATTAAAAAGTAATAATGGAAATAGTTGAAATTATAAATACTAACATGTGTAATGTATTTATTAAAAAACGTATAGAGTTATTTACTGTTGTTAAATGATACGTATCATTAGTGATTTCGACATTTTCTGACATTTATTAACATGAGATTTGAGTCATAAAGTGTGCAGTGCAACAGCAACAAACTAGCGGATACAACAAACTACATAACAGTCATTTATGTTCAGAGTTTCAAATAATCTCCATTTACTCAAATACCGAATTTTCCGGACCCAAATTTCCGGCCACCAAAATGACGTTAATTAATAATTAGTATAGTAATACTATATAACTTTTAGCCTTTATATCTGATGTACTTACACTTAAATAGTATTAGGATAAAATACACAATATAATTGCATTTATAATTAAGTGATTTATATATATTAAACTCTATTTTTTTCAATCAGATATCATTATAAGTAGAGATATGCTGCCTATAAGTAGAGATATGCTGCCTGTAAGTAGAGATATGCTGCCTGTAAGTAGAGATATGCTGCCTGTAAGTAGAGATATGCTGCCTATAAGTAGAGATATGCTGCCTATAAGTAGAGATATGCTGCCTATAAGTAGAGATATGCTGCCTATAAGTAGAGATATGCTGCCTGTAAGTAGAGATATGCTGCCTGTAAGTAGAGATATGCTGCCTGTAAGTAGAGATATGCTGCCTATAAGTAGAGATATGCTGCCTGTAAGTAGAGATATGCTGCCTGTAAGTAGAGATATGCTGCCTGTAAGTAGAGATATGCTGCCTATATGTAGTGATATGCTGCCTATAAGTAGAGATATGCTGCCTGTAAGTAGAGATATGCTGCCTATAAGTAGAGATATGCTGCCTATAAGTAGAGATAAGCTGCAGTTATTATGTAAATGAGTAGCTAATTCTAACATAGCTTCAAAAACTAGACCATTCTTCCATCTTGTTTACAACTATCGGTAAATTACAAAGGATATATTTATAGTTAATTCAGTTGAGTTTTCTATAGTGCATCTCAATGGAAGTATTGCATGCATGCATATATACCTGTAGATAGTATTGTCAATAGTAATTCAATACACGTATTTAACATTGAAGGCTTCTTACCCCAGTAAATCACAGTGCTAATATTAGCTAATTAGCTCACCTCAACCAGACTTTATTCGAAGAGTTTTATTGAAAGGATTTCCGTATAACGTCTTACATCCGCACACAGGGTAGCTCTAACCATATCCCTTCAAGGAGCGCTAATAGTGGCCCTTTTTGTGAGAAATGTTTTTAATAACAAGTTCGTTCGTCTCAATTATAACTAACAATAATAAAATGGTACATTATTATATGCACGTAACTGTGAGTTTCACCGCATCGACAGCAATGGCGCTGCGATCTGTTTGTTTACTAATAATATCAGCTGATGCTGCAAACTCTGAATTTCCTCAGTAGGTGGCGCTGCAGTTTTCAATTAATTAAATACATTGTTTTTAATCGGATTTTTAAAAGAAATTAACTTTTTATTCTATCATTAATTAATGTTTATATAAACTGTAATTGAGTTAGTTCATATTTTAGTTAAGTTATTGTTTAATTGTTGGTTAAATTAGGGTAATAATAATAGCTTTATTGAAGGAAATCTGAAAAAATTAAATGATGGTGAGTTTCAACCCTGACGACAAAATAAGAGCTCTATAATTTTTCTTGATTGTTGTGCTTTTTAATCTTTTCCCTCGAGTCCTGTTTGCGCTGTTTGATACTAGAAATAACGGACTGTTGATGAGTACCTATAACTGATATAACATAAATCTAACACTTCTAAGATTTTTGACTTCTAATGCACTGAAGATTCAAACGACATGATATGCTGATTCACATGTCACAAATGTTGCAGCCACCACATGAATACGTATATTGCGTCACACGCTATTGACATCATCCTTATTATTGACTGGATTTAGAAGATAATTAAATGTATTTTAGTATTTATAATTACAATATGTGATTGTTAAGATATTTAAATAATAACTTGCAGAGGTAAATTTAACTTTTTATAGTGTATCTGTGGCTACTATTTAATTTGACAGTTTTGTGACTTCTGACAAGTAGTCATTTATTACTTACCAGGCCAATGGTCACAGTGACAAGTAGTCATTTATTACATAGCTACCTAGTCACAGAGTACATAGGTGACATAGCTACCTATATCACAGAGTACATAGGTGACATAGCTACCTAGTCACATAGTACATAGATGATATAGCTACCTAGTCACAGAGTACATAGGTGACATAGCTACCTAGTCACAGAGTACATAGGTGACATAGCTACCTAGTCACAAAGTACATAGGTGACATAGCTACCTAGTCACAGAGTACATAGGTGACATAGCTACCTAGTCACAGAGTACATAGGTGACATAGCTACCTAGTCGCATGTACATAGGTGACATAGCTACCTAGTCACAGAGTACATAGGTGACATAGCTACCTAGTAACAGAGTACATAGGTGACATAGCTACCTAGTAACATAGTACATAGGTGACATAGCTACCTATGAGTTTGTTGTAACTGTTAATAAGGATCATTTTTGTTAGCAATTTAGTGTGTTTTAGCCCTTACTGCATCAGCTGTTAGATATTAAACTGTTGTGCAGATGACTCATCATTTTTCTTTCATTTTTGATTTGCGTACATGTGCTTTTTCTTATTTCAACTTCTCTGATTCTCATTTTGATTATAAATAACCAATATTCCTCTCAACACATTATTTGTAACAATTCTTCTCCTCTTCCGTCACCTTTACCTAATTTTCTCTCGGTCCATACGATGTTGCTGTTGTAGCGCACTGTCACTGAGGTTCACCTGTAAATACGGTATTTATAGCGCTAAAATATCCACTCTTGGGACTACAATGAATAATTAGTCAGTAAATGAACCGTATTGTGGGTAGTACTGAACAAAGGCAGTATATTCGTCAGAACATAGTGAACTATAGCCACATGGTAGATAGTGAACTATAGCCACATGGTATATAGTGAACTATAGCCACATGGTAGATAGTGAACTATAGCCACATGGTATATAGTGAACTATAGCCACATGGTATATAGTGAACTATAGCCACATGGTATATAGTGAACTAGAGCCACATGGTATATAGTGAACTAGAGCCACATGGTATATAGTGAACTAGAGCCACATGGTATATAGTGAACTAGAGCCACATGGTATATAGTGAACTAGAGCCACATGGTATATAGTGAACTAGAGCCACATGGTATATAGTGAACTAGAGCCACATGGTATATAGTGAACTAGAGCCACATGGTATATAGTGAACTAGAGCCACATGGTATATAGTGAACTAGAGCCACATGGTATATAGTGAACTATAGCCACATGGTATATAGTGAACTAGAGCCACATGGTATATAGTGAACTAGAGCCACATGGTATATAGTGAACTAGAGCCACATGGTATATAGTGAACTATAGCCACATGGTATATAGTGAACTAGAGCCACATGGTATATAGTGAACTAGAGCCACATGGTATATAGTGAACTAGAGCCACATGGTATATAGTGAACTAGAGCCACATGGTATATAGTGAACTAGAGCCACATGGTATATAGTGAACTATAGCCACATGATCCGCGGTTATACAAGCTGTTTGCATTTCCATAATATCAAAATATGTTTAAAATAAATATAACTGTATATTCTTATATTAAAATAATAAGAACTTTATCTATGTTCTCAATTTGATGAGATTAGCTATTAAATATATTTTAAGCATCTACTGCTATTTTCATTCTTTCCAATTTTATTTCACTCGCCAACTTTCTGTTTTTGAAACTAATATTGCATTGCGTGTTTGTTTATTTTGGTACAGAGGTAGTGTGTAAAAACATAGCATAGGAAATATAATAGCATTGTACAAATAAGCAAGGGACATAAAGACAAATAAAGGTGGTTGTTCCATGTAATGCATCGGTGATTTCTAAAGAAAAATAAGCTTTCGAATTTTTGCGATATGTTTATATTTATAAATTTCTGTATGATAAACAATATTTTACTCCTGCTTCTGATAAGGAATAAGTGACTAATACTTTGAATTATTGGCTAATTTCTATAAATTCTATCTGAAAAATGTTGATACTCTCCTCCAAAATGTGCAACTAGGTAGTTAAGTAGGAGTTTTGTGGTACAGTCAGCCATGCCTAAAATTGGTCTAAATTGTAGATTTTAAGGACCATACATTACTGAAGACTTAGCTATATGTAGTAGAAAATGCTTATGTACTAGCTACCATACTTGTGTGCTTTTCTTTAAATATATAATTTATTATTAAATAAAATTTATAATAATTTTATAAAATATAAATTATTTTAATTATATAAAATATAAATTATTTTAATATTATAAAATATAAATTATTTTAATTTTATAAAATATAGATTATTCTAATTTTATAAATTTCTACAGTTTGAAAATTATGATACTTATCAAGGTTCATTTTTTAGTCTCCACATTAACTATATATTGAACTAAAGTTCTAAGATAGTTATTTCAACTATTACTCTTCCACAGCAATTATAGGTACTTGCAAAATATGCACACATTAGAGTACTTCACAGTGCATATATCACATGCTCAGCTGCAATAAAAGTCCAACTTGATCACGATCAGCAAACTGATATTTCCATCTCCTCCTACTACTTTGCACGAGTTGGTACTCTTTTTCTTTATTTTTGATAAACGTGCCATGGGCATTAACCCAAAAGCGTGCAAGAACACCCTCCATCAGATGTAGAATTGTGAATAAACCAAGAGGGAAAGTTTGCAAAAGATGAGCGAGTCTCAGGGTTGCTTTGGAGTTTTGTGGAATCATGGACACTCTCTCCACAAACACACTACTAATCTAAATAAGGAAGTAGCCACTTGGCGCCCAGACGAGATGACTGCAGAAAAGGGACACGAACTGTTTATCCTTTTGGCGCCGCTTGAACATCCCTCCTATTGAGGGTAATCACTCTAAAGTCATCATGAAGAGACGTGGTAAATGGAACAGTTTGAAGTCGCCAATGATTTAGCACCTGCAACTAAAAAGTAAACCATTTATGAATAATGTTTAGTGATGGAATGAGGTCATATGTAGTGATTGATGAACTGGATTATCATCTCATAAGAGACTCAACATCTAACGAGATTGTTTTTAATAATAAAGTACTGAACGTATTTTGAATAAGTTATTATCGTTTCTTCCAAACTTGGTTATAGGTGATGGTTATTCGCGCATAAATTAACCTGGTAACTAGTGATCCAGTATTACTAGGCTACAACACCCTTGCGGTGAACGATCGTAGAAAAGTCGGGCGATAAAAATCCTTTGTTTACTTAGACTCTTCAAACTCAGACCTGTACTCTCGTCTAGGTAAATAAAATCTGTGATTATTCAAGTACTTGATATGGTACTAAATGCTCTACAGTACTTAGTACTGGCTTTGCTAAAATTGCGTTGTCCACTGAAATCAATACCTTCACCATATTTGGCTTCTTCATACGAATCTGGACGCTGAGTTTTTCTAGCGGATTGTACACGGATGAAGTCAGTGCCCTTAAGTAATTGTTTGCACCACTCCATGGGGCTAAAGAAAACAAAAGTGATGTTCTAAAGGATTGTGTGAACAGAGAATGCCTTCCACCAACTCAGCCTGATCACTTCACTCCGGACTTTGAATGGAACCGCTAGGTTTGCTAATTTCAATAGCAGGTTGTATCCGGTTCAAATGAATGTATTCACGCATCTCTTTTTTGTAAGGTACATAATTGCACTTTGTATTTTTCACCAAATTTAAAAATTTAAGAATTTATCAAATTTATAAGTGTCGATTTTTTTTCATGCAGAATGTCCGACGATAGACTGTTAGCGTTTTAAATTTATGATAAATCATAAATTTGATCGAATCATCGTTGATTCGACTTCATCGTCTTTAATTGACTATTTTTTTTCTTACTAGCTAACAGTGGGAAATTGCAATCGGAAGAGCGATGTTTTCAATACTTTGAATTATAAAATTATTTATGATGGTAATACGTATCAATAATTTACAGCTATAATAACCATCAGTATATAAATAACTGACAATTGAGGGAAAATAATTAATGAGTATTTTTGTAGAAATTGATTAAAATATCAATTGTAAAATAGTTTTTTTTAGTCTATACTCATTCTTGTTTGACGCATACATGTAAATACTTTCTAATAAATGTATATTATTCATATGAACTTCTTAAACCTATCTATAGTCAGACCTTACTGACTAAATAAATAGAAACAAATCATATTTTCACAGCTCTATCATTAATTTAAGTAGACACAAATGCCTGGTACAGTTTGGGTTATACTCCACCACCCGAATCAACCACACCCTGGTTAACAGGGCCCAATATGGCTGGTTGAGCTGGTTGTTTGCTATCTAACTAAGTTACCTATCCTTGTACTGCATCAGAGATAGGCGGTACCTATTACTGAGCTCTTTCAAGCATTTAATAGACACATTGTAACAAAAGTGACTTCATCAGTTCCGATTTATTTAGAAACATACAACACTTACAATATTCATTGGTGTATGTTTTACTTGGTTATATCATTTTAATTTGTACAGTTACTTTGATTTTCTTTAATTTTATCATTTTTAAATTAATTTTTAAATTTTAAATTAAAAATATATTTTATATTTATGTTGTGACCCACGATATCAGTAAGTAATTTAGTCCACAGTAATGTTATTTATTCTGTTTCATTTAAGTTTAAATAAACATTTCCAAGCACATGATATCTGATGCAATTAATCACAGCTGATATTAATGGCTTTAGATGGATATCTCTCCTGTAGGTATTTAACGTAAACAATATATGCCTGCGCAGTCTGAGTGAAATGACTCCTGCGCATCTTAAGATGAAGTGAAATAGACGCTGAATAAACACCCTATCTACTGCACTGACATCTTAGATTAGTCCCCTACCTCTTAGATACAGACGGAAATGACTACTCCATGGCACTCTGATTGAGTCAATTAATGTCTTCAATTTATTAAAATAAACTTTTTTTCCAATCATCTAATTTTAAATTTTACAGTAATTACAGATGTCTTTAACGGGATTTTTTTCCAAGAAATTATCTTTAAAAACATCAAAAAATAAGAACAGTGAAAATTCCTCCTAAACTAGTGCGCTTTTTAATTTGAAAATAACTTATTGGTCAGGCTGGTTACAAATCATAAAATGTAACAGAATTGACTATTGTAACAAATTGAAATATTTATAATTGGTTTAAAAAGTATTTATTGTAGAATTCCTGTTGGTGTTTACAATTTGTCCTTTCACTTCGAAAGAATCTTTCAATTATATTGTTAATTATAAATCAAATGCCATCATTTTCTGTGGTTAGAAGTGACTAGTGTGGTTACATTGCACTCAGAGAATGTTAATTAGCAGATGCTTTTCAACTCACCGTCTCTACAGATGCCCTCCAATGTAAATAAATATAGGAATACACTTGAGATATAGCCTCTCTATAGGTATAGCATATACACTATAATGTGTATAGGTATAGCATATACACTATAATGTGTATAGGTATAGCATGTACACTATAATGTGTATAGGTATAGCACATACACTATAATGTGTATAGGTATAGTATATACACTATAATGTGTATAGGTATAGTATATACACTATAATGTGTATAGGTATAGCATATACACTATAATGTATATAGGTATAGCATATACACTATAATGTGTATAGGTATAGCATATACACTATAATGTGTATAGGTATAGCATATACACTATAATGTGTATAGGTATAGCATATACACTATAATGTGTATAGGTATAGCATATACACTATAATGTGTATAGGTATAGCATATACACTATAATGTGTATAGGTATAGCATATACACTATAATGTGTATAGGTATAGCATATACACTATAATGTGTATAGGTATAGCATATACACTATAATGTATATAGGTATAGCATATACACTATAATGTATAGAATATAGATTATGCACAGTAAATTGAAATCGAAAAAAGAAATTGGATGTTTTTAAATAATATATAAAACAATTTTTTTATTTAAATTCTAATATGTAGTTACTCTTATATGAATTGGAAATGCGACAAATAACCTTTTCCTGGACACCCTGTATATTCAGCTATAGCATATACAGTTATAGCACTGTTAGCAATAGCTGTTTTACTATTGCTAAACCGATTTACCTTTTTAAATGCGAAATTAGTGGCTTTAAGCTCTTTTTTTATTTTATCCCACACTGTATTTGGTGGTAATTTGTCTGACTTTTCTTCTTTCTTGCAGTATCGGCTGAGTTCTAACTATTTAGTCCTGTATTACCATTACATTTAGCGAGACTTAATTGGGAAAATGTTTGAGAATTAGTTAAATTAAGAGAAAAAGTTTGAAGATTCTTTTAGAAAGTCAGTTTAGTTCAGAATACAGATTGGAAGTATTTTTGAATTAAATTTATTACTTTATTAGATGATTTTTTGTTGTTGGTATTATTGTAGATAGAAAAATAAAAATGAAGTCCCTATCGTGATCATAGTCAAAGAAAGCAGCCTTTTTCGTTTTTATCGTTCATATTCTATTTTACTCGGTAATAATAGTATTAATATACATGCTAAATACTAATTTAAGTTGTTGATCATGTATTGTACATCGTGAGATGACAGACACTGTTTTTACAGTAATTAAACTAACGGATTTGCACAGAGTGTAGCGTATACTACCTTATACTAGAGACAATTAGTAGGTATATATCATAGGCAAAAACTATTATTATTCAATGGGCCATATTTTAACGTCAGAAATTAGTAGCCCGTGAATTAAGCGCTACACATTATGGCGAAATGTTGCGATATTGCGTACATTTATTGTGGAGACTATTCTTAGAATAACAAGACTAATTTCATTATATCGCCGAGTGTTTTTGATGTTTGTAAAATAAATAAATTTCCCGTATGTTCACAACTAAATTTTATTGATGTATGACCAATGTTGATGGGGAAATATTATCACTGTAGCTAAAGTGCACAGTGAAGGGTATGAACAACCACCAATCACTGTAGGTAAAGTGCACAGTGAAGGGTTATAACAACCACCAATCACTGTAGGTAAAGTGCACAGTGAAGGGTTAGAACAACCACCAATCACTGTAGGTAAAGTGCACAGTGAAGGGTTATAACAACCACCAATCACTGTAGGTAAAGTGCACAGTGAAGGGTTATGACAACCACCAATCACTGTAGGTAAAGTGCACAGTGAAGGGTTATAACAACCACCAATCACTGTAGGTAAAGTGCACAGTGAAGGGTTAGAACAACCACCAATCACTGTAGGTAAAGTGCACAGTGAAGGGTTAGAACAACCACCAATCACTGTAGGTAAAGTGCACAGTGCACAGTCACTAGTAGCTATTTATCGCGACTTTACCACACTAGTTGATGGTGTGTGTGTTTTTTTCCAGCAAACTATGACTCCTTATTACCTTTCTAGCAACTTTTTACTCCTCTCAACCTTCAGGACTGATTTTAAACTATTCCTAGAAATTCAAACTCCATTCGTACAGTCATTAGCGCTGTTCGAATCAGCCCTAGGAATAGCATTGGAAGTGGCCGAAACTCTCGTGAGTGACTGGTAGAAAGCATCTCTTGGCGCCATGTCTTTTAACCTAATGGTCTTCTTCTCCGAAGTACCTCAATATATTGTCTACTCAACTAACATGCCACTTTGAATGTTTTAGCAAACATTATAATGTTAAATTTGTGGGAGAAATGTCAATTTGTAAAATTTAAGAAAATTCCTTCAATATTTTATAGTTCTCGAGTTTTGACTTCTCAGTGAGCGTTAGCCGTCATGTACGTGGAAGCGACGTCTTACACCATTTTTCTTTAGTATTATACTATCAAAATAGAAATCTTATACAATTAAAGAAATAGATAATATTGTTCAAATTATATCATAAATTTATTAATTATTGAGACCAATAGTGTTCATTTCACTAGAATCCAAACTATTGGTGTCTATAATTGAACTATTCATAATGATATTATTTGAACAACATTTACTAAAAATTCTTATTGTAATTAATCACATATTTAGGTAGTTATAATTATGTAGAAAATTGAAAATAATTCGAAAGAAAAGTAGAAACACCTTAAGGATCTTAATTATAGATAAGTAAAAAGTAGTGCATGTTACTATGTACAGAGTAGTACATGTTACTATGTACAGAGTAGTGCATGTTACTATGTACAGAGTAGTGCATGTTACTATGTACAGAGTAGTACATGTTACTATGTACAGAGTAGTGCATGTTACTATGTACAGAGTAGTGCATGTTACTATGTACAGAGTAGTACATGTTACTATGTACAGAGTAGTACATGTTACTATGTACAGAGTAGTACATGTTACTATGTACAGAGTAGTGCATGTTACTATGTACAGAGTAGTGCATGTTACTATGTACAGAGTAGTGCATGTTACTATGTACAGAGTAGTACATGTTACTATGTACAGAGTACTAATTATGTTCTCTTTCGCGGCTCTTTGAGTTTCTTTTTAGTTGCGTTATGTTCCATGTAAGGCCCTCCCTTCAGAGAATATCTCTCGCTATCAAATGGTACAGGCAATGCCAACTCTCTAGAATTTACTGCCTGAATTCTTACACGCTAAAAACTTGGGGTCTTCAGAAGAAATACTTACTGTTGTACTATGGCATATTAAACATCAGGACACCTAGGGAAACATGTGAATAACACACCGAAATGACTCTCCAGGTTCATTTATGTTTTTGTGTGAGTGTACATGTGTTTCCCTGTAAGGTTTGATTGAGAGAGCGTGACAGTATGTGGTAAAAGTGTGTCCTTATTGGTAAAGAAAGAGAACTTTGAAGTTACTGGCATTTGCATACTACAGGAAAAAGTCATTGTGACTGTTAGTCATTGTGACTAGTATGGAACTGTTAGTCATTGTGACTAGTATGGAATTGTTAGTCATTGTGACTAGTTTGGAACTGTTAGTCATTGTGACTAGTATGGAACTGTTAGTCATGGTGACTAGTTGGAACTGTTAGTTATTGTGACTAGTATTGAACTGTTAGTCATGGTGACTAGTTTGGAACTGTTAGTCATTGTGACTAGTTTGGAACTGTTAGTCATTGTGACTAGTATGGAACTGTTAGTCATGGTGACTAGTTTGGAACTGTTAGTCATTATGACTAGTTTGGAACTGTTAGTCATTGTGACTAGTTTGGAACTGTTAGTCATTGTGACTAGTATGGAACTGTTAGTCATGGTGACTAGTTTGGAACTGTTAGTCATTATGACTAGTTTGGAACTGTTAGTCATTGTGACTAGTTTGGAACTGTTAGTCATTGTGACTAGTATGGAACTGTTAGTCATTGTGACTAGTTGAGAGTCTTGTTTTTATGCAATTTCTTTAGTGACTTAAGTTTCTTTAGTCACTAAAGAAACTTAAGTCACTAAAGTGCCATTAATCACTAAAGTTTCTTTAGTGACTAAAGTGTCTTTAGTGACTAAAGTGTCTTTAGTGACTAAAGTGTCTTTAGTGACTAAAGTGTCTTTAGTGACTAAAGAAACTTTAGTGATTAATGGCACTTTAGTGACTAAAGTGTCTTTAGTCACTAAAGTTAGTATCTCTTCTGCTAAGGTTTACTTTTGCGTAAATCTGATGAAGAGAATCACGATCACTCAGATTTATTGGTACGCTTTAATTACCATCAGGTCCTTACCCTCTACAGTGGCTTCTTTTTCTTGCTATTTAACCTCTATGTTACCAGTAGAGACTTCTTATCTAACATAAAAAGGGTGGGGAGTGTTATAGTTTTCTCAGAATGGGATGACTTCATTAAATTATTATATATCTTTATTATGATGGCTATTAAAAAAAATTTGTAACATAAGGTTTTACCTGTAGGTTACAATTTACATCAGAAAATACTTTATTTATTTATTTATTTATGTTTAAATATATAAATGATCTAAAGTATTTTCTGATGTAAATTGTAACCTACAGGTAAAACATTTTAACGGTCACCTATGTACCAAAAGTGATCCTTTGTAAAGAACAATTACCATAATTTTCTTTCTTAAATATAACCTACAGCGGCCATTGTTGTCTACAAAGGCTTGTGTTTGGGTACTTAGGCTGTCTGTTGTAACAGCTTCACCTGTATATGACTACTGTACACAGGGTAAACTCAGAGTTATTGAACGGTTCCGTATTTTCGATCATATTAGAAAAAATATAGAAATTAAGATTTTACGAATTGAAATATTTTAGAACATTAATTTGAATATTAATTTCAAGATGACAATATAACATTTGATATATTCCTTCCATTTTATATGTTCTCCTCCTTTGGTCCTCCTTTAATGTTCTTCTCTGCTCCTCTTTTGATGTTCTCCTCTTTTACTCCTCCTTTAATGTTCTCCCCTGCTCCTCCTTTATTGTTCTCCTCCTTTACTCGTCCTTTAATGTTCTCCTCCTTCACTCCGTTCTCCTACTTTACTCAGTGAGCAATTCTCTGCTCCTCCTTTAATGTTCTCCTCCTTTACTCTGTTCTACCCCTTTAATGTTCTCCTCCTTTACTCTGTTCTCCCCCTTTAATGTTCTCCTCTTTCACTCCTCCGTTAATGTTCTCCTCTGCTCCTCCTTAGGTTCCTGTGATAGCGGAGTGGTGCACTGCCACAGCATGACTCCTCCCACGCCTCTCAGAGGAGCAGGCAGAGAGAGAGGAGCCACCACACCTCACATGAGAGGAGAAGAGGATATTGTTCCTCAAAGAGGAGGCGAGGAGATGAATAACAATAACTCTTCTCAGCCAATGGTGAGAAATGACACCAATAGACATAAATTTAGTAGAAAAAATACTCTCATTTTAAAATTAATAATAAAAATATATTTTCTTCAATTAATAACAAAATTGTTCTCATTTCAAATTGAATAATTTAAATATTCTCATATCAAAACTGATGATAAAAATACTGTCATTTTAAAAGGACTTAGTCCGATTTGCCTCAGCAACTGAAGACTGTTGATATCATAGTTACATATATCACTCATGTAAGAATTCGTAATGAATTTAATATCCCTAATTTAATTTGGAAGAACAATCAGCATTTTAAAATTTATAATTAAAATTCTCATTTAAAAACTAGTAATAGAAGTATTTTCAATTAAAATCTTACTATCAATTTTTTTTATATTTTACATGAAATAATTTAATTTATGTTAAACCCAGACCCCGAGACATGGCCGTCCATCTCCCCATTTCGCCCACATGGATAGACTGGTGCTAGAGGTACAAGAGACAGAGGCACTGTATGTGCAGGGACTGACACAGGTTATACAGGTAAGATACTGTATGTGCAGGGACTGACACAGGTTATACAGGTAAGATACTGTATGTGCAGGGACTGACACAGGTTATACAGGTAAGATACTGTATGTACAGTGACTGACACAGGTTATACAGGTAAGATACTGTATGTACAGTGACTGACACAGGTTATACAGGTAAGATACTGTATGTACAGGGACTGACACAGGTTATACAGGTAAGATACTGTATGTACAGGGACTGACACAGGTTATACAGGTAAGATACTGTATGTACAGGGACTGACACAGGTTATACAGGTAAGATACTGTATGTACAGTGACTGACACAGGTTATACAGGTAAGATACTGTATGTACAGGGACTGACACAGGTTATACAGGTAAGATACTGTATGTACAGGGACTGACACAGGTTATACAGGCGTATCTTTGTAGCTAAAAAAAGTGTTTTTAATTCATTGCAGTGAGCAGTTTATACAGTTGTTGCCTGTACATCAGTACAATTACTAAAGTGTGATATACATGTAATAGTTAGTCTCTATATACAGTATAGTGTAGAGCATTCCAAATTATTTACCTATAAATATACTCGTTAATAAATACGATTGTTTAACACTAGTTTTTATATAAATTATATTCATCGAATTAACTAGCATTAAAGTAAGTAAGACATAATGCAATTAAATCTAATTCGTTGACTACTGTTGTTCTCAGTCATGCCACAACATTCTATATCTCCTCAAACACCTCTATTAAGTTTCTCCGTGTAGTACTTTGCTGATATAACGCAAATACCTTCAACCGTAGGCCTAGCACCATATGCGTATTATTTCACCGTAAGTATCGCAATTTGCGTACCAGTGCCCCGGGCCTTCATAATTACTCTGTGCATAAATTTAGCATAAATAACGTGCGTTCATCACTATAGAGGTGGTTATTACTCTACCATTTTGATTTAGTTTTCATTTCCCCAAGAACAAAAGATCAAATTAATGTGAAAGCTAACTATAGTCAATTTCATGTGAATTAAAAATTCAAACTCATGAACTTTTATATTGTTTTTGTGCCGTTTCCATATTTATTGCATTTTATTCAGTTTAACCTTATTTCGAAATGAAGTAATGCATTGTTATATGGTAATAATAATCTTCGTTGCTAATCAGCATATTGCAGAATAATATCTATTATTATATTAGTTCATTGTAGCATACATAACTATTGATGCAATTTGTTGATCTCATTCACGATGTTTCATTTTAATTGAATCAATAATAGTTTAAATGACATGAAATTTAATAAAACACTAAGTGACTTAAATTCAGAATTGGAGCAAACTAAACTAATAAATTATTAACCATATTTACAGGACCGAGTGAGTATGAATTGCATTGAATGATTTCTAAGACTGAGATATTTAAAGAGAAGTGTAAAGGTTACAGAACGAATTGGACAGTATGAAAAATCCATTTATAAGAAAAGTCATGTATATACGAGTAATTTGTCTCTTCAAGAATATACAAATAATATTCCGTTAGGGATGAACTCTTAGGGTGAAGAACATTCAGTGATTTCTATTTACAGCCAATACAAATAATATTCCACTAGGGACAGATTTTACAACAGTCTTGACCTTTTTTTACGTTTTAGAGTGTACTATAGCTCTACAGTGTACCATAGCTCTACAGTGTACCATAGCTCTACAGTGTACCATAGCTCTACAGTGTACCATAGCTCTACAGTGTACCATAGCTCTACAGTGTACCATAGCTCTACAGTGTACCATAGCTCTGCAGTGTACCATAGCTCTACAGTGTACCATAGCTCTACAGTGTACCATAGCTCTACAGTGTACCATAGCTCTACAGTGTACCATAGCTCTACAGTGTACCATAGCTCTACAGTGTACCATAGCTCTACAGTGTACCATAGCTCTGCAGTGTACCATAGCTCTACAGTGTACCATAGCTCTGCAGTGTACCATAGCTCTACAGTGTACCATAGCTCTACAGTGTACCATAGCTCTACAGTGTACCATAGCTCTGCAGTGTACCATAGCTCTACAGTGTACCATAGCTCTACAGTGTACCATAGCTCTGCAGTGTACCATAGCTCTACAGTGTACCATAGCTCTGCAGTGTACCATAGCTCTACAGTGTACCATAGCTCTACAGTGTACCATAGCTCTACAGTGTACCATAGCTCTACAGTGTACCCATAGCTCTACAGTGTACCCATAGCTCTACAGTGTACCATAGCTCTACAGTGTACCATAGCTCTACAGTGTACCATAGCTCTACAGTGTACCATAGCTCTACAGTGTACCATAGCTCTACAGTGTACCATAGCTCTACAGTGTACCATAGCTCTACAGTGTACCATAGCTCTAGGGTTCTTCCCCTCATTTTGAGTTTGTCTCGCCATCTGTTTTGGCATCTCTCATACTCTAGTACATTACACTCGCACTCTTATATAATATTATAAATGGTTACTTACGTTAATTCATGGATAAAATTTATAAAAGATTCTCATCTTTTAAATACATTCTTTGTACTCCCTCCCCCCCCCCCTATTTATTATAATTAATGCCCTCAGATCTGAGTTCTGATGACCTTTCCAATTTCTAAAATTTAGTTTAAAAAAAAATAAAGTTTTAATTATTTGCTGAGGTTGCCAGATGTCACCACAAATGGTAGTAGCTATTTATGGTGCAGATGGTGGTAGCTATTTATGGTGCAGATGGTAGTAGCTATTTGTGGTGCAGATGGTAGTAGCTATTTATGGTGCAGATGGTAGTAGCTATTTGTGGTGCAGATAGTAGTAGCTATTTATGGTGCAGATGGTAGTAGCTATTTGTGGTGCAGATGGTAGTAGCTATTTATGGTGCAGATGGTGGTAGCTATTTATGGTGCAGATGGTAGTAGCTATTTATGGTGCAGATGGTAGTAGCTATTTGTGGTGCAGATAGTAGTAGCTATTTATGGTGCAGATGGTAGTAGCTATTTATGGTGCAGATGGTAGTAGCTATTTATGGTGCAGATGGTAGTAGCTATTTATGGTGCAGATGGTAGTAGCTATTTGTGGTGCAGATAGTAGTAGCTATTTATGGTGCAGATGGAAGTAGCTATTTGTGGTGCAGATGGTAGTAGCTATTTATGGTGCAGATGGTGGTAGCTATTTATGGTGCAGATGGTAGTAGCTATTTATGGTGCAGATGGTGGTAGCTATTTATGGTTATGTCATATAAGTGTGAAAAGTAGCTTAGGTACACCTATATAGTAGACATCTCTAGACTAGGGATACAGGTATACTGTACTGTAGAGAGATACAGTCATTTACAGACTGTAGAGAGATACAGTCATTTGCAGACTGTAGAGAGATACAGTCATTTACAGACTGTAGAGAGATACAGTCATTTGCAGACTGTAGAGAGATACAGTCATTTGCAGACTGTAGAGAGATACAGTCATTTACAGACTGTAGAGAGATACAGTCATTTACAGACTGTAGAGATACAGTCATTTGCAGACTGTAGAGAGATACAGTCATTTGCAGACTGTAGAGAGATACAGTCATTTACAGACTGTAGAGAGATACAGTCATTCACAGACTGTAGAGAGATACAGTCATTCACAGACTGTAGAGAGATACAGTCATTTGCAGACTGTAGAGAGATACAGTCATTTACAGACTGTAGAGAGATACAGTCATTTACAGACTGTAGAGAGATACAGTCATTTACAGACTGTAGAGAGATACAGTCATTTGCAGACTGTAGAGAGATACAGTCATTCACAGACTGTAGAGAGATACAGTCATTTGCAGACTGTAGAGAGATACAGTCATTTGCAGACTGTAGAGAGATACAGTCATTTACAGACTGTAGAGAGATACAGTCATTTGCAGACTGTAGAGAGATACAGTCATTTGCAGACTGTAGAGAGATACAGTCATTTACAGACTGTAGAGAGATACAGTCATTTACAGACTGTAGAGAGATACAGTCATTTACAGACTGTAGAGATACAGTCATTTGCAGACTGTAGAGAGATACAGTCATTTGCAGACTGTAGAGAGATACAGTCATTTGCAGACTGTAGAGAGATACAGTCATTTACAGACTGTAGAGATACAGTCATTTGCAGACTGTAGAGAGATACAGTCATTTGCAGACTGTAGAGAGATACAGTCATTTACAGACTGTAGAGAGATACAGTCATTCACAGACTGTAGAGAGATACAGTCATTCACAGACTGTAGAGAGATACAGTCATTTGCAGACTGTAGAGAGATACAGTCATTTACAGACTGTAGAGAGATACAGTCATTTACAGACTGTAGAGAGATACAGTCATTTGCAGACTGTAGAGAGATACAGTCATTTACAGACTGTAGAGAGATACAGTCATTTACAGACTGTAGAGAGATACAGTCATTTACAGACTGTAGAGAGATACAGTCATTTGCAGACTGTAGAGAGATACAGTCATTCACAGACTGTAGAGAGATACAGTCATTTGCAGACTGTAGAGAGATACAGTCATTTGCAGACTGTAGAGAGATACAGTCATTTACAGACTGTAGAGAGATACAGTCATTTGCAGACTGTAGAGAGATACAGTCATTTGCAGACTGTAGAGAGATACAGTCATTTACAGACTGTAGAGAGATACAGTCATTTACAGACTGTAGAGATACAGTCATTTGCAGACTGTAGAGAGATACAGTCATTTGCAGACTGTAGAGAGATACAGTCATTTGCAGACTGTAGAGAGATACAGTCATTTACAGACTGTAGAGAGATACAGTCATTTACAGACTGTAGAGATACAGTCATTTGCAGACTGTAGAGAGATACAGTCATTTGCAGACTGTAGTGAGATACAGTCATTTACAGACTGTAGAGAGATACAGTCATTCACAGACTGTAGAGAGATACAGTCATTCACAGACTGTAGAGAGATACAGTCATTTGCAGACTGTAGAGAGATACAGTCATTTACAGACTGTAGAGAGATACAGTCATTTACAGACTGTAGAGAGATACAGTCATTTACAGACTGTAGAGAGATACAGTCATTTGCAGACTGTAGAGAGATACAGTCATTCACAGACTGTAGAGAGATACAGTCATTTGCAGACTGTAGAGAGATACAGTCATTTACAGACTGTAGAGAGATACAGTCATTTACAGACTGTAGAGAGATACAGTCATTTACAGACTGTAGAGAGATACAGTCATTTACAGACTGTAGAGAGATACAGTCATTTGCAGACTGTAGAGAGATACAGTCATTTACAGACTGTAGAGAGATACAGTCATATGCAGACTGTAGATACAGTCATTTACAGACTGTAGAGAGATACAGTCATTTACAGACTGTAGAGAGATACAGTCATTTGCAGACTGTAGATACAGTCATTTGCAGACTGTAGATACAGTCATTTGCAGACTGTAGATACAGTCATTTGCAGACTGTAAAGAGATACAGTCATTTGCAGACTGTAGACAGATACAGTCATTTTCAGACTGTAGATATATGCTTGTACGTTATACATTAACTATAAAATTTCATTCCTTTTAAAATGCAAAAAATAATTGAAATGTTTGTAAAGTAGTAAACGACAGTATTTCAGCTAAAAATAATTGCCATGAAAAATTAATATAGAGAAGAATTGATAAAGGTTAATATATAGATCACATCTTATGAAATTATACCCTGTACAGTGCACCCTGCTGCCCTGTATCTATGTACTGCTCATTGTTCCTATGGGCTGCCCTGTATCTATGTACTGCTCATTGTTCCTAGGTGCTACTTATTGTTTCTATGTGCTGCCCATTGTTCCTAGGTGCTACTTATTGTTTCTATGTGCTGCCCATTGTTCCTAGGTGCTACTTATTGTTTCTATGTGCTGCCCATTGTTCCTATGTGCTGCCCATTGTTCCTATGTGCTGCCCATTGTTCCTATGTGCTGCCCATTGTTCCTATGTGCTGCCCATTGTTCCTATTTGTTGCCCTTGCTCCTTTGTGTTGTTCCTATGCGCTGTTCCTAGGTGGCGCCAGTGCATCACTAGGTGCTCTAGAAAGACTAGCAGTGATGAGTGATGTCCTATGCAGGATGTAGGACTCACAAAGATGGACTGTGATCAACTTAAGATGCTTAAAATAATAGAAACTGAAGATGCATATTCCTACTCATCTTGTCACTAGGTGTGAAAGTGGCTCTGTAATAACTAGGGGAACTACCCAATTGATGGACACACACAGTTATCGAACTCCTCGCATATCTCCAAATTTTTGTTTTGTTAAAAAAAGAGAACACATTTTTTAATTAAAAACATTTCCAATTTGTCATCTATTAGTTTGAGACTAGGGATAGAAATACAGTTTGTTAACTGAGTTTGTTCATTAACTGGGTACATACCCTATGTACATTAGTACATTAAGATGCACGTCAGACGGTGCTGTGACGTGTTTGTTTGTGTGTCGGTGCAGCTAAAGCAACGTTGTTTATTTTAGAAGGAGTCTCTGGGATTTCTCTAGTAATATTATTGGTGTAGTAAGTTAATAGATATTATATTAGAGTTAATGGCAGTTACTGAATATGACTCATGTCTATGTATCTACAATGCATATGTGAGTATTAAATGTATACAGGGATATAAAAAATAGAAATATCTAACATTATGGCATCATCCTATTTGAACATATAAACCAGCAAAGCGTGACTTATTTGTTTGTTTCAAATATCTGACTCCCTATGAAAGAGAAGGAAAAACGTCTTCAGCAATGGGCACAGCATAGGTCTGTCAGAAGGTTGAAGTTGTTTGAGAGATTCTAAGTCAAAATTGTTAGAGAAAATCACAATACTGCGGTTACTAAAATTACTGCAGAGCTCAATGAACACCTACAGAACACACCAATGAACACCTACAGAACACACCAATGAACACATACAGAACACACCAATGAACACCTACAGAACACACCAATGAACACCTACAGAACACACCAATGAACACCTACAGAACACACCAATGAACACCTACAGAACACACCAATGAACACCTACAGAACACACCAATGAACACCTACAGAACACACCAATGAACACCTACAGAACACACCAATGAACACCTACAGAACACACCAATGAACACCTACAGAACACACCAATGAACACCTACAGAACACACCAATGAACACCTACAGAACACACCAATGAACACCTACAGAACACACCAATGAACACCTACAGAACACACCAATGAACACCTACAAAACACACCAATGAACACCTACAAAACACACCGATGAACACTTACAGAACACACCGATGAACACCTACAGAACACACCGATGAACACCTACAGAACACACCAATGAACACCTACAGAACACACCAATGAACACCTACAGAACACACCAATGAACACCTACAGAACACACCAATGAACACCTACAGAACACACCAATGAACACCTACAGAACACACCAATGAACACCTACAGAACACACCGATGAACACCTACAGAACACACCAATGAACACCTACAGAACACACCGATGAACACCTACAGAACACACCGATGAACACCTACAGAACACACCGATGAACACCTACAGAACACACCAATGAACACCTACAGAACACACCAATGAACACCTACAGAACACACCAATGAACACCTACAGAACACACCAATGAACACCTACAGAACACACCAATGAACACCTACAGAACACACCAATGAACACCTACAGAACACACCAATGAACACCTACAGAACACACCAATGAACACCTACAGAACACACCAATGAACACCTACAGAACACACCAATGAACACCTACAGAACACACCAATGAACACCTACAGAATATATTTCACACGAAAACTGTTCTCAGGAGATGCACTAATCTAGACTCCACGGAAGAGCTGCAACACATATATTTTATTCAACCTCTGTGTGTAGATAGGTACTCTGTGTATCGTATTATGGATGAATGTATCGGTAATGCAGCTCCGTCAGGTTTTATTTACTGTGTTCTGATTATTCGAAAATTAATAAATATATAATAATATTCTTGCTCTATGTATATAGTATTTTGATTATATTCTATTTCTTTGGTTTTCTTATTGATTATTTAATCTCTAGATATTTACCAACTATCAACCTAAATAGTTAGTGAATTTGCATTTTAAAATAGCGTGTAAGAAGAGGAGACAGTAGTGACAGCATCATTTGTTTTCATTATAGTTATTACTCTACAGCTTTGCCTCTACTGCATATCAGTGCTGCAGAACTGCATATCAGTGCTGCAGAACTGCATATCAGTGCTGCAGAACTGCATATCAGTGCTGCAGAACTGCATATCAGTGCTGCAGAACTGCATGCTGCGGCTAAATCAAAGGATTGCCAATATCCTCTCTATATTATTCAGGCTAATATCATCTCACTTTATTTCTATTTATTGTATACTTACTATGTATAATTATAATATATGTAAACTATATATTAATATACATGATGTTGCTACTTAGTTTATGCATGCATTTACAACTTGTAAGCATGCATGTATTCCAAGAATATTTAATAACTAGATTACGTTCACCCGGTAGAGTGCATACCTTCGCCGCCGCTTTGACCCGTTCTCCCCAAAAATTTAATAAAATGGTAACTGGTTAATGACCAATCGTCCCATCAAGTTTCATGCAATATAATTCAGTACTTTTTTAGTTATAAATTATCTTGACCTTGACCTTTGACCAGGTCGTTCCCAAAATTCTACCAGAAGGTCACTGGACATTGACCAATCGTTTTACTACCAGATTTCTAGCAATTTGGTTGAACACTTTTTCAGTTAAGCGAATAACAAGATGATAAATAAATAAATGAATAAATATATTCTGGGTAAAATATGACCTTACGCAAATTTGCGAAGGTGATAATTGTTTTTATTATGCATTTTAATAATAAATGTTTTTATTATGCATTTTATTATCAAAACCAAAATAGTCAATTTACCATAGCTCATTGATGGATATCAATAAATATTTATATATTGTGACAGTATTAATTTGCATATAATTTAATGTGATAGTGAATCTAAATATACACAAATTTTGGAGATTTACCCATGATTCACAGTGTAACTTACTACTGCATGAAATATTATAATACTCTGCTCACCATGAAATATTATAATACTGTACTCACCATGAAATATTATAATACTCTGCTCACCATGAAATATATTTTTTTTTTCTATCAGTTATGTTTGCCCATAGGCTTTATAAAATGAATCACATGCCCTATAAGCAGTTACTAAGCACCTATTTGGTGCCTCAATTTATAGTTACTATACATACCTACACACCTTATATGGCACCTAGTGTCATATGAAACAAAGTATACAGTTTTTGTTTGCTCTGTCTACTGTTGCCCCGTTATATCTGTTTGTACTTCATCCTTATCTGATATTGTAGAAAAGGTGCCTGTGGAGAGTGTGTAGCTTTTCTGCATACACGAGCCGTGGCACTGGCTATATATCTTCGTGTTTAATCATATGAACTCTATTACACTCTTATAACTATTATTCGTTACTTGAAAGTCATTTAAAAGGCGTGAAATTTAATACACATTATTGTCACTAATGGTCTTATAAAAATGTGATTTAATTATCTATTATTATTTAATCATTTAAAAAATATACTGTTTTTAGCTTGTAGTGAATTTAACTTTCCGACACTGAAGTGTTATTACAAAGTATACACTTAACACATGGTGTATTAAGTGTTCTCGAGTACACTTAAGTTGTGTATACTCCACAGGTGTATTTTCTCATTTAAGTCAAGTGTATATGGTTCATATTAGTGAAAGATAACACTATAAAGTGACCCTTACTGTTCTAACATTTACAATGTGATGAGAAAATGCAAAATAATAATACTGAACGTTATGGAGACTAATATACATTAATGGTTATTTACATTAATGGTTATTTACATTACTGGTTATTTACATTAATGATTATTTACATTAATGGTTATTTACATTAATGGTTATTTACATTAATGGTTATTTACATTAATGGTTATTTACATTAATGATTATTTACATTAATGGTTATTTACATTAATGGTTATTTAGATTAATGGTTATTTACATTAATGGTTATTTACATTAATGGTTATTTACATTAATGGTTATTTACATTAATGGTTATTTACATTAATGGTTATTTACATTAATGGTTATTTACATTAATGATTATTTACATTAATGGTTATTTACATTAATGGTTATTTACATTAATGGTTATTTACATTAATGATTATTTACATTAATGATTATTTACATTAATTGTTATTTTCATTAATGGTTATTTACATTAATGGTTATTTACATTAATGGTTATTTACATTAATGGTTATTTACATTAATGGTTATTTACATTAATGGTTATTTACATTAATGGTTATTTAGATTAATGGTTATTTACATTAATGGTTATTTACATTAATGGTTATTTACATTAATGGTTATTTACATTAATGGTTATTTACATTAATGGTTATTTACATTAATGGTTATTTACATTAATGGTTATTTACATTAATGGTTATTTACATTAATGGTTATTTACATTAATGGTTATTTACATTAATGGTTATTTACATTAATGGTTATTTACATTAATGGTTATTTACATTAATGGTTATTTACATTAATGGTTATTTTAACCAACTGGTGCATGGTCAACTCATTACAATATACAATGGTTACTGTGACCAACTGGTGAGAAGAAGAAGAAGTTATGATATATCATTTTAAAGTGAACATAAACGTTAAAATTAATTCATGAGTCACTTTGACCCACTGTACACTGTGTGTGAGTCACTTTGACCCAGTGTACACTGTGTGTGAGTCACTTTGACCCACTGTACACTGTGTGTGAGTCACTTTGACCCACTGTACACTGTGTGTGAGTCACTTTGACCCACTGTACACTGTGTGTGAGTCACTTTGACCCACTGTACACTGTGTGTGAGTCATTTTGACCCACTGTACACTGTATGCGAGTCACTTTGACCCACTGTACACTGTGTGAGTCACTTTGGCCCACTGTACACTGTGTGAGTCACTTTGACCACTGCGCACTGTTTGTGAGTCACTTTGACCCAGTGAGCACTGTGTGTGAGTCACTTTGACCCAGTGAGCACTGTGTGTGAGTCACTTTGACCCACTGCACACTGTATGCGAGTCACTTTGACCCACTGCACACTGTTTGTGAGTCACTTTGACCCACTGCACACTGTTTGTGAGTCACATATCTCTGGCATTGAACTATATTGTCACTATAGTACTGTACACTATATTGTCACTATAGTACTGTACACTATATTGTCACTATAGTACTGTACACTATATTGTCACTATAGTACTGTACACCATATTGTCACTATAGTACTGTACACCATATTGTCACTATAGTACTGTACACTATATTGTCACTATAGTACTGTACACTATATTGTCACTATAGTACTGTACACTATATTGTCACTATAGTACTGTACACTATATTGTCACTATAGTACTGTACACTATATTGTCACTATAGTACTGTACACTATATTGTCACTATAGTACTGTACACCATATTGTCACTATAGTACTGTACACTATATTGTCACTATAGTACTGTATACCATATAGGGTAAGTTACGAATTATTGGATAGTATCCCGTTTCGATCATTTAATAAATAGATATATGTATATATATATTATAAAAAATTAACATGTTATCTTAATTGTATATATTTTTCTTATATAAACGAAAATGTGGAACTGCTCGATAATTCGTAACTTACCCTATACACTAAGTGTGGTATTTTTGTTTATTTCACTCAACCACTAATGTTACTTCTTTAGTTTTCCTTCATTGAGCTCTAAGAAAGGTAATAACAGTGTAAATGTTACATTGGTGTACTTTCCTATCACCAGTAAATTCTATGTAAAGTCCCATTTATGAAATTAAATAATCTAACACTATTAAATTACTTTAATTTTATAGCAACACCTTTTATAAGGTTTATAAAGCTAATTAATACATTAAGATGTACCTCCTAGACATACCACGCATTATATCAAATAACTAAAGGTATCTACTAACTCTATTTAATTTATAGCTTCCTAATAACAGGCTAACATTTTAAAGCTATGAATTATTTGAAGACTCTATTTCGGTTTATCTTATTTTTCGTGCTACGAAGACAGGGCAGATTTCTGGCAAATCGTGCGGGAGGAGAGGACACTAATCTGATGAAGACTAGCGGTAAACCTTGCTATCTGGTGGTACTGGAACAGCAGAGTGAGGTATTACCGTGATAGTGGTACTGGTGGTATTAGTAACAGCAGAGTGAGGTATTACCGTGATAGTGGTACTGGTGGTATTAGTAACAGCAGAGTGAGGTATTACCGTGATAGTGGTACTGGTGGTATTAGTAACAGCACAGTGAGGTATTACCGTGATAGTGGTACTGGTGGTATCATATATTAGCACTGTATTTATTAATTGCTAATGTTGCTAGTGACTCTTTTTCTTCTTCTTTGGAGTCTCTTGTATCTTCTTCCTTCATTCCACTTCTCATCTTTCAAATCACATAACATGCTTTCTTTTTCGTCTTAAATTCATCTTCTAATGCTCATGGAGCCTGTTAGTAAACACACTCGAGCAATCTACCCAACTTAGGCATTTTCCAAAGAGTAAAAATACCATTCGAGTCATGGTCCAAACTATCGTTATTTATAATGTTGGTTACGTTTCAAATATTCTCAGATACTTTAAAACAGTAATAATAATTATATTAATAATATCCAGTTAATTGGCACTAGCTACTCAATTTTTACTGAGTCATGACTTCTGAGTCTGTTCTAGGTGACTTGATACCGAGTTTTTCTTCATCATATCTTAATATGTATCTCATCAACCTCACACTGGCACGAGGAAGATTGGGTTAAGGATTCAGTTCAGTAGATGTTTTAGGTGACTTTTTTTGCCACGGTGGGTGCATTTTTAGAGATCTATAAACCTGTAATGATGATATTACTCCCAGGCATCCTTATCAGTCCCATCTCCCACCCCCCTTATATTGTTAGTCCCCCCCCCCTGTCAGTCCACCCTGCAGTCTCTCTGACAATAACTCTGTTAATTGTAGACACGGATTGACATGTTAGTTTTTATTAGTTAGCACCAATAGCAGTTCATAACTAGTGACAACTTTCCAATCGAATCCTAAGGTTTCTATTAATAGATACCTGTAGTTCGTTGGTATTTCACTTGGTAGCACCTGAGTCTAGTACCATTATACTTGGTAGCACCTGAGTCTAGTACCATTATACTTGGTAGCACCTGAGTCTAGTACCATTATACTTGGTAGCACCTGAGTCTAGTACCATTATACTTGGTAGCACCTGAGTGTAGTACCATTATACTTGGTAGCACCTGAGACTAGTACCATTTTATTTGGTAGGCCCCATTCTAGTATCTGTAGGCTCTTCTCTACCAAACAGATGCGCTGTCTAGTTTTTCCTGAGTTCATAACTAGTACTCAAACCAGTGACAGGATAGAATCATGCTAATATTGTTCATAATGATTGACTATTACCTCTCTAAATCACATGCATAGCCTCTGCAGTCTATTGGCTGTGCATTGTGTACAGGTATGGCTGTGCATTGTGTACAGGTATGGCTGTGCATTGTGTACAGGTATGGCTGTGCATTGTGTACAGGTATGGCTGTGCATTGTGTACAGGTATGGCTGTGCATTGTGTACAGGTATGGCTGTGCATTGTGTACAGGTATGGCTGTGCATTGTGTACAGGTATGGCTGTGCTGCACAGGCACTAGACCTTATCTACTCATCGTAACACAGATACACCTCCGTGCAATTCTTATCTCTACCAATCATTGTAATTGACTGCATCTTCTTATTGCAATAGCCTTGCCTTTTATACCAATTTTGAGGTCTTGGTCACAATAAGCGACATGGTCACACTATACATACAGTAGTCTACTAATTAGAAATGAATTTTTTTCTATTTTAGAGTGAATTCTTTACTTGCTTCAATCTCTTTGATAGCTCTTAATTCTTATTTACAATACTTTACAGTTAACTCTATTTATTTTAATTTAATTCACAATCATAAATGTATATTTGCAATGAACTTTAACATTCATTTCATTTTATTTAAAATATCTATTAAAAAATTCTTAGACTTCTTAACTTTTTTATCACTCAATAGATGATATGCTTTATTGACTTCCAAGCCATTGTATATTCAAACTTCACAATTTACTAATATTTAATGGTGTAATAAACATATAACTCTGTATTTCTAAGTTATTTACAGCAATTTTTATACCTTTACTTAGTTTGTTTGAAATGTAACTAAATGATATTGCTTTAAATCAATGAGTTTTTGGATAACTATTTAATATAATTAAAATCACAGTCGCTATTACCATTGGTAAATGTTAACGATTAAATACTGTTAGTAAATTGTTACGGGGAAAAACTGTTCATACGATCGTAAAAAATGTTATATTGAGCTTTTCAAAATAATTTTTCCAAATTTCTCTATTATCGCACAGTAACAATGAACGATAGGGTTAAAGTGAAGTCTTTCTCATTTGACGACCCCCACCAGATTAAATTAATTTTTTATTAGTTTTTTTGTCCATAGAATCCGAAAATCAAAACAGTTTTTCGTAGAGACTAATAGTTTTTGAGATATGAGGGTTTAAAGTTATTTATTTCCTATGTATTACTGAACTCGTGTTTTCATTGAAATTACTTAAACAACATTGATTTTTTACATGAAACAGAAATGTAGTTTGTTGTATCCGCTAGTTTATTGTACTGCACACTTCATCATTGATTAATGACCTGACAGGGGGGCTCAGGGGGTGGCACGCCCCCCGAAATACATATATCGAATATATTTCCAGTTTCCGTGATATTTTCAATATATTACTTCAATGCTGATATATGTGTAATGGGGGTGTGCCGCCCTCCCCCCCCATACCCCCTGCCTGGTCATTAAACAATCATGAAGTGTGCAGTACAGCAATCTAGCGGATACAACAAACTACATTACAGCTATCTTTCACCAAAATTTGCCAAAAAGCGTGAAAACACGAGTTTTTTCAAAGTTCCCAATCCTTCAGTAATACATAGGAAATAAATAACTTTAAACCCTCATATCTCAAAAACTATTAGTTTCTACAATAAACAGTTTTGATTTTCAGATTCTATGGACAAAAATACATATAAAAAATAATTTTATTTAAATTCGGTGGGGGTCGTCAAATGGGAAAGATCCTTAAAGTGATACTATTTTCCAGTAGGTGTGTACTAACAGAGGGCTGAGACAGCTATCTTGTGATAATTAAATCATACCTAGTAATGGTCAGTGTGAGATGAACCCTGTGACCTTTCGTGATTTTGAAAGCCTTCAACCCAGCCTTTACTGTACAGTAGAGGCTGTACTGTGCAGTCTCTACTGTACAGTTTACAGTGTCTACTATACCATGTAGTGTTCAGCCTCTACTGTACATAGTACAGTAGAGGCTGAACACTGTACATTATAGATTGACGTTAGTGTGTTTTTTCACTCCTTATTTCAGTCTAAGTTATTTTCTGGTGGATGTAGGTAGTTATTGTACATAGGAAATGTGCACGTTATTAGATGGCAAAGTTATGATTTTAGTTATAATGTCAATAGTTCGTTAAAGTGGAGGTAGTTGTGCAGACTTACAGTAATAACGCTTCCATTTCTCTCATTATGATTTAAATTCAATATTAACAAAGTATTTATAAATTGTAACTTACTTACTGTTATTTATTTCATGTGAACAATTTAACTGTTAATTAATCGTAAAATCTTTATTTCGTTGCTCAATATATTTCAATATACCATCATATTAACTCTTCAACATATTATCACTATTTGATGTAATTAAATTGTATTCATCTCTAATATATTTGTTTTTCTCATTAATTCTCCCTGTATTTTGTCATGAATTGGAGCCTTGTTCCTTCAGTCCGATGAATTACTTCTATTTCCTTATTAATGCTAATATTATTCACTTAAAGCACTAACTCACAGTTATAATTAACTACAATTTACTTATTTAATAATGTACATCTAATTTCTTTAATCAAAATGTAATCCTTAATGAAAAAGCTTCATTATTTATTTATATGAATTAGAGTGCGATAAGCTTTGGTATTTCTAGCGGTAATTTTTTGGTGTGATTAAAGCATTGGAATGCTCATAACGCTCACACTTATTGAGCTTATTAACTTATTATTAATTTGTTAAAGGTTTTAATCCCTCTAAGAACATTAAGGTTCGTAACTTGTTATGGCACTTAGAAAAGATTAACCTTAACCAAAGGTGATATGGGTACTATTAAATGAAATAACCGTAGTCGCTATTTAAAATGAATAATCATGTACTCTTACAATGTTATTGTTCTGATCATTATTTTACTATTACTCGCATTATTTATTAATGTATTTCAGTTATTTATTTCTATCTGTTTATTTAAAAAATATAACTTTGAAATGAAAATATTTAAAATATAGAACATGGTACAAGAAAGTACTTACAGTACTAAACAATACAATTCACCTCTCTGTCTACACACCTCTCTGTCTACACACCTCTCTGTCTATACACCTCTCTGTCTATACACCTCTCTGTCTATACACCTCTCTGTCTATACACCTCTCTGTCTATACACCTCTCTGTCTATACACCTCTCTGTCTATACACCTCTCTGTCTATACACCTCTCTGTCTACACACCTCTCTGTTTATACACCTCTCTGTCTATACACTAGATACGGTGCTAGGAAAATTCGTCCACTGGAAATTCGTCCATGGAAAATTCGTCCACGGAAAATTCGTCCGCAGAAAATTAATCCGTTTTCTTAAATTTGTAATAGAAAGAAAGACATTATTTATATATAAGAGATAATTGCAGTCGATTAAAATCTGGTTAAATGAAAATAACACATATATTCAGCAGTTATAACTGTTGATGAAAAATGTATTCTTTGTAGCTAATATATTATACAATCTATAATTAAAAGTTAAAAAGAATGATTAACTTAATCAAATATTTAAATTGAATAGCTGGACATTTTCAGCAATGCAATATTTGTCAAAAAAGTTCTGTTTCATTCGGAGTGCATTGCAGTACTATCTTTATATTTGTTCGACAATATCTCAATATTTTGGCCTTTTACGCTGTGTGTCATCTCTCTTTGTTTCAATTCTTTTAGTTTGGGTTAACTCTTCTACATATTAGGATGCTTTTTCTTGAACATTCTAAAATTAAATTGAATATTACGGGTTTTTGCGTTGATTTCGTATTCCCTGTTTTATTCTAATGTAAGTAGCTACAATGAAGTTAAAAAACTCAATTGACATCCCCACATAAATTTTCAACATCTTCAGGTGTTAAGAACGCTAAGGCACCAAACATATTAAGTAAATAAAATTTATTATATATCTATCAATCTTAATGTTTTTAGACAATCATGAATTTCGCAGTATAACAAACTTTAATTATAATGGATGCAACAAAGTGGATTAAATATATGTACTATCACCTACATACATTAAATTACCTTATACCAAAACAGTTGTCATAGCATTTTGTTCCATTTAAATTAATTATTTTGCGTTTAATGGACGAATTTTCCGTGGACGAATTTTCTGAGGATGAATTTTCCGGTCACGACTAGATACACACCGCTTAGACACTATAATAGTATACCTAGCCCCTCTACTATGTTCTCACCTTTTTACCCCATCATCATGGTGACTAACCTTACCACATATGCCTTGAAATCACCCTACTATGCTCCTTGTGTGATGCTCTACAAATGGGCTCTGATGTTCATCTCAATGATTCCTAGTGTTTCTTGTAATGCTTTGTTGCTATGGATTAACTTGCTAAATTAACTCGAAATGTCTTTAATTATTTCGAAATTAGTTCCAAACTATTGAGCACAGGTTTATATTTTCCACACATGCCTTTAGGTTGTGACAGTCAAGCTCTGTGGTTGAATGAAGGTAATGAGCTTATCTCACCTGTCTGGAACTAACGTGTTTAACCCTGAGTTACGTCAGGGTTAATCTTTAGCCAGATAACCCCGAGACTCTTATCAGTGGCTTTTATAACCTTTATTTTATTGCTAAATAAAACAGTCTAGAAAATGTGTAAAATATATCAAATAACTATAGAGTATATTTTATACGCTGTATTTGATAACAAAGTATCTTATTATTGTTATCGATAATTAATGCATCTTTATGTACCATATTCAGTCAACAGTTATTAAATATTTATTATTTTTATTGGCAATGATGTCTTTTGTAAACAACAAAGAGTTGAATTAGTTATCTCTAATTTTTTAGGAGTGACACATACATTTCTAAAGTGTAGATCTCTAATTAGTGATGTTCCACCATAGGTACTAAATGTACCTCATTGCTGAGTAATTAGGGAGTAATTAGTGAGTCTGAAGAGTATCCACAGATCACCACAATAACACCTTGCGATCACCATACCCAGTCACTAAAAATAGTCTGCACATTGTCTATTATTGTGAATTATGGTAAATATTGCTGGTAATTTACCGTAAGTACCATTTCATCGGGTGACTGTGGACAATGTGTGTGAATTGTTTTAAATTGAGATGAAATTCAATTTGTTTTTCGTTGAAGCATTTAAGATCTCAGGTAGATAATCTTTATCTTATCACCGATAGTAATTTTGTGCCTGTGACCCATTTTCTTCTGGTTACAATTCGTACTTTCAAGTTCTCTATTTTAGACTATTGTAGTCGAGGCTAGAAACATTGAGAAAAATGTTACCAATTTATCATGCTGATAATTATTTGTATGTTACTCATTATTTTCTACACTTTACTTGTGTTCTATTAAATTTACAAATTTAATTATCAAAATAAGTTACTTATAAACTGCAGTAATTCGTCAGTAATTTAGAAATCTCTATTAAAAGTGAATTTTATTTAAGCGTCAGTTTGTTATTTTATTTTATTATTTTGTGCCTGATTTACATTGACTAACGAAGAAGTTATTCCGATGTTTAACCTTAGCAATAATGTGCTGAGTGGCTTATTATTTTTCACAATGTAGCCGTCAGTGGGAATGAAAGATCTACATCACTACATTCGGACTCTTTTACTCTCTTTCATAGCATCACAGTGACTCTTTTCTCTGATAGTACATCATCACAGTGACTCTTTTCTCCGATAGTACATCATCACAGTGACTCTTTTCTCCGATAGTACATCACCACAGTGACTTTCTGTCATGTTTTTCTTCATCAGCAGTTTAGTTTTGTTCGTGTTCTTTTCTCTTTTCACAATAATTGCTATCATAACAATAACTATAATATAAACACCGCACTATCTATTTACTGCCTTGTAACTTGCTCCATATTCATTATTTTTCATTCTTTTTAATTACACAAATATTAGTCATTAAACGTAAGACTTTTTGTAAATCGGATAATAAGAAATATTGCACTATATTTGTGACAGCAATGTAAATATTAAAATGTTTCGATGTTATTAACAATTTCATTGTGAACGTTTCAGTACTGGAAAAGTGGGTGTTACATAGATAATTAATGAGTTAATTTCTAAAGGTTGAATTGGTTAATAAACTGTGTTAACATTCACTTCCAGAGTACTGTGAGTGTTCGACTAGTGCCTCATTGCCTAGGTAAATAATATGACTCAGTCTCTCTCTCTCTCTCTCCTACAGGGTTACCTAGAACCATGGTTAGATGGCACTGAGGCCGGGGTTGAACCCAACCAAGCTCTGGAGTTATTCTCCAACCTCAAAGAGATACACCATTTTAACAGGTAAAACTCTTAGTTATTATTGTAACAGGTAAAACTCTTAGTTATTATTGTAACAGGTAAAACTCTGAGTTATTATTGTAACAGGTAAAACTCTTAGTTATTATTGTAACAGGTAAAACTCTGAGTTATTATTGTAACAGGTAAAACTCTGAGTTATTATTGTAACAGGTAAAACTCTTAGTTATTATTGTAACAGGTAAAACTCTTAGTTATTATTGTAACAGGTAAAACTCTTAGTTATTATTGTAACAGGTAAAACTCTTAGTTATTATTGTAACAGGTAAAACTCTTAGTTATCATTGTAACAGGTAAAACTCTTAGTTATTATTGTAACAGGTAAAACTCTTAGTTATTATTGTAACAGGTAAAACTCTTAGTTATTATTGAAACAGGTAAAACTCTTAGTTATTATTGTAACAGGTAAAACTCTTAGTTATTATTGTAACAGGTAAAACTCTTAGTTATTATTGTAACAGGTAAAACTCTTAGTTATTATTGTAACAGGTAAAACTCTTAGTTATTATTGAAACAGGTAAAACTCTTAGTTATTATTGTAACAGGTAAAACTCTTAGTTATTATTGTAACAGGTAAAACTCTGAGTTATTATTGTAACAGGTAAAACTCTGAGTTATTATTGTAACAGGTAAAACTCTTAAATTATTGTAACAGGTAAAACTCTTAGTTATTATTGTAACAAGTAAAACTCTTAGTTATTATTGTAACAGGTAAAACTCTTAGTTATTATTGTAACAGGTAAAACTCTTAGTTATTATTGTAACAGGTAAAACTCTTAGTTATCATTGTAACAGGTAAAACTCTTAGTTATTATTGTAACAGGTAAAACTCTTAGTTATTATTGTAACAGGTAAAACTCTTAGTTATTATTGAAACAGGTAAAACTCTTAGTTATTATTGTAACAGGTAAAACTCTTAGTTATTATTGTAACAGGTAAAACTCTTAGTTATTATTGTAACAGGTAAAACTCTTAGTTATTATTGTAACAGGTAAAACTCTTAGTTATTATTGTAACAGGTAAAACTCGTTAATATTGTAATATACCTGAAAAAGGGGTCGCTATACGGATCTAGTGGTCGCTGTAAGAGCAGAATTACTGAATTAGTTCAATTTGGGATTTGAACTGTGTAATTTCTTGTCAGCATTTCAAAGAAACACTATCGTAGGTTAACGATCCTATATTAATTATTTACCTAACTCAAATAAATGTAATGTAAATAATGAGGTTGATAAAATTAAACAAAGCTTTTTGCAACTAAATATACATGAACTACATGAATATAGAACAGTTACACCTCTTTTTAATTTCTCAAGAAGTTTTCTAATCAAATTACTGAAAATCTAAAAAATTATAAATTGCAATACCTCTGAATTTTTTTAATGTATCACTAGATACTGGGTAGTCGAATGAAATATTCGTTCAACCATATAATTTAAAGAGGTCGTTGCATGAGCTGTATGGCTCTTAGAACGGATCATTTTTGTCCTTTGTAGAGGATGTGCGTTTTAAGATCGTCCGCTGTACGAGCTTTACCTCTTTACTTGATCTGATTAATGTTAATGTAAATAAATGTTGATATTCCAGTATATTTTATCGTATGTGATATTTATAGCGTTATTACATTAATAGAAAACACATCCAATTTTACTCTAAGCAATGTCTCTTTGCAATGGAAAATTATCTCGCCGATTTTTCGATTGAATAAGATCATTCCATTGACCCTATTGTTAGATACACATTATATTGTTCAGTACAACGATTTATGACCAAAGAAAATTTAATAGTAATTTATTCAATTTATCAAACAATCCCGACGGTACTGTGTGCAATATTTATATTGGATCTTTCCCATATTACGACCACCACCAAATTTAATTTGAATTAAAAGAGTCTGTAGAATCCCAAAATCATAACCGTTTTTTGTAGAAACTGAAGACTTTTTGAGATATGAGGGTTTGAAGTTATTTATTCCCTGTGTATTACTGAAGTATTTGAAAACACGAGTTTTTTTTACTTCCTCAATCCTTCAGTACTTCATAGGATATAAATAACTTTAAACCCTCATATTTCAAAAACTATTAGTTTCTACAAAAGACGGTTTTGATTTTCGGATTCTATAGACAAAACTACATATTGTAAATAATTTATATTAAATTTGGTGGTATTTGATCCATGATATTTTACGATAAAATGCGCTCAACATTTATCATAATCGACAATATGGAAAATAGGCCAAGTACCTCTCTAACATTGTAAGTAAAGGATCAAAGACTAGGTGTGAGTGATAGATAGATCCTTCACCCTATGTGACTGAGGAAAATGTTAGTGTCTTTACCCTGTTTGTCCTAATATGAGTGTTCTTTTTTCACAGTTTGTTTCTGAGAGAGTTGGAAGAGTGCGGTACAGACCCAGTGCAAGTGGCTAGGGTATTCGTGAACAACAATGCAGGCTTTACCATCTACACACAGTACTGTACACACTATCCAAGGTGAGTACTTGGTACACACTATCAAAAGTACTATAATTTTCGCCATCAACTTACATTATATGCTTTATCATAGCTTTACTAAATGTTTATATGCTTAGGAAAAGGAATACATAATTAATACAGGAATATTGGATATAAATAAAATCTTACATGTTAGATTCTAATGTACACTATTCTTTCTTTATACTTGAGCCATCGTAAAGATAAATGATAATTCTATTTTCCAAAGACTATCACTACTCTCCTAGTTACTAGTGTGTTTCACTACTCTCCTAGTTACTAGTGTGTTTCACTACTCTCCAAGTTACTAGTGTGTTTCACTACTCTCCTAGTTACTAGTGTGTTTCACTACTCTCCTAGTTACTAGTGTGTTTCTCTACTCTCCTAGTTACTAGTGTGTTTCTCTACTCTCCTAGTTACTAGTGTGTTTCACTACTCTCCTAGTTACTAGTGTGTTTCACTACTCTCCTAGTTACTAGTGTGTTTCTCTACTCTCCTAGTTACTAGTGTGTTTCTCTACTCTCCTAGTTACTAGTGTGTTTCTCTACTCTCCTAGTTACTAATGTGTTTCACTACTCTCCTAGTTACTAGTGTGTTTCACTACTCTCCTAGTTACTAGTGTGTTTCACTACTCTCCTAGTTACTAGTGTGTTTCACTACTCTCCTAGTTACTAGTGTGTTTCTCTACTCTCCTAGTTACTAATGTGTTTTCCTCCCTCTAGAACCGTGTCTCTCCTAACCGAACTGATGCGCAAGGAAAGTTCAGTGGCGAGTTTCCGCAGACGTCAACTCAGCTTGGGCCACACTTTACCACTTGGTTCGTATCTTCTGAAACCTGTGCAGAGGATTCTCAAGTACCATCTCCTTCTGGAGAACATTCTGAAGCACTTTGACAAGGAGGCTGATCACGCAGGGTGAGTGAGAGAGAAAGGAACTTTTCAACTCTTGTCAAGTAGGTCACAATGGAAGGAGGCTGTGACACCACTTTGATATGTTTTACAATCACAGCTGAATTGTTATTAGCTCCCTTAACGTTGTTTGAGTAAACATGTTACCTAGAAGCTTTATTTTAGCTGAACATGCGTCCTGTTGGAAGACAATTTGCAAGTTGATAACTTGATACCTTACCGGATTAATCTAAGCTGTAGGTGGAAGCAGCACGCTAGGAATATTATGGAACTGGGGATGTACTTCACTTATTCTAACGGGATTTTTAATCTATCTGATATTCATTTCTATATATTATCCCAATTGGTATTTATAAAGTTTTAACATAGTAGCCATGCCATCATGAGTCTGACATCAATTTTTATCATTTTTAGGCAATGCGCAGGTGTTTATTTTAATCCTAAAGGCAATATAATATTGTGTTGTTGTCACCTCAGGTACAACATGATCCTCTCTGCCCGTAACGCAATGACTGGAATGGCGCACCACATCAACGACATGAAGAGGAAACATGAACACTGCGTGAGAGTACAGGAAATACAAAGTCTGCTCTACGGCTGGCCGGTGAGTGACTGAACTGTTGTAAAGAGAAGTGGTGAGTGACTGAACTGTTGTAAAGAGAAGTGGTGAGTGACTGAACTGTTGTAAAGAGAAGTGGTGAGTGACTGAACTGTTGTAAAGAGAAGTGGTGAGTGACTGAACTGTTGTAAAGAGAAGTGGTGAGTGACTGAACTGTTGTAAAGAGAAGTGGTGAGTGACTGAACTGTTGTAAAGAGAAGTGGTGAGTGACTGAACTGTTGTAAAGAGAAGTGGTGAGTGACTGAACTGTTGTAAAGAGAAGTGGTGAGTGACTGAACTGTTGTAAAGAGAAGTGGTGAGTGACTGAACTGTTGTAAAGAGAAGTGGTGAGTGACTGAACTGTTGTAAAGAGAAGTGGTGAGTGACTGAACTGTTGTAAAGAGAAGTGGTGAGTGACTGAACTGTTGTAAAGAGAAGTGGTGAGTGACTGAACTGTTGTAAAGAGAAGTGGTGAGTGACTGAACTGTTGTAAAGAGAAGTGGTGAGTGACTGAACTGTTGTAAAGAGAAGTGGTGAGTGACTGAACTGTTGTAAAGAGATCTGGTTTATTCAATTCGTTATGTAATTGTTAAATCTTTCAATTAAGTCCTTACTAGTAGTTTTAAAGAATAGCGAATATAGATAGTAATGCTCTTCAACTACGAAGTCATACATTTTGTATTACGAGAGTTCGTAGCTTCATTTACTATCACCTCTTCATTTTCCTCTTCCATTCGTGAGTGCAGCAACTGGTGCATGTGTTCCTTTTCGTCACATTCCTTGATAAGTGACAGCATTCAAAGAGTAACTTTTCTGCATCCATGAGCTTTGTCACTGAATAGTTACTGGTGGTAGGTGACTTTGTTCAAGGAGCCATATATTGGTATATAATTTCCTTTGTATGCCAGTGGTGCCTTTGGTTCTGATTGTTAAATTGTTAAGCCCCCACTAAATTACCCCCTCCCCCCATCTCTAGGGTGCGGACCTCACCACCTTCGGTGAGTTGGCTGCTGAAGGCGCCTTCAGGCTCCTCTCCGCCAAAGGTCTCAGACATGTGTTCCTCTTCTCTCGCATGCTCCTCATATGTAAGAAGAAGGAGGAGAACATTCTGGTCTACAAGACTCATATTCTGGTGAGATGGCAATGTGGGAGATAGCTGTGGGGCACCTTACTCGCTAAGTGGCTCTTAACATAGGCATCATGGGTCAAACTGATATAATGTTAAAGGTTACATTGGTTAATGATCTAAGTTAAGGGACATTTTTACAGTAGCTACTGTGACTGTCTGAGCTCTGTGACATTTGAACAGATGCTGAATTAATATGCTCTATTTAATTTTTAGTTTATAAAATTTTATATTTATTGATAAGTTTATAAATTTTTCAAGTTTTTAATTTATAAAATTTTTCAAGTTTTAAATTTATAAAATTTTCAAGTTTTAAATTTATAAAATTTTCAAGTTTCAAATTTGTCAACCTTTTTGTCATCAATATTTGTTTAAATAGTCGTGTTTTGATAATATACTTGCAATTAATTCTTGAAGAGGCTTGACGATACTTTTTAGCTATATCACTATTTTAAATTGATGTGTAATTTTCGTTATTTATCATAGGTAGTGTGTTTTCTCTTCCATAGTATAAAAAATATATAGCTAGCTATCATTAAATCGTAGTAACTATCTTTCAGTTATTTTATTTGTCTCTTATTACTGATGTATCTGTTATGCTAACATTGCTACTGTTTTGTTGCAGTGCTCTAACTTGATGTTGATAGAGTCAATACCTCGAGAACCTCTCTGCTTCCAGGTCATACCATTTGACAACCCCAGGGTACAGTACACTTTGCTGGTGAGTGACGGGGAGAGTGTGACCTATCACAGCTCTCACAAATGGGAAGCTTTTCATGTTATTGTGATGTGTATTTAAAGTAGATCTATAACAACGCCATTTGACGTAAAAATGTTTTAAGATGATTTATTACTGGTGGAATTATGCTAGTTTGTCAAATCTTCTTTTCGTGACGGAATCATTTCATTAGTTTCCCCATGAAATGTAGACTTAACATCAATGCCAAATGCGCATCACTTTGTCTCAGCTTTCTTTGCATTTTGATGCCATTCTAACATTTGCTGGACTCATTACAGGCTCGCAACAGAGACCACAAGCACGAGTGGACCCAGCAGCTAAAGAGACTAATTCTAGAGAACTACAGCGCCAAGATACCAGCACATGCTAGGCAACTAGTCATGGAACTAGGCAGAGCCAAGCAAGATGGTAGGGAGGCACTAGTTAAACTAGTGCAGCTAGAAGTAATAATTTGATATAACATTGCAAAAATTATTTCAGATAAACTTTCCATTGTTCAAATATGTTAATTGATAAGATTCCCTGGAAACTTAGGAAATGAAATGCTTTAAGTTGCCTAACTGTAGCGGTCTGTTTGTGCAGAATGTTCGCTACCTTCGTCAGCGGGGAGACGCACCCCTCTCTCATCGGGACCTGAGTACTTGCAGAGGAGGAAGAGGAGGGGGAGGAGGTCATCGGACCACACCCCCACCACGGGGGGAAGGAAGCTCAGACTGAGGAAACTTAGCACAGATTCTGATGTGAGTTAAAATGAACACAAACGGCAACTTCAAACTCTCCAAAAATGAATAATTTTAAAAAGATAATAGTTTTAAAATATAAAAAAATAAAGAGAAATTAATTTAAAAGGTCCTCTCCAGGCTCCGGAAAAAATGAGTTTATTATATTAATATTGTAGAACTAAAGTCTAGGATAATTAATCTGCAGACCGCATGATATTCAGTTCAGTATACAGGTAAAGCTCGTACAACGGCAAAAGTGGTCGCTATACTGACTTCAGTGGGGAATTTTAACTTTACAATTTTTTTTCAACAGCAAAATTTAGATTTGTATATATGTACAAATTAATAATGTAGGTATAACTACATGTCGCTTAAAGACAATAGAATATGATAAAAATGTAATATTTTAAACTTCACTTACATACATAACTATATCTATGCAGATGCAAACTAATATACATAACATAATTAATATTCTTCAATTCAACTGAAAAAATATATATAGCAAAATTAATTATTTCATTTCCTGATTCTTAGTTTTGTGTTCGGTCAACAATGAATCAAAATAGAACAAAAGATATCACTTGTTACTCTTTGCTTGAGTTTTTCTGCCAAGTCTAACAATACAGATAAATAGTTACCCCTCTTTTATATTTCTATGGAATTTTTTAATCAAAGAAAAAGTGCAGGAAAATGGTAACTAATTGTTTATTGAAAATTTTAATACCTCTGAATATAATAAATATATGAATAAATACTTCGTAGACGAATAAAATAAAGCTAGGTTAAACCATATAATTTAAAGAGGTCGTTGTAGGAGATGAGTGTCTCTTAGAACGGATAATTTTTGTCCTTTGTAGAAGAATGTCCATTTTGAAATCGACCGTTGTACGAGCTTTACCTCAATATTTTTCTAAATGCGTTTGGAGTTTTTATACTCTGTGTGCAACAATTGCTTAAATTACTACTAACCTGACGCTGAAGAAAGAGATTCTACACTCTTTGTTTTGATTACAAATTTGAATTTTATAAACAAAATATGCATGTTCAGCCTTACTTTAAGATTTTAATTGTTTCCTGAAAAAAAAAACATTTCTATAGTAAATTTTCCCAATTTTTTATCTTTACAGGAATTTTTAATAGTACCCACTACCTAGTTGACATTCGAAACAAACGGTGTTTAGTCTATTTCTTCCGACTGAAAATTAGCAAGTCGGAAGTAAAACGAATATTGTAGAGTTTTGATTTTTAATTTTTTAAACCATAAAAATATGCAAAGATGACCATAAATCTCGAGAAATTGGAATTTTAATAAATATATATTTATGTTAGATTATGCAACAATCTTTCACGCTAGAACCTGTCTAATGATAAATGTTTTAATGTGAGTAACTAATAGCAATGTCTGTCTCTCTTCAGGCCAATCGCAGTCGCAGTGCGAGTAGAGGCAGAGACACTGAAGAGGATGAGGAGGAGCATCAGCCTCACAAACAGAGGGTGAGTACACACGCAGCCTTTTTGCTAAGCTCCTCCTACTTTTTCCACGAGAATTTCGAATTATATAAGAAAAAACGATATAATATTATTTATTTTTATTGGTATCCATGATACCTCAAGGTATCGTGTATCTAAATTTGGGCAATAAATTAATGTATCCTTTATTATTATTAAATTATTAAGTAACTAAAATTATTTAAATACCTTACTATTCATAAATTATAAATATATTTTTAATTCATCATAAGATGAAGAATGACAATAATGTTATTGTTTTCATTTGTTCATTCAGTTGCGTCTGAATATGTGGAGACGAAAATCAGAGCCGTCTAGTCCCCTCAAGATCCACAAAGTGAACCCCTTGGCTGACTGTGTGGACGCACCATCCACACCCACCACACCTTATCATGCCACATATGAGAGGACTGACTTCGGTATTTGCGAGGATGTGCCTTACGTTAGAGAGTCGGAAGGAGAGGAGTCTCCTCAAGTAAGTACCACCTTATAACAACAGTCTTAGATCCCTTATCCGATAGAACCAAAAAATATTAAATAGAAATTTACTCAATCTGCCCATCCATTTTGAGAAAATATCTTTAGTTATTGATAAAAAACTAAAACAATATATTTCTATTTCACTATTGAAAATATGTTCCTTTCTCTATCAAATGCAATCAATTAAGTTGCGGGGCATTCAAAAATATAAACAGTAATTTATTTACCAAATAATGCTAAAGGATTTTTTTTGCAGATTAATCTCGAAAACTTCGATCTAAGTCAAAATGAAAGCGAAGAAAACCTCGAAGAAATAGTGAGTCACCTCCTGAAGCATAACCTGCAACTGCAGCAGATGTTGCTAAGCAAGCAGCGCCGGGGACTGATCTGCCGTAAGAAAATACCCACCAACTACGAGACCTCAGACACTGAAAACGATGACTTGACCAGCAACGACAGGTCCTTGAACAGCGTCATCAGTCTGGATAGCATGGACGGGGATAATACTGTTGCCGGTGGTGAATTTGGAGGCAGTAATAACTCTGTGTTGGATTCTATCGGTGTGTCTGACGCTGGAGTGAGGAATGGATCCATTAATTTGTACTTCAATACGGAGAGGGAGAGATTAGGAAGTAAGACGAGTGGTAAATTAGAGTCCCCTAGTTCTAGTAGTGAGGGAGCGTCTGTTTATGGAAGTGCCTTAAGTATAAGGAAGAATTCCAAAGAAATTCTAAGTGGTTGTCCTAGTCAAGGTGTTATGGATTTCAGTGTTAGGCGGAGAGGATTTGTGAAGAAATCCTCTAATGAGAATAAATCGTCTGGTTTATGGAGTTCTTTACGCGGTTTGGGCCATAGAAAAGATATTAATTCTAACGCCAGCTTAGCTACCATACAGTCCGATATCGTAGATCGTAGCAGTGCTGTGCGCAGAGTTCATTCTTTCAGTTCCGACATTGGTGATGACAGACTTAGCGAGGAAAAAGTAATGAAGAATAATGCTAGTCAGTTTAAAGCTGAGTGCGATAGCAAAGACAGGCCTGTGACCATCGCCTTGTATGAGAACGAAGAGGTTGCAGATTCTGGCTGTTTGCCCAAAATCGTAAGTGATAAAAATACACGTAACTCCAATCACAAGATAGATGATAAAGCAGACCTACAAAATGTATATTCTCACCCAGATCACAAAATATATTCTAAAGCAAATTTATCTAAGAGTAGTCTAAAAAACGTCATAGCTAAGCTAACTAGCAATAGAAAATATAGTTCCGAAACTTTGGACAATCAAGAAACTTACGAACAGGAGAAAACACCCAGTAAACTTGTATACAGCATGGCCAAGCATTGCTCTAAGTCTCTAAAAGAACGCATCAAACAAATCAAATCCGAAGATGAAACAAGAAGTAATTTTTCAAATTTTCCAAAGCATTTGGATAAATCTCAAATCTACGTTTTACCTCAATACCAACAAGATACCGATACCATAGGTGCTAAACTGGCTTCTTGCGAAATCGACGCGTCGGAGTATCAGCTTCCTAAAACTTCTTCTGAAACAACAGCGAACACTTTCGAATCACAAGATTTGTCTTCTTCAAAGTTCGAAAACTACTTCCTTGATCAAAATCTAGACGATTCATCAGGTTCTTTAGATGATTTTGATGAGAACTGTTACCCTGAAGATGAGAGTTTTTACGAGAAATCATTTGAAGTTATCGAAGACATGCTTGAGACTGATTTGTTTCGAGATAGTGCCATCTACAGTGACCCGGAAGATGCCGATGGTAAAACAAACCCAGTAGATTTGAAACACTTACCAAAGAGTGTTCTAAATAGGGTCAGTAAGAGTCCGAGTTTAAGAAGTGATAAGTGTAAAGTTGTATCATTAAACGGAATATTGGAAACTTGTGATTCGAATTCGGAAGTACAGGTTCTTGATGAAGCAATTAACGAAGGAGAAACTGAAGATATCAAAAAATCTCATTCGCAGTCAATTGAAACTGTTGTACAGTTGGACTTATCTTCCGTCCATTTGCAAGATATAGAGTATGCTGATCAAGCTGTGGATGATAGTCACCTTATTTCATCTTATGAATCAAACCATGAAATTTCTAGTCCTGAAGATGCTTCCAATACCGAAATTCAATCATTAGACACGAACCCATCCAAAAAAGTACCGCCACCTGTTCCAGCAAAACCAGACATTGTGAAAAGTAAAGGTAACAGGAATTACGGGAACAAAATACTGACTCATCTCAAAAATTTGGAAGAATCTTCTAAATACTCAAAATCTGCAGAAAAAGATGCCTCTTTAGATGGATTGAAGTCTATAGAACAACGAAGGAAAGAGTTAACTTCACCCAAACTTGATGGGGAAAAAGGTAACGAATATGAACATCCTAGAGTGAAATCTTCAAAATCTACCCGTTTGTCATCAAAATCTTTCGCTGTAAGAAGTGTCGGCAGCAGTGCCAATTCTAGACAATCTAGATCTACTGAACGATCAACATCCAACAACAACAAACAAACACCAGATTCTAGTCATAAGGTTAAGGAGGAGTTATCCAGTACCAAGAAAGCGTACCAAGCAATCAATCTCTCAAGGAAAAAGTCAATAAAATCTCTACGTAGTTATGTCAGCAAAATCAATAGCCGATCTAGTTCCGTACCGCCGCAACTGTCAGAAAGGTTGCAGTCGCGGCAATCTTCTTTGCCGACAGAGATTTCGAAAGCAGACACATCTGTGAATGAGAGCGAGTCCAGTGAACAGCTAACTGACGACCTGTCGTATGGAGGAATCATAGGCTCCCTCAACTCATCCAAGTCGTGCCCTGAGAGCTTTTCTGAAGGAGGGAGTAGCACTGGCAGCTCTAGTGATGTAACTAGCGGTGTTGTTATTGAGTCAAAGCAAGCCAAGGGTTGGGTCAAACATGTTGTAGGCAAGTTGCAGCAAGTAGAAAAATCTACAGAAAATTCAAATTCCTGAGACTTGGCTCATTTCCTCGCCAGATTTTTAATAATGGAATTTCCTTAGAAAATTAAATATATTTTCACTTCTATCACAATCACCAATAGTGCACTTACTAGGGAATCTCTTTTAGAAAATTTCTACATCTTTTGCTAAGTAAAAAGGTAACGGGCATTTCAAGAGAATTATCAACTGAAATACTAAAACTTGTCACAAATTTTAATATACCAAAGAAACCTTTAATTGGAATTTCGTTTAAATATTACAAAAAGGAATATGTTTCAAATTTATTTAAAGACTCGAATGACAAAAATGCTGTCAAAGTTTTTTGCTTTCTGGGTAATGAGTTTTGTTCATTAGTGGGTAAGCTCTGAGATACCGTACTCTTCCACATTTTCGGTGGTTAAAAAAATTGTTCAATATTTTTTCCTGTATTATCGAAAATGTTGAACCGTTCCATTACTCAGAAGTTACTCTCTTAACTAATGTTAAAAGACTTATAGCAGTTCAAATTTTCTTCTCATTTTCTAAATTAGTTTTATTATCGAGGTCTTTTTCTTTATTTATTAGAATTATTCTCTGTATCAATTGTAAATTTTTAATACTAAGCAACTGTATCTTTTTAATTGAAATGTTATATACTGTAAAATTATTTTGTTAACTAACTGGTGCTTTTACTATTCGAATAACTTAAAAATTTACTAAATTTGCCATTGAAAGTTAGATTAACTAATGTAGTGATGTGCCACATCTTTAGGTAGTTAGGGAAAAGTGTCCTTTATTTTCTAGTTGTTAATGATTCCAAACTGTGTATTTACTACCAGTAAATTCTACAAAAAATATTACTGTTGTAATTTCTTCATCCCTAGAAATAAAACAAAGAGTAAGAAGTAAAATAGAATATATTAATTTAAATTCTTCAACAAAATGGACGGATAAAATACATTGAATAGACAAGTGGAAAATATTTTTATCACAGTATGTTAGTAAGAGAATATACATATAAAAAAGTTCTTATAAAAATACAAACACCTTCTAAAATTAAATCACCGAAATTGAAGACAACCACTTCAATAAAAATAACCTGTTGAAAAAGTAATCACTTTTTTGATCATTCAAAGTATCATTTTAACTAAAAAAGATAAATAAGCTAATAAAATTGATAATAGTACCATATACAGGCAAGCCTCGCTTTAAGTACAACTCACTTTAGTAAAAGTGGTACTTATTTCGAGTCATGTTTCGAAATAAGAACCGTTCGTAGACATAGAAAACGGAGACAATTTTTTGTGTTTATTTCAGGGTAACTAAAAAAACATCAAAATTATAATCCAGATAAGGTTATTAGAAGCAATTGGTTCAGAAATTCAACATGTCCTATTTTAGGGTTAGATCCGTGTTATTGCACGGTTCCATATTTTCAAACACGTGAAAATCTTTATGTAATAATTATTATTTAACGTTTTATTTAAATTGGTATCCGTGATACCAAATAGAATAATAAGTTAAATAATAATTATAATATTTTCTTTTCTGACGTGTCCGAAATTGTAGAACCAACCAATAACTTGGAATTTATTACCCTACTACCAAAAACATTTTATAGAGCATAAAATTGCTGTTTGTTAAATGTAGAACAATAATTATAGAAGTCTAAGTATCTATTAATTACTCACCTATACTGAGTGAGAGTTAAGCTATGGATGGATTTTAAAACATTTAATAAATGCACAACTTTAAACTTTTTCATCACAGTCACAAACAATGAAAGACTGTATATTATTATTAATATGCTTATATACGCAGTACTCTGAAACAAATTTTCTTTATAATCGAGGATTGACAATTATAAATTTCTTGTTACTTTTATTCGCTTTAGTTACGGTTTGGTAACTAAACTGAGTCGTGATTTGGTAACTAAAGCGGGAGATGCCTGTACTGCATAAAAATTTAACTAGAATTACCACCAAAAATAACTTTAAAACAATGGATGTTTTGTGATAAATATAAAGCGTAGAAAATAATTGCATTACAAGTGTGTTAGGTCATCTATTTGCAATAATGTGATACCTTTTAAAGAACTCAAACCCAAAAAATTAATCTATTGGGCGTTGATTCTTTTCATATAAAGCAATCGTGTATGAATTAATACAAGAGTATTGAAATTACTATGAGGCATTAAAGAAACATAAGTAAACTTTTAAAAATAGTAAATGATCTAAGTAGAGTAGCTACACGAAGCGTTTAGAATTGTAATACATTTCTCATGGTTAAAATTGTGGCCAAATAGACCATGCATTCTGTCAAATATGCATTGACAAACAATTCAAAATAAAAATTTCATTAGCTACGTCATAGTGCGTCAACCAGAGACAGGGACTCACTGATTATTAATATCAAAATAACCATCGCCAGATGGGTTGCCCAGGATTGGGTTACCATTTTTGAATTTAATCCCAGATTTTGGAATAACCCGTAACCCTGGGATAGGTTGAAGATTACTAGGATCAATATACGCAACCCGGGGATCTTGTGGTAGAGAATATGCAACTCGAGGATCTTTTGGTTGAGAATAAGCAATCCTCGGATCTTGTGGTTGAGAATAAGCAATCCTCGGATCTTGATTAGAGTTATCATTTAGCTGAGGTTTGAAGGCCAAAGGGTCAATAGCTGAAGGGTGAGGCTGTAAATGATATTGTTGATATGGATGAGCATTTGGTAAATGAGAGCCAATAATTCTATGCGGGTCATTCCAAACATTTATGGGATATTCACTGAAATCAGCTGCATTTTGGTCATAGTCATCTTGCCTCACTTGACTGGGGTGAATAAATCTACCTTCCTTCTTATTGTCAGTTACGGTGGAGAGGTTAACTTCACCCTCCCCTCCTCTTCCACCATTAACAAATTGTCCACCAGAGGGCGCACTGTTAACACCTCCTCTCAGATCTCCTTTAACTACTTTGCCTGTACCATCAGGACCAGATGCCTCCAATTCAGTGTACGCCTCTTCTCTACTCGCATCACCTATGAATTTACTGTTACCTTCATTGGTGGTTGCAGGGATATCAACGTCTGGTATTTTATGAACAGATTCTTTATTTTCTATTTCTGACACAGTAGTGTTACTCGATATACTTTTAGCAACGCCATCTAGACCCATTTTCAAGCCACTACCTGTGACACTCCTATCAACATCAGTCTGCAAACCAGTTTTAGTAGCAGATCCAGACCACGCGTCAAACTGCGCAGGGTTGGTTTGATTTCTCTCTTCATCTTCCCACAAGTCTCCTATTCTCGCAGCCACACCGCCACCTCTGGTATCGGAGTGAGAGGTGAGGGCGTCTTTAAACTTAGCCACGCTGTTCACACTTGCATAAGGCTGGTCCAGCATACGTAGCTCGAACCCACGTGCCTTCAGGTAGTTACGCACTTCGCCAGGTAATCGAGGACTGTCAGCCAGATCTAAAAACAAACCTCTCAATTTAGATACAAAATTCTACCAGGAACAATAGTAGCTAAGGTTGATAATTTTACAGCAAAGGACTTTCAAACATTTGTCAGTAAAGGGCCTGAAGTCCAATAGATCCTTTACTCGCGGATAATTGTGGTTTGAGTAAGCGTAATTTATGGCGAGTAAAGGGGGTCTAAGTGGTATATAGACCCTTTACCTAATAAGATATTAAAATATTTTCAAGTCATTATATAGCTAGTCATTTTTCAAATTTGCCCTCATTACTGTAACCACTTTTCCCCATTCTCTCACCGTGAACTCTAAGGAGGTTTCTACGACTGAAGTCCACAGCGACTCTCGGCTGAGTCACGGCAAAGTTGATCGGCTGCTGACCGAACATATGATGAGACAGAACGTGAAGACTGTCCGACACACTAGAGGAACTGCAGACAACTCTCCAGCCGCACACCTGAGGGGAAAAGCAACTAGAGCAACGTCCTGCAAAACTATATCTTCAACATCATATGCTAAATTCATGAGCGTTTAGTCATATTTAGTCTGTTGTAAAAGGCAAAAAAATTACAATTTAAGTTATTTTACTACAATTTCTAGTGAGAAAAATTTTGAAACTTTAATTTTGCATGGATTTACGTTTCTCTCCCTGGATTTGGTAATGATTTTTCGGGATTAGGAACAGAGATTAAGGATTACGAACAAGTGTATGAATTGAGTGCAACTTTCTCCGGATTTGGTGTGGCCGTGTAGATAATCCTCAGGAATTTGTGCAAATTCCGGATTGTGTTTGCCACCAAACCTGAGTTGCCAAATATTTGATTGTTTGTATTATTTTATGAAGACACGTAAATGAAGTTAATGAACTACCGTATTGGAGCATAAATGTGTGGTGTAAAATGATGAGCGCAGTCTAAGAACTTCCCCTGATTGTTGTTGCCAGTGATACGAATTTTGGGAGAATTGTTACTACTCCTTCAATTGTGAACAGACTTGATTGACATAAACTTAAGGGTTACCAGGTAGTTTAGAATATTTGTTACACTTTTTAGGAAATAGCATTCATATAATATTTTTATTTTATTTTGATGGTTTTGCTTCCTAGCGCTACAGATCAGCGGATCTATATCGCGCCTAAATTTTTAATTAATATTGGAGGTTATTATATAGAGTTTCGCATGTTCAGTTGGTGTAGGTATTGTAGTAGAGCTGCAATATTGGGAAAAAAAATTATTCTCACCAATCATCTGTTTGAGAGTCAGAGCAGAGTCATTGTATATTTCTTAGATCTTGGCGTGAGGGGCATTCTGCAAGTAGGTGTTTCACTGTGAGAGGGACAATGCAGTCCTCACAGTATGGAAGGGGTCTGTGTTCCATGTGATGACTATGAGAGAAAAGGGTGTGAACAATCCTTAGATTGCAGTGTGGTTTCTGTTTCTGTATGTGCACAACTTCCATGGCTTTGTATCGTCCTTAACCTGCCTCAGTTTGTTGTTTTCAATACCCTGCCGTTCCATCTCCCATTTCTGTGAAATGGTAGTTCTGATTATTGGAAAGAAGTCTTTGTAGAAGGTTTTGGGGTTCCGGACTCTATCCTCTCCATCCGCTTTTTGGCAGGCAATCCGGTCTGCCTCCTCGTTCCTATCCACTCCCACATGGCTTGGGACCAAACAGAAACTTAGTCTTTTTCCCTGGTTAACAGATATCAGAATAACATATGCCATGATCTCACATATGATAAGGTGGCTACTATTGATCTTGCCTCTGCCTCACTCACCAGCCTCACAGCCTTCAACAGGGCCATCAGTTCCGCAGTGAAGATACTAGAATGTATCGACAGTTTTTGTCCATAGTTTCAGTTATTGGTGTGGACACCATATCCCACCCCATTTTCGGTTTTGGATTCGTCAGTGAATATTTTGAAGAGTGTTACTATGGTCATGTCTTACGTGGTCTATGAACATATTCTTCAAGACGTTTGGAGGAGTTCACCCTTTATTTGGTGGATCGAAGCCGCTACATACAACATATGGAACCAACCAAACTTTGTCATTCATATTTGTGGCTTCAATGATATCCAGGTTAGAAAATTCATAGCTGTCTCAATGAAAGTATTAATTCGATCACAGAATGTTTTAGTATCTAATTTTCTATTGGGAGTGTCATATTAACGGGAATAGGTTCAATTAAGTTATGATTTATATTTTGTTTGCACCTGACGAAGTATTGCAGAGCTAGTTGAATGAGTCCTATAGTAAAGATTTGGTTTGCTGCTTTCAGCGTATAGACTATCTATTGGAGATGATTTAAAAGCACTTACACAGTCTAATGCATGCATTGTGGACTAGATCAAGTTTTGTTCAATACATGATCGTTGGCTGTCCAGTAAATGAAACAGCCATAATCAAGTTAAGATCTGATTAGGGATTATATTTCTTGCACTTTTAAATTTTATTGGTCTAACGCACCTGTTTGAGTTCAAATATATCCCTAATCCCTATTAATAGTAGCAAATATTAACTTTCCAACCTATAGCAAAGTAGTCGATCTACATTTTTTGTTCCAATAAATTTTTTGTCAGGTGGGACTTTTGAGGGTAAAGGTCAATTTCAAAGAGGGTGAGTGCCCTTTTTTCATTCAAAAAATAAAATAAAATTTTGTACACCTAGAAATATTGCCTAGCTTATTCTGAACAAAAAACATGCTAAACTTTTGTTCTAGGTCTAATAATAAGAAAGTTATGACCTTTTGAAAATGGTGATGTCAAGGTATTTTGCCCTTTTTTTCATCAAAAGTTCACAAGGTCATAACTTTTGACCTATAAGAACTAGAGAGCGGAGATTCTCAAAATAGAGTTTTTTGGACAAAAGAACCCTTTGAACCAACTTTCATGCAAATTTGAGGGGGTGTGGTGTTAAATTTCATATTTTTTGGTCCACTTGTCATGGAATGCCCCTATTGCCATAGCGCTGGCATTTAAAGCAGCGTCTTGATCTAGGGATATATAATCTTACTTGGCAGCTGGTCCAGCCAATGTTTATTCTTGGGGGCAGTCTGGTTGAATTGAAAGGTAGAATATATATCTGAGTATTTTCAACGGCTTTGGTCTGAAGGTTTCTTCTTGTAGTCTGGTAAATGTTTGTAACGCCTTGTGACGTCAAAGTTCTTTTTAGATTATCAATCGTGAATCCAGGATGGTTTTCATATCGTATGGTTCCTTGGGTCTGATTAAGTTTATCATATAGTAACCAGCCAAGTATTTCAGGGTTACTAGTTTCTTAGCTTGTTCATCTGTATCCACGACTATAGTAAGGCTACCATCTTTTCTTTCATTTATTTTCTTCGGTTCTCCGTTCAATAAGGTCTTTATTTCTTGAAAAGCTGCAATAGTATCAATCATCGATAAATTTTCTTGGTTCCTTCCTTCAATTAAGAAGAACTTTTCTGTTCTGTTTCCAGAAAAAAAATTATTAAAGATTTCTTTAGTGTTACTCGTATTTTCATAGTTAGTATTCTTTTCCTTATTTCGAACGGATACATTTCTGTTCTAATTAGTCTTTTGTCTAACTGAGGGTTCAGTGATGTCTTTATTTAATAATTCAGAGTCTTTGATATATTTTCTTGAGGAAGAATCTATAGTATATTAGGGGCGCGTGACATTCTGACCATCTTTAATAATTCGTTAGAGAAGGGGCCCAAACCTACTTCAGGAAAAATACAAAATAAGTGATGACAATAGGAGGGGTCCTACCCAATCAGGGCAAAGCGTGGCCTATGCCTTCGCTAATGAATACCGCTAGGAGGTGTCGAGTCCCCTAGTTTGGCTAACACAGGTGGGAGAGTATTTCTTAAAATACACAAAATCTATCCCAACTCCAGCAGGAGAGAATAGGCAGACGGAAGGAGCTCTTTAGCCAGTGCACACCAACTGGAGGTTGCAAATTATCAGGTAGTGCACTGTTGCCACCCCCACACTAACTATGAGGCGAAACTCCTTAACAGTTAGAGAGGTGCCTCCACTCTCATAATGCCCCGTGGTTGATAATAATTTTAATGTCAAAATTTGATGAAAAAATATTACGTATGGATTGGTAATTTCATCCGATACTGACACTAAAGATACTTATTCTCTTTCAATAATGAATCTATTTTTGCTTAAAAAATCTTTAATAGGTAGCCCGGTGCATTCACTAATATTTTTAGCAAGCACAATTTTCCTAGCATAGTATATAGCAATATTAAAAAAATAAGATTCTGTATGGACTTAATTTGCACTTGCTGGACACACTAAAGTCGGTTCTTCTTCTTGCATAATAAACTGATTCGATTGAAACAAAATACTATGGTAGCTTTATATGATTACTTCAGAGGGCAGGAAACTGAATTACGAAATTTTCATTGAATGAGTGCAGCACTCTCAGGGGAGTATTACCCGGGGTGTTATGTCTTTTTCAGCGTAGACCGACAATTGGGCCTCAACACAATAGAATCCAGAAAAAATTGGTTAGCAGACACAATAAAGGAGTGTTACTTTGTTATTACTAGGGTTGTGACCATAATATCCTTGAAATATGCTTTATATTCTTTTGAAAAATATTCTCCATGTTCTCTTGTACTCTGAAATATGTTTTAGCTATATTCTTTTTATTCTCAATTCATAAAAGTGCTGCGATTTGTTTGATAAACCTGGTAGAGGATATAGCTATAAACAATTCCCTTAAATTACATTTGGATGCTAATCTTCTGTTTCGATGTAATGGAAATCTTTGAAGAGTTAAAATAAGTCGTATTAACTTGAATCGTTAAATGTTAGATATTCATTACATTGTAGCTACTAAGAAAAATATGAATGGTCTTAGGCCAAATTGTCGGTGCACCCTTGTTCAGAGATGTACTGTCAAAGAAATGATTATCAGTAATGATATTTGGGCAGTTAATTAATTTCACATTTCTAAAAGAAACTTCATTAATTGTTATACTTGTAGATATTTCGAATTTGACCTGGATAAGCGATGACAATTTTTTAAGATTTGAAAATGAAAAGTGATCAGAAAACGGTGATTTTAGAAATTAGCATCATGCGGAGACTCCTTTCTTTGTTAAATTTATTAGTATTTGTAAGGATTGGTAATCATGATGCTTTAGGATTTACTATTTAGCATTGCACTCTTCGCAGATATAATTAAACAAACATCATTTCATCAATAAATATGCTCCTCTATTGATCTTACAGTAAAAATTTGATAAAAAGTGTACCTACGTCTCTATGAAAAGAAAATCATTTGGAAGTGAAAAGTCTTCAACACTTACAAAGTTCCTCTCTACGACAATAAAGGGGGCGTACTGCACCAGAGGCCTCACCCTCCCCTCCCTTGGGGCACCCAGACCCTCTAGTTGCAGGGTGTCATTGTGGGAAGGGGAGGAGCTATCTTTGCTAGGCTCCTCCTTCTCATGTCTTTCAGCAGTGGTGATCACTGGAGTGTCTACCAACATGTTGTTGAAGAGCACTCCGTGTGACGTCATCAGAAGTGACCCAAATGGACTGCCTAGACCTCTGCAACAACATTAGGAAATGAAAACAAATTTAAAGAGTTATGAAAGCACGTTTGAAAAGAATTGTTTTGATCTGTTAGTAGATGGTTGATATAAGGACAGCATTTTTTCACCAAAAATGTTTTAGCAACAATTATAAAGTGTACATTTATGTACCAGCAAATACATTAGTAGCTAAGATATTGTACTATTGCAATTGGCATATAAATAACTAACTAATTTAGACTTTATTTCTATCCTCTTCAATTCGATCATTCGTTTTAAAATTAAATATTTTCTAATAATAGTCACTAGTAGGTACTCTTTTCATCAGAAATGATAGTTTGTTAATATTGTTAAACCAAAACTACACCTGAAAACTGAAAATGAAATAGAGGAAATTATGAATTATAGTAAATTAAGGAATCGTTTAATAAATTAGATGACTGAACGAATTAAAAAGAATACGAAACGAGATGAAAATCAAAATCATTATTAATTTTTGTAGCTAGCTAAATAATTTATAAATCAAGAATAGATTTTCCGTTGAATTTCCAGAATGTTCATTGAATTTGAAATGCTTTAAAGTAAGCTATTTAAATTATTCTAAAGCAGCCTCATTTAATGTAAGAACTAGATAATTAAATATTGTAATCGCTGCCAATAGGGCAGAGCAAACTCGTTGCTCTTATCCTGGTTTGAAGTTATTGGGGGCATTAATGATGAGTAATTAAAGTAACTTAGGTCTATTGTAGAATAGGTTAACACACATAAAGCATGGACAGCAGATAAAAACTGAAAATGAACAAAACAAAACTAAGAATAAAATGTAAACAAACAAAAATAAGATAATTAAACACAAAGAAATATTAATGATAAAGTGAAATAATAATAATAAATAATAATTCAAACAAATAAAATAAATATAAACAAATAAGACAGAATATGAAGTCTTAACTTACAGGCATAAATGAATGGAGCTAGAGTAAGTCTGGCAGAAAAGGAGGATGTATAATTACGTTAACGTAGGTAATATGAATGCAATGTCACTAATCTGAAAAGATGAAATGAAAAATGGAATAATTAAAAGTTGTCCAAAACTTCTATAACATCATGACTCACGCGACAGCAGCGACATAGAGGTCTTTGGTGTCGATGGCAGAGACTTGTGTAGCCAACTGATGGTGACTGAGGTTCTCCAAGTAGCCTGGCAGCAGCTTGGCATTGATGTCCCTGAGCAGGTTTGCTTTGGCTGAGTACCTCACCTGTTCTACTATGGGGAACTGCTCGTCAAAGTCAGGGTAGAGGCTGTGGAGACTCAGCTGTGACGTGGCGGAGAAAAGATCTTCACTGATTTGCTCTCGGGAATTAGGCTCAGTGGCTGACAAAGAGAAAATAATTAAATTAGAGTTTACTACTTAGTATCCTTACCATTACCTAATTTGTGTGGAGTTGCAATGAACTGATTAATGGAACTAAGAAAGACTTGTCATATATCACATAGATGATTTTAACCAAACATTTATCATGTGCTTTGGTGTCATTTTACTTTCTGATTGCTCTTTCAACTCCCTTGTACTTCAATCATTTTCACGTCAACATAATGACCAACAACACAAAACTACCTGACTCCTATCTACTAATAAATTAATACATTATACTCAACAAAATTCATTTCTTAACATTGAAAGTTTGAAACACTACCAAAAATAACTAAACTGAAATATAAGCAACTAGATTACGTGCACTCTGTAGAGCGCATACATTCGCCGCCGCTTTTACCTCAAAATACAATAAACTGGTAGCTAACTGGATAATGACCAATCGTCCCACCAAGTTTCATGCAATACGGTTAAATACTTTTTAGAGTTATTAAGCTATAAATGACCTTGACCTTTGACCAGATCGCTTCCAAAATTCTACCAGAAGGTTCCTGGACATTGAACAATCGTTTCACCAAATTTCAGACAATTTGGTTGAACACTTTTTCAGTTACGCGAATAACAAGATGATAAATAAATATTTGAGGGGAAAAATATAACCTTTCTGCATTCTGCGAAGGTAAGAATAGAAACATGAAGGAGTACCACTAGTGACAAAGACAGGGAGGTGTAAGTCGCACCCATTCTATAGAAGGCAGGAGCAGTAGCGTTGATGGCCCCTACAATGTGTTTGTACATCACAGGGAGGTTAGTAGTGGCATTCACACCAGTCTGGTCCATGAGGTTCAGAGCAGATAGCAACTGTGCACCACCAAAAGGTTCCGGAACCGTCAACACAGTGCGGTTGCGGTAATGGCCAGAAATTGCTGGATATTCCTGTACCTGTTGACAAAAAAAATGAAGATGGATTTTATTTGGATGAATTAGAAATATGAACAAAAATTCTCTAACAAAGAATAGCTATTCATTTGAACCTCAATTAGTGATTTAGAATTCTTTGAAGTACTGTAATAATAGCGAGAGGCTGCTTAGTCAAGATATACAAGCAGCTGCGTATATTGTTTTCCAATCCATTCTAATGTAAAAGAGCCACTTAAAAGCACTATATTTATTTGATGTAAGACCAGCTACCTGATAGTTCTGCAGTTCACTGACAGTGACTCGAGAGCCACTTTCTTTCAGCAGTTTCACCACTTCAACAGCATAGTCCGTGTCAAAAACAGCTGAAAAGAACACAAATCCAAACTGAGTTAATAAATGACAGCAAATTAGAAAAAAAAAAAAGGTTAAGCTCAATCTTAAAAAATGAGTTAATAATTTATAAATGTATTGAAACTGGTGAGTAGAACCACTTATTTATATTCATTGCGCAATTTTGTGATGAGTAACTTCACTCACTAGGCAATTTAGTTTCAGTGTCCATCAAGTAGCTACCAAGTGTCCATCAAGTAGCTACCAAGTGTCCATCAAGTAGCTACCAAGTGTCCATCAAGTAGCTACCAAGTGTCCATCAAGTAGCTACCAAGTGTCCATCAAGTAGCTACCAAGTGTCCATCAAGTAGCTACCAAGTGTCCATCAAGTAGCTACCAAGTGTCCATCAAGTAGCTACCAAGTGTCCATCAAGTAGCTACCAAGTGTCCATCAAGTAGCTACCAAGTGTCTAGCAAGTAGCTACCAAGTGTCTAGTAAGTAAGTACCAAGTGGTAAGTAAGTACCAAGTGTCAAGCAAGTACCAAGTGTCAAGCAAGTACCAAGTGTCAAGCAAGTACCAAGTGTCTAGCAAGTACCAAGTGTCTAGCAAGTACCAAGTGTCTAGCAAGTACCAAGTGTCTAGCAAGTACCAAGTGTCTAGCAAGTACCAAGTGTCTAGCAAGTACCAAGTGTCTAGCAAGTACCAAGTGTCTAGCAAGTACCAAGTGTCTAGCAAGTACCAAGTGTCTAGCAAGTACCAAGTGTCTAGCAAGTACCAAGTGTCTAGCAAGTACCAAGTGTCTAGCAAGTACCAAGTGTCTAGCAAGTACCAAGTGTCTAGCAAGTACCAAGTGTCTAGTGAGTACCAAGTGTCTAGCAAGTACCAAGTGTCTAGTGAGTACCAAGTGTCTATTGAGTACCAAGTGTCTAGTGAGTACCAAGTGTCTAGTGAGTACCAAGTGTCTAGCAAGTACCAAGTGTCTAGTGAGTACCAAGTGTCTATTGAGTACCAAGTGTCTAGTGAGTACCAAGTGTCTAGTGAGTACCAAGTGTCTAGTGAGTACCAAGTGTCTAGTGAGTACCAAGTGTCTAGTGAGTACCAAGTGTCTTGTAGTGTTACCTTTGGGTCCATAAAGGGCCACTTTCTCCAGCAGTTGTGCATAACTCTCCCTCTTTATTTTCTGTTTTTTGTTGAGCTTCACTCCATTGGGTATGAACACCTCACTGAAAGAGTTAGCAACAACAGACGACTGGAAACTCGAAACAGGAGAAGGTATGTCGGTGAACCGAACTCTTGCCAGAGCACCTTCTAGGGAGGCAGGCACTTGGAAACCATCCCTACATATACACACAACAAGTTATTTACATAATAATACAGCTAGCAAAATATCCGAAATACGAGTCATCAACCTTATGGCAAATTAGTAGCATAATGATGATTTAATTACTTTAACTATAATAGCTGAATAATTTCAGACCTATCGAAGTAAATAATTTGAGTTAGCTATTCACTCTTCAGATAAAGCATCAGCTGTAGCCACTCCACAGTCAACTAGCTACAGTCACTCCACAGGTCTCAGTCACTCCACAGGTCTCAGTCACTCCACAGGTCTCAGTCACTCCACAGGTCTCAGTCACTCCACAGTCTCAGTCACTCCACAGTCTCAGTCACTCCACAGTCTCAGTCACTCCACAGTTTCAGTCACTCCACAGTTTCAGTCACTCCACAGTTTCAGTCACTCCACAGTTTCAGTCACTCCACAGTTTCAGTCACTCCACAGTTTCAGTCACTCCACAGTTTCAGTCACTCCACAGTTTCAGTCACTCCACAGTTTCAGTCACTCCACAGTTTCAGTCACTCCACAGTCTCAGTCACTCCACAGTCTCAGTCACTCCACAGTCTCAGTCACTCCACAGTCTCAGTCACTCCACAGTCTCAGTCACTCCACAGCCTCAGTCACTCCACAGTCTCAGTCACTCCACAGTCTCAGTCACTCCACAGTTTCAGTCACACTATCAGTTACCGCGCCCTCTTGATTGCAGGTGTGAAAAGTTCTTGCCAGGTGAGTTTGCCATATTTCTCATGGGCATATTTGAGTCCTTGGAGGAAACCCGGCACTCCAACAGTAGCCCCTCCTGAAAGGATGAATCAATTCAATTAAATAGCTACAGTCTAACACCATATAACATATTCATATAAGAGAATAACTTTTTTTGAATAGTTTACTTTTTCTTTCCAGTTCTTGGTAAAGCTCTTACAGCGGACAATCACTGAACTCTTTATTTTTTAAATTATCTGGTTTCACAAATATTTTGCTCATCTATCAAAAAGCTATCTCGTCAAACAGATTATATTCAGAGGTATTAAAATTTACAATCAACAATTAATGTATTTTATTCAGATTTTCAGTAGGTCTTACCTTTATTACATGACTGCAGGTACATAACTCAAAGTATAAACTAATTATTCACCAATACTGAGTGAGAGTTAGGCTATGGTTGAATATTAATACTTTATATTAATATTTTGAAATTTCGTCATAAAGCTTTCCTTATTACAACCTAGGCTAGGTGGAGCCATCAAAACTGTTTTCTTACAATCTAACTCACATCTTTGAAATAAGTATGGAGTGTAATAGAAGTGGGGCCTACCTGTAGCTACATTGAATAGCTATGTAATTGTCTAAATAAAAAAATGATCAAGGTATAGCTACTTTGTAACTAGAATATTGTGCTGCAATCTTAGCTAACATCAGAATTGATAAAATCAATAATTATGAAAAATATCTCCAAATCTAGAGGTTAGACAAACTAACTATCAACATTATCTTTCTAACTCAAATGAATCCATTGTAAATTTACCATTAAATTTGGTCTATAATTAGCCACATTTAACTAAAAATGAGTAGGTAGATTAATTTAGTTACCATTGATGTCACTCCTCTTGCTAGGGTCAAAGTTCTTGGGAATATCAGGTAAAAAGTCTATGACGGAGGTAGTCATTTGCAGGTGGTTGTGTATCAGCATCACACCGCCACTGAACAAACAAACAACTGTTTAGTGGAAAGAAAGTGACTTCCAAACTCTTGAAGGAAAACAATAGCTTTAAAAGGAAAAAAGGGCAAAATGAAGAAAATTGTGATTGATTGAAATATTACTTAAGATTTATACACACAAGTTGTAAACATAACTCAAATTTATACTAGCTATCTACCCATAATTAATAAAATTGAGTTATAATACTTTTAAAGATAAAATGTATACAGTTTGCCTCAGCTCTACAAATAAGATGATGGGTAATGTTGGGCACAAAAGTATGAGACTAATTATCTACTCACCCTCCCACCCCTGCCAAGTGAGGGTGACTGACACTGACACACAGCAGAGCAGCTATGACTGCATCCACAGCAGAGCCCCTTTCTTTGAGCATCAGCAACCCTGCATCGGAACTGCACTCAGCTGCATCAGAAGCAACAGCTCCTTGGGGTGCAACCTAACAACAACAACACTTTCTTTATATTGAACAAATGTGTAAAAATAACAATTAAAAAGGAAATGAATTACCAATGCACGATTACCAAAGATATACTACAGTAAGATACACTACTCTCTCGCAAATTTCTGTTTCAAAAGTGTTTGCACTGCAATCTAGTTTCGATAGCAGAATAAAATTTGAAATGTAGTGAAGAGCGTAACATTATAAAAGCTTTTCATTTATTTCAATTATAAAAAAACAGTTGTTATAAGTATATAGCTAACCCTAGAATTACCAAATTATTCATAATTAATTTAATATGTGTAAATTAATAATATTGAACAGCTGTGCTAAAGTCTTGTGACAGTTTGCTGTAAATTTTCAGTTCATAATTAGCAACGCCTAATTAAAATGCTGTATTTGACTAACAGAATGAACTAATGAATGAATCTGAAATTGGTTAAGGAAAAAATAAAATATCTTTAATTTATTTGAAGATTGGCACACTTTCCAATCTCTCTCACAAGGCTGATCTTTTCAAGGGAGTTTCAACCTTATGACACAAGGACTTTCCTTTCACTTTTCAACATACATAAGATCTTTGCGAATCTTAATCTCAGTTCATTTGCCAACTAAAGAGTAGTTAATTGCTCTTCAGATCTTTCTTGTGAAATAGAATAACTTACCAAGTGATAAAGTGACAATAACTTAACGAAAACTGCCATTAGTTTGTGTCCAGAACAGAAACTTGCAAACCCTAAGTATTGCCAAAATTCTGTATTTTATCAACTTACTGGTATAAAGATCAAGCATCCCTTTTGTTTCATTTAAATCCTTATTAAGACCATACAGACATAGTCAATTCAATTACTATGAGTGAAAGAACCGGAAATAACATACAACTTTTGTACTTAAGAGTATATGCAAATATTCGAATAAGAGTAGTCACAGATAATTTCAACAGTGATGGATCCATTCATGTTATTCACACTGCTTAACCCTTAATTTTCTATTTATGTGTGTTGCCTTGTTGATGTCAGGGTGATAAATCACTATTTGAAAGCTGAGAGTTCTGGTAATTATATTTTGGACTGTTGCTGTTATGAGTTATGACACTTTTGAAACAGAAATTTGCGAAAGTAATATACCTTATTGTAATATCTCTGTATTTACTTCATATTCAGTGAACCTATTAATAGAAATAGCTAGTTGAATTCTATAATTTCTATTGCTCAAATATTTCAATAGCTATATTTAAATTGCCTAGCTACAATAGCTACCTGTGGTCGTCCAAATTGGAGTTGGAAAGCCAAGGCAATGGTTATGGCAATGGTGAGAATAATGAAGCATGTTGAGATTATAGTAAATCCATCCTTAGCCCAGGCCCAGCACTTGTACCAACAATTATAGCTCTTGAACTCTCTGAAACCAGACTGATGTGATGAGTTCAATATTGATACTCCTTCACTTGCAGAATTCCCTGAGGGGAGAGAAGATAAATTGGTTAATATAGAATTTAAGGTCCTGAAATATGGAGCTGTAGCTAATTAATTAATATTGCAGAATTCCCTGAGGGGGGAGAAGATAAATTGGTTAATATAAAATTTAAGGTCCTTAGAAAATTAAAGAGGTGATCCAAAAAGACATGAAGAGAAGAAGACGTCATAAAAGAGGGGACAGTGAAAATACGCTCCCTGCACTAGGTCGACTTCTCTGCTATCACAGATAACCGTGTCAACCCAGCGCACTTAAGAGGTAGCCTCGACACAATGAATGAAGATCGGCTTAACATTTCATAAATACTATGGATTTTATTGAAATATTGACTTGAAAATTTTACTAGTATTGTTTTTTAACCAACATGAATCAATTTAGAAGAAAATTCAAAGTTTTTAAATGAAAAACCTTTTTTTGAATCACCCTAAGGTAGCAGTAGCCTTTTTAGTTATTTTGTTGTACTACTATACTAGTACCACCAGTGCTGATGCTGTCAAGTATGTTTATTTGTTTTTCTATTGTTTCCCATCTATTTTACTTTCTAACTTTGACGTTCTGTTCTGTACGCTCCACAATGCTATTTTCCTCTTTTCCTGAGACGAGCATCTGTAAAATCATCACAACTCCACTCTTTGTTGACACTACATATAAAAAACCCGCCTATTTTTGATCACTTTGAACCTCCAAAAAATAACTTCACACACACGTTCCAATCTTTAAAGACATCAAAATTAGTGAGTATTATTTATGCATATTTACCTTTATACGTTTATTAATGTTTATATGTAATCAAATGTGTTTAAAAGTGGGCGATTCCTATATATTTTCTGTTTGTTAGGCTCTATTGCCATCAAAATCCCACATTTTCATGGAGGTATATTTATCTTTTCTCTGAATGTTTGTGATTTAGTATTATTTTTATGGTATTCTTAAATGTAATGAGATTTATTTTTCTCTTTGTAGATTACGTGTTTATTCGTGGATAAATGGATTGATATTGAGGCAATTGGTTTTCTTCACAACCTACCTTTGCAAATTTCTGAGAATGATATCTATTTAGACATGACAGATGCCATCTGGTGCCTATTTTTTTTATCAAAGTTTCAGGCTGACAATAGCTTGAGAATGTCTTAAGGGAATCGTTCAGTGGTTTTTCTTTTACTTTAGTTCGCTAGAGAACAGTCAAAAGAAAACGTACAGAAGATTTCAGTTCGCTGTGGCAAATGGAAGTGGATCAGGGGTTCGAATAATGTAGGGGGGGGGGGGGATTTTTTTTTTTGCGTTTCGTTATGTGATAGCCTCCCATTTTTGGTAGACCTGATGAGCTTTTTTTTGTTTTCTCCAATATCTCTTGTAACTTTCTTACTCAAATAGTACTTGTGCCAAGTCTTTAGACTCAATGGGGGTTGGTCCTACTAGCTAATCTGTTTAGCCCGAAATTTCTAAGATCATCTAGATCGATTTATTTGAATTTCAATCTCTAACTTTTATTATTTAGAAAATTGGAAAAAAAGAAAATTGAATAACAAAATATCTAGATAGAAATTTTAAAAAATTCTAGACAATCTTAGGAATGTCCAGCTGAATATATTAGCTTCTATAAATTTTTCTGTAGGAACAACCCCCACTGGGTATAGACTTTGTTGGGGGCCAAAAACAGGTTTTTCGGCCCCCATGGGGAGGGGTGTCCCAATATGAAAAGTTTACAGGAACAACTTCAAAGATTTGGAGCATATTCAGTGATGGGAATCAAGGGTTCGCACCGGTTCGCGCGAACCTGTTCCTGATAATATAAAAGTTCACAGAACCGTCTGAACCTGTTCCTGGAATACCTTTTTCCAGTGAAATATACATAATTTTCTAGATGGAAAAATATAATTTTTAAAACCGTTGAAAGAACAAGTGCTTAAAACTGTAGACTGGGCATACTTTTTATACATGGAGTGCGTATTGAACGTGGTGGTCACTGAGCAGCCAGATGGCCCGTAGTTTTTATTTTAAAATTGATATAAAATATTGTATCACAATGATTGCATTGTCATTATTTTCAACTATAAATAGTTTTGTTGTTTCAATTGTAATTTAACCCTTTCAAATCTGACAGTACACACATGTCCCATCAGACATACTTTTACCCAAGTGAGTGATAGGAATCAAGGGGTTCGCACCGGTTCACGCAAACCGGTTGCTAATGCTATACAGTTTGAATCCTATCACTGAGCATATTACACCTTACGTCAAAATCTCAGCTCAATTACACTAGTATTATTGGTAGCTAGCAAACCACCAAACGATCCCCTTAATTACAGTCTGAAGAATATAAGAAATTTATTACATTTCTATGCATACAATCCACATATTTGTTTCAATTCAGATTGTATTTGATGGTAAATTTACTTGACATGTTGGCAGACTTTTCTGCTCTCTAAAATAAATATTCCATCACTGGCTGAGGATATTTTGCCTTTTTTCACTAAATTACAATTTTACCATCCGTATGTCAGATCTTAAGTCTGAGAGCAAGTTTAGGGCTCACTTTTGTAGTCTAACTAGTTTGGTTCTACTTGCATCAACATACACTCATACCTTTAGACAAAATAGATTGGAACATGGAGAAATAGATTTACTCAAGTTACAGAAGATAACCTCTTAAAAATTGGAAGGACATGACTCTTGTATTTAAACCTATCATCTAACAAGATATACATAAATTTTACATCATTGGCCCTATCGACTATCTCATAATTAATGCAAACAGGAAAAGGCTTGCCATGATAAAACACAGGCACTTCATACAGACCAATATCACTACTCTCACCACTAGCATAAACAATAAAAGAAATACTACTCAACCAGTTCATAACACCACATATCATTGCACAAAAACAGCTTCTAAACCAAACACTCCACAACAACAGCACTACACATAGCGTCGACCGGGGTATTCCATCGCACTTTCAACGAAACTTTGATCTAGCATAAAGACTAAGCAAGGTAAAAACTTCATACTTACACCATATTAAGATATTACTTTGATAATGACGTGTACCAAATTTCAACCTTTTATCTCTTATGGTTCGTTATTTATTAATAAAAAATTTACGTGATTGACTATTTCTGAGAATTGGGGTAATTGTCTCGCACTTTTGGGGTAATTAATTGCAGTGCAGATCGGAACAGATTCACGGCAGTAGTATTGCAGATCAGGGTAAATTCAAGGCAGTAGCATAGCAGATTGGGGCAGATTCACAGCAGCATCATGGCAGTTCGGGGCAGATTGACAGCAGCGTCATGGCAGTTAGGGCAGATTCACAGCAGTGTCATGGAAGTTCGGAGCAGATTCATGGCAGTTCAGAGCAGAGTCATTACAGTTCAGGGCAGCGTCATAGCAGATTCACAGTAGTAGTATAACAGATCACGGAAGTGTCATAGCAGATTCATGGCAGTTCAGGGAAGATTCACGCCAGCATCCCTGCATTTCGGGGCAGAATCTTGGCAGTTTGGGGCAACGTCATGGCAGTTTGGGGCAGATTTAAGGCAGTAGCATAGCAGATCGAGGCAGATGTATTTTAACTAATGTGACATAATAATGAGCTGAACTTTCAACATTTATACATATAATCTCATATAAATGCATTGATTATCTCTAAGGAAACTGCAATTAATTACCCCATGATGTGTGCAATTAATTACCCCATGCACTTTTTCGTATTTGGGGCAATTCAACGCATTACATTGGCATGCTATAAATACCGTAATAGTGCATATTTATATAAACTGTTTATAATTCATTTTGATGGCATATTTTACTGTGTCCATGTAGATTTCAGTGGGATTTCAAACATAATTGTCCAACCCAGTGTTAAAGTTGCGGGATTTTAGTAAAATCTGAAATAAAGTTTTTATAAGGTGAAAAAAGCTCTCTACTGTTTACTCTAAATTATTTTATACTTTCATCAAGCAAAAACGAATGAAAGTTACTATATTTATAGAAGAAATCACGTTATCAGGTTTTATCAGTTTTCCGAAATTATTACTCCTTCACTGTTAAAAAACGGGTGAGATTAAGTACCCCGATACTCTGAGTGTGATGGAATACCCTGGTCGACGCTAATAAACAACATAATCACATGAGGTTTTAAAAAGAGACAAACACCAGACAGAAATGTGTCAGTGGCATTGAACATGTCCAAACCTTTGATACGGTAAACATACACAAACTTGAGGGAAGGTCAGGAGTAACAAAGTTTTTAATTCTCAAGATTTATTTTGGGGTCCGACCGACACCTGTAATTTAAATTATACACAGCATAAGTACCTAATAGTTTTAAAGATATTATAACAAATAATGCACAATTTTATAAACAGTTTAAACTCACCTCAGAGAGGTTATAGAACACTAGTTTAGTTTAAATCTTTTAAATTTTAGGTTTAATATTTAATACGGTAGAGCAGTTATATTATATGCGAAATGATCTAGAACAAAATAGAAAAGAAATAACTATCAAAAGCAAAGATTATGAAAAATTAAATAATTATATTTAAGAGAAGTAATAGCTAGTGTAATAGAACACGGTAATATGAATAAGAATCCAATACTTTCAATCACAGTTAATTTATAAAAAAGTAATTTGAGAAAAGTTAGTTTTTAAAGAAATGATTTAGTTCAAAAATAAAGTAATGAAAACGGTACACAAAATTTAGCTACACTTTTAAATTCCACAATGTTTATAATAAGAGATGCACTACTAGCAAAGGCTATAACACTACTGATTAAGAATTTAATATTTCTGCAGGTAACCTTACATGGTGTACACAGAAGTACGGATAACAAATTTTACGATGAAGAAAAAGAATAAATAAATATAAAATGGAAATATGAATAATGAATTATGAGAAATAAATTAATATGAGTTTTATAACGCTACAATATAGCTCCCCATCAAATGGAGGAGCCATAATAAATAAGCTCGTATCATCTATTAATAATGATGGTAATGGAGTCTATTCAAAAATTTGACTTTCCGTCCACTACGAGTCACGATTTCTTTCGTAGCTACGTCTTCTTTCGTAGTCTTGACATCTGATGATCCACTGGACTGCTCAGCTTCTTCAGCGCAAACTTCTGGTAAGTTCGTCGTTTTAGTGCAGTCTTGTTTGGAAGTTGCTTCCATATGAACAGGCTTAATGCGGTCAATAGATACGGACTGTTCTTTTCCGTATGCGTTCAATACTATGAAGTACTTATTGAACTTCTTGACAACAAGAAATGGACCGGAGTATGGAGCCTCCAACGGTTTACGTACCCTGTCTACACGAACCCAAACGTGTGTGCACATCTCCAATTCGAGAGGTACATAAGAGTTCGGTTTAGAATGTAGACTTCCATTGGATAACTGGCTGAAATCTATCTTCGACATCTCGATGGCGAGTTTCCGGACAGATTCGTGATTAAAGTAGCTGTCGCTTTCATCTGGACTAACTAGTGGTCTTGGATGTAGTATTGCAGTCAAAGTTACAGCTGTGAATGACAAAAATCCCGATTCATTTGGCACCATTCTCATTCCCAATAGAACGATTGGCAGAGCTTGTAGCCATTCCTGTTTGCGAGACATGATGGCAGTCTTAATAGTTCGATGTTGCCTTTCTATCATGCCGTTTGCTTGTGCGTGGAAAGACGTAGTTCTTAGACGGTTGAATCCTATCAATTTAGATAATTCCTGGAACAATTCACTCTCGAATTGTGTTCCACGATCAGTGACAACGTAGAGAGGAACTCCGAAACGAGAAACCCACATCGTGACAAAAGCAACAGCGACTGAGGCAGCAGTTATGTTTTCCATAGGTATTGCCTCAATCCACCTCGTTGCCCTGTCAATGCAAGTGAGTAAATAGCGGTAAGGAGATGTGAAAGGTGTCTGAAGACGCTAATTTAACTGGCGGCAAAGGGCCGACTATATCCAAATGTATAGTCTCGAATCTTTCGGAAGGCAAGTTGAACTTCAGAACTTCACTTTTGGTATGGCGTTGTACTTTGCTTTGTTGACAAGATTGGCATTCTCTTGTCCAAACTCTCAAGTCTTTGTCCATATTTGGCCAGAAGTATCTTTCACGAACTATTCTTGAAGTTGCCTTAACACCTGGATGCGATATGGAGTGAAAATTATTAAAACATGGTTTACGACACACAATGGGAACATAAGGTCTAGGATAATTTGTCGACATATCGCACATGATAGAATTTTTACCATCATAAGAAAAAGATTCGAGACGTTCACTATATTTAGAAATTTCGCTATCATTTATTTGTTCCTTAAACATGGCAGGAAGGTCAAATAAATCTATCATAACAGCATTAGTAGGACGCGAAAGACAGTCCGCTACAATATTCAGTAATCAAAGATAGGTAACGCTGCTGTTTATCAGATTTCATCATGGTAGTTTTATGAAAGGCACACGCTAATGGTTTGTGATCTGTAAACAGGGTAACAACTCTTCCTTCTATCTGAAATTTAAAATGGAGTACTGCTAAATAAGCAGCCAATAGTTCACGATCGAAGGTAGAGGTTTTCTTCTGAGCATCAGATAGTTTCTTTGAAAAGAAACCGATTGGTATAGCTTCTCCATTAACCATTTGATGTAGCGCTGCACCAACAGCGTAATTCGAACCATCAGTTACTAACTGGTAGTTAGTGACGTTCGAAACAAGATGAGGTAGCGCGCTAATTTCACCTAAAATCTTTTTCACTTTAGTGAAAGCTTCCACTTCGTTTTCACTCATTTTTAGAACTTTGGAATTAGGATTTTCTTTGATTAGTTCAGTTAATGGTAAAACCACAGAGGCAAAATTTGGTACTAATCTTCTGTAAAATCCGATCATACCTAAGAAACGTCGTAAGGTTTTAGAGTCTGATGGTTCAGGAAAATCGTTGATCTCGTAGATCTTTTTAGAAGTTGGTCTCATTCCATCTTTGCTCACACTGCATCCCAGAAAATCTAACTTCTCCTTTAAGAAGGTACATTTTTCCAGAGATATTCTCAGCTGATTGTCGCTTAGAATTCTGAATACAATTTCCAAGTTACGCAGATGTTCTTCTTCGCTTTTAGAAAATACCAATATGTCGCCCATATAAATAAATACACATTTCACATCGAGAAATAGATTGTCAATGTGTCGCTGAAATGTGCATCCTGCATTTCTCAAGCCGAATGGCATGTACACATACTCGTATAACCCGAATGGAGTAGCAATAGCAGTCTTCTCTATATCCGCAGGATAAACGGGGATTTGGTGGTAGGCTTTCACTAAGTCAATTTTCGAAAATATGTTCATGTTATGGAGTCTTTGTGAAACGCTATTCGTGTTAGGGATACCATACCGATCTGGTTTAGTTCCAGCGTTTAGAGTTCGGTAATCGCCACACATTCTCCATTCTCCTGGGGAACTCTTTGGAACCATATGCAATGGAGATGACCATGGTGATCGAGACTATCTAATTATTCCTGCACGTAAGAGCTCTGAAATTTCTTTGTATGCTATATTCCTTTTTTCATCTGATAGTTGGCAAACTTTGGCAAATGATGGCTTCCTATCATCAGTTTCAATGTGATGATAGATCTTGGATTTAACAGATGGAGAGGTAGCACTATGTGTAAGTAGAGAGGTATATTTATTAAATAGCTCTTGTACACTGTTTGGTTGCTTGACAACGTCTGGTAGTATTACTTGAATACACAAAGTTTCTGTAGTTTTGGTAGGTGCGTACAATTTAGTTTCTTGGTCTATTAACTTTCTTTTTCTGCAGTCCACCAGTAAATTGTGATGACTTAGAAAATCAACCCCTAGCAATGGGTGTGTAGTGTCAGCCACCACAAAAGTCCAAACGAAGTTTCTTTTCAACGCCGGTATCGCAATCGAGACTTCAGCTTCTCCTATACAGTTAATTGTATCTCCATTCGCAGCAGATAATTTTATTGCTGTAGGTCTAATTAGAAGTCCAGCCCTATAGCATTGTGGTAAAATAGATAAAGTAGCGCCTGTATCTATTATTAGGTTTATTTTATTAGAGCCAATATGTGCAGCAATCTCAAAAGGGGGCAGGCCACTAGCTGCTAATACAACACGCCCGTCTAGTTTTCAGAGTGGGTTGGAACTGTAGAATCTGTGAACTCGTTACTATGATAGCGCCGTCCTGGAGAACTCTTTCTTGAAGATGAACGAGATCTAGCGGCAGAAACTGGTTTTGAAGATGGCTGCATGGAGTACCTACTTTTATTTCCTGGAAATTTGCACCAGGGTTTACAAGTTTTTGATTGTTCTGTAAAGTAAAGATGTCCTCTACAAATTCTAGGTCTCTGACCAGAGCCGAATGGACGTAACCCAATTGGAATGGAATTAGGGTTATCGCCATAATTTCGAGAGGTGGATCCGTAGTGGAAACGTTCCATTTGTTCCTGAGTAGCTGATGCAGGATTAGAGATGTTATTCACAGTCATCGGCTCATCGCATTATTCTGAAATAATGGGGAAAGTTCATCCGCTAACTTTCCCAGTTGTGTCAAAGTTAGGTCTTTCTGAGCTGCTAGTACGATTGATATAGTGCCAGGTAAAGCTTGAATAAATTGATGGCATACTAGATCGTCTGAAACTCCTACTTTCTGTGCTATCTCATTCAATTCTTGAAGGTAAGTTGAAGGTCTACCGGACATGGTAGTTTTAGCAATTAGTTTGAAGAACAGTTCTGGTTTAGTGCGCTCATGCATTGCAATGACTCCTTCCTTAATTTCATCGTAGTTTTGGTTTTCCAAAATTTGTGGAGGAAGTCTTGCAACGAGAGCAGGTGGCAAAGAGGCTACTACATGGAAAAATTTAGTCTCACCCACGGTTATGCGCTTCAACTTGAAATTTGCTTCAATAATTTGAAACCATGCACTGGCTGCAGTTTCCATGAAGTCTGGTATTTTAAATGCCTACAGCTTGTATTTCTTCCGTAGCTTTTCCTTCTCCGCCCATTATTAGAGTTACTCTTAGTCCTTAACACTTCCCGTGGTCACCAGTTGAGGGAAGGTCAGGAGTAACAAAGTTTTTAATTCTCAAGATTTCATTTTGGGGTCCGACCGACACCTGTAATTTAAATTATACACAGCATAAGTACCTAATAGTTTTAAAGATATTATAACAAATAATGCACAATTTTATAAACAGTTTAAACTCACCTCAGAGAGGTTATAGAACACTAGTTTAGTTTAAATCTTTTAAATTTTAGGTTTAATATTTAATACGGTAGAGCAGTTATATTATATGCGAAATGATCTAGAACAAAATAGAAAAGAAATAACTATCAAAAGCAAAGATTATGAAAAATTAAATAATTATATTTAAGAGAAGTAATAGCTAGTGTAATAGAACAAGGTAATATGAATAAGAAACCAATACTTTCAATCACAGTTAATTTATAAAAAAGTAATTTGAGAAAAGTTAGTTTTTAAAGAAATGATTTAGTTCAAAAATAAAGTAATGAAAACGGTACACAAAATTTAGCTACACTTTTAAATTCCACAATGTTTATAATAAGAGATGCACTACTAGCAAAGGCTATAACACTACTGATTAAGAATTTAATATTTCTGCAGGTAACCTTACATGGTGTACACAGAAGTCGGATAACAAATTTTACGATGAAGAAAAAGAATAAATAAATATAAATATGAATAATGAATTATGAGAAATAAATTAATAAGAGTTTTATAACGCTACAAACTAATCCACAAAATACACAACACAAACATCCCTCCCACAGTAATCAAATTTATAGTCAACTATATCAAAGGATGAAACAACTACACACAATACAACGGAACAAACTCCAGACACAGACACATGAAGATAGGAGTACCACAAGGAGACATCCTATCACCAACACTCTTCAACATATACATATGAGATACCCAAAACCACCAATCACAGTACATCTCATCACATATGCAGACGACATTACCATACTATCATCACACAAGACCCACAGACAAGCACAATCACAAATACAACAATACCTAGAACAGATACACACCTGGACAAAACAAAACCAACTTACATTCAATGCCTTCAAAACACAACACTTTTCACTCTTGATCCAGCAGAATACAGCACAACACTCACACTCAAAATACAAAACACAGACCTACCCACAACAGGTAAAAATTGATTGATAAATAACATGAATGAGGTTTTCCTTACATTTAATGATAATCTATTTGTTCTCAGCCACACAAAAATTTTCTCCAGTTCCTTATATACCTCTTGAAACCGATCCTCCAAATTGTCACCAGACCAATACATGTGGTGTCATCAGCTCAATGAACATCTATGCATATCGTTATCATTGAGTATATGTAAATATAGGAAGAAATTAAGGACTGTTCACACAGAAAATGTTAAAATTGTACTCCATTTTGCAGACTTGAAACCCAGACTAAATTTCAATGTGCATGCGCTAACGATTGATCAATAGATTGCGCAGCGAAATCGGTCAATATTGCAGATCAGTCAAACATGTGACATATATGTTGATTGACTTAACTAGGTTTAGTGCACCTAGCTTGGTACACTGTGCCAAGCTTGGTACACTGTGCCAAGTTTGGTACCGGTCATTTGATCCCTGTATTTGATTTGCAGTCACATTTTCTGTTTATACACCTAGTATTCAACATATAATAGAAATATTTACTTTGCTGTTAATTAATTTTTTTAAAAGAAATTATGAAATAGCTAAAGGTCAAAACATCAAACAAGAAATTAATCTTTTTTTATTCAAATAAGTTGCAATAAATGCTTTCAAGTTTACATTCTGACAAAAAATATTCAATAGTTATATCAAATGTACAATCATACCCCATATCTAGTAATTATTTCTCCGGGTATAGAAAATAATTGACGAGTAACTTTTGATCGGTAATTTTCATTTAAGCCGTTTCCAACGTATCTATTACAAAAATTATCAACATGAAAATGGGATAAATGAAAAATAATCTTACAGTAAATTATTAAGTATATCTTTTACCATAATATGATATTCAATCTATTCCACCTGCATGATCATAATATTTGCAATAGTTACAGCGAATACAGCTTAACTGTAAGTTAGGAATAATCAATTGGCTTGCAAATGAACCAATCAACAGCTAGTTAATATTTCCTATCACCTGTTAGGTGTTTTCTGACTAGTTTTAACTTTTAAATATAAATTATTTGTATTTAGAAAGTAATATATTTGTGGAGGTAATCAGTAAAAGCTGTTTGAATTCTGTTAATTTAATTTTATATAACATTTAGCCTTACCCTAGGTATTATATTAATAGCAGGAAGTCAATTTAATTCACAAGTTTTATTTAATATCAAAATTTTAGATGTCAATTTCTTTATAGAAAAAAGATTGTAATAAATTAATGCATGCCAAGTAAATAAACAAACAAAAAATATAACTGGGTATGCCTAGTTAAGGTTCATGGTGCACAGTTAACCCATTTACAACGCTCGGTGCGTTTTCGCACCACAAAATATGTGTTATATTTTGCCACCTGTGCCACTGTAGATTGAGGCTACTACAACATTACCATTATTAACAATAATCTATTGTTAATACGCTGAACTTGTATCTTTACTGAATCTTTCAATTTCTATAATTTGATAATCATTTAATCAGACATAATCTTTTTAATTTTGTACACTGTTCATTAGAAGGAAATGCTATTTAAATTTATGGTCATGTTATTCTCACTAGGAGCTCGAATATAATTATAAACGAATAGCTTTGATGTAAGCCGCTAATATAACTGGTAACTTCAGAACATAACTTTATAACTTGTAACCCAGAGCTATAACTTGTAACTCAGAATATAACTTTATAATTTGTACTAAGTTATATAACTTCATGAACTTTGTAAATCAGTTATACAACTTAGAAATATTGAGTTCTTTTACTATAGATAGAATTGAAATTAATACTTAATTAATTTAAAAGGAAATAAGTAAGTATTTCAATTATTCTAATTGAAATACTTAACTAATAGTTAGGAACTTGTAACATATCTGATCATGTATTAGGTTAAACAGGACTCTGAAATAGTATGCTTAAATTTGGATGTTTATTAGCAAATCAGGTTCGACTAAAATGAACTATTAGTAAATCTGTTCGATCTATATGTTATTCGTATAGAAAGCCATTACCACTAGCGTGTTAAATTTAAATAATGCATTGTGTGTTATTTCTATCTGCAGTGAGTAGAAAAACATCTTTGAAAAGTACTATCAGTACCTTAACAGAAGTTTATTCATTCACTGGAAGGTTGGACCCTCCAGTTCACCCTTTAAATACCGTTGACACCTAACTAAAGTGTTCATATTTCGCGATAGTCTCTTGAAGACTGGTTGGTCGGACTTGTCCATCGACGGGTTCTGTGAGTTGGCTACTCAAACCCTTGTTTATTTAAACCCTTAGTTTACTCAACCGCTAGTTCATTTAAAACTTGTGTTGTGTTTATTTAAAGACTTGTGCGTAAGTCTTAGAACTCTGTACTATTCGAACTTTATTATAAGTAAACTCATGTAAAACTTCCTTGTGTTTAATTTACTTCCTAAAAACTTTTACCGTTTAGTCATTTGTCAGTTTAATAGAATTCAATCAATTACCTCCAAGTCTCTTCAAGTTAAGATAATACAAATAATTGTTAACGAACCCGGAGATTTATTTTGCTCTATGGGATAAGTTTATTAACAAGCCTCACCTACCTAGAAAATAGGTGATAATTAACCATCAGTCCCATATGAAAAGGGCAATTTAATAACCATGTTCCTTTGAAAGCAGGAAATCAGGAGAATCGGTTGTCATGTGCTTCATTCTTTTACGTCATATACAACCCAGATGACTGATTTAATTAACCCAATTTTCTTAAAATCATTGCTTCGTAGAAAAAACAATATATTTTCATAATGGGTAACTGATTGAGTTAAAACATTGTATCTACTTATTTTTGTTTCTAATAAGGTGTTCACAATGGGCATATTGAATTAGACGAATAAAGTTTTCTTTCATGTCGCACCCACATTGTCTTTTTTCTCTTCAGAAGCATAGAAAATACATTTTTCAAAATGATATCAAATATATATTCTAAATTCTTAGCAATTTAATTAGACACCGCACATTTTGGTTTTTATTTATATACTTTCAACATGAAAATATATTATGGCTCTGATGTGTTAAGCACTATTTTACTGATATATTATGTTCTTTTTGAAAGTATTTGCTTTCAATAATATACCTATACATCTGTAAGATATTTCCCTTCAATCTAGCTCATTAAATTTAATTTTCGAGGGGCCTCTATTTATTGAAAATAATGAAAAAAATTCAGAAAATATTTAGAACCTTAGAATAGTGAAACCTCCCATGAAAATAATGTGGTAAAACAGGTAGAAGTGAACCTACTTATTTGAAGTTTAATCAACTTATAATAACACCATCCAACAATGACCAGATATTTTAATGGGGAATCTGGAGAAGATGTTGATAGTACTGACCATTTGCCTGATATCCAATATATTTTGAGTCTTACGTTGACAGTAATGCGATATTATTACAATATCGACTGACATCAAATCAACATCTAAGAAAAAACTAACAGTAGAAAATGGAAGAGTGTCAATCTGTCAATGACAAACACTGAAAACAATATACCTTCAGTTACCCAGTATTATAATGAAATACAACACTAACATTTGGTCAACAGGCTTGACCAAAATGTATCACAATATCGAACCAGACTTGGAGAGGGAAATAGTGGTATTTTACAATTATTAGTTTATTGCCAATCTGTAGAATGTGTCCAAGAATAGCGTGTTGTTATTTGCTCAAAGGGGAAGTTACAAAGAAGACTTGCTTTGTTTTATAAGATCATTAGCTCAAGAATGATTCAAGTTGCCTACAAAAAAAATTTGGAAGACCAAGTTCACTTATACACTCTAATAGCGTTACATCACATCAACAATATGACAATTTAGCTCATAACATCATGAAGGATAACCATTTGGCTTAGATGCAAACAGTGAAAAACAATACCCTATATTACAGCAAGAAATGCAATCTGCATCAAAAGTTCATACAGTAGCATATCACACAAGGTATTATAAGGTGAAATGGTAAATTATAAACCCATAAGGATTTAGTTATTGCTCTTTCTTTTACAATAATAGTTGAGGTTTTTGTTCGTATATTGCAGGCAATGCAATCAGGGTGGTTCGGTTTAAACCAAGCTAAAAAAAACTGGTTTATTTGGTTATGATTTTTTTTTATTATTTGAAGCTCTAAAATCATTTTTAATTTATCAGAAATCATCAATATTATATCTATATAATTTAAACCAGTTTTATTAAATCATTTAAATATATTATGTAGCTATATAAGAATATAATTTGTTAATGAGTTTCCTGCGAAGGGACACAACGGTGGGTCCCCTTGACTTGTCATGTGCTGCGAAAGGACCCACCGGTGGGTGCCTAGTCTTTTTTATACATCAAATTAATAAAAAATATATGCAAAAGAGACCTACAGATGGTCACCATTTTGTTGTACTATGTATCAATCAACGATATGAGAAAGAGCATAACAAAACAAACAGGCACTGGAAATAATGCATATGTATGGAATCACAGTGAGAGCATTATTGAGCATCTGGCAATCACAGGAAACGTGTTAATCTTAGTAGTGTAATTTTTTCATGGATGACATTAAAATTTAAAACCAAAGGAAAATAGAAATATGGACAGGGTTTTCTCCTCACCATATTGTATTAATATCTTTCTACAAAGATATTTTACATAGTGATTTAGTAAATATTAAAATATGGTCTTTAGTCACACTGTGATATTCATTTGCTAATATGTTATATTTTAATTTGAACATCTACATTTGAAATGTAGATCAATGGAAATATAAGAATTTAAGAAATATTTGAATCTAGCTATGTTATTTAACCCTTTCGCACCAATTTTTTTCTGAGTTCATTATGAGTAATAATAAAGTTTTTTTTAATAATATTTATGTATTTGTATCATATTTTAATCTATTGATATAGTGTTTATATCAAACTTGTGATAGGAAAATATTTCCCACCACTTGTGTACATCACAGACTATTGGGACAATATTTCCCACCACTTGTGTACAACAGACTATTGGGACAATATATCCCAATAGAATATGAATGTTATCAGTGGGACATATTGGAGAAGTGAGTGGCGAAAATGACCCACAGGATGGTGGTGTTCTTACATAGGGGAAGGATAGTGTCATTAAGGAAAATCTGTGGGGCGGTATCTGGATTAAGTCAGGTCAGGGGTGAATAGGCTGACCGAGGATTTAGCGGGTGTGGTGGTAATGTTTTAAGATGTCCTCCATGTGGACACATCGTTCAGCTCCATTTCTGTTTCGGGGATGTTCGGGTTGGTGACTGTGAAGGTAAAGTCATATGAGTAGGATGTTACTGTTTGAAGGGAGGTGGGAGAATCGGATACAAAGAAATTGAAGAGAACAGGGGTAATAACTGACTTAATAACTTTAATATGTGCCAGTAAGTGAGATACAAGTCCACACAAAATTTTAATTTATGACTATTACAAGACGATTATACTAGCAAAATTCTGCTTAGTAAAAATATTAGTGAATGCATGGGTTAGCTATTACAGCTATTTTCGAGCAAATAGATTTATAGAAAGAGAAGTAACTTTAGTGTCAGTATCGAATGAAATTAGAAATCTATAGGTAAATATTTTTTTTATCAAATTTTTATATTTAAAGCGAATAAGCCATAACTACTACCACTTACAGTTTGTTTCAATCAAATCTGTTCAATATTGAAAGAGCACTAACGATTTTCCCAAAATCTACCAACAATAACAATCAGAGGGTACTTTTAGGCTGCACTCCTAGCGGGTCGCAGCAATAAATAACAAATATTAATGCTCCAATATGGTAATTCATTTACATAAAATAATACAAACAATTGAATGTTTGGCGGCAAACTTACAATAGTAAATTATCAAATCCGGGCAATAATAACACTCTTGCACCCATCCTGAGAACAGCACCCAAACCAGAAAGTTGCACCCAAACCAGAAAAAGTTGCACCCAAACCAGATAAAGTTGCACCCAAACCAGAGAAAGTTGCACCCAAACCAGAGAAAGTTGCACCCAAACCAGAGAAAGTTGCACCCAAACCAGAGAAAGTTGCACCTAAAACAAGAGAAATTTGCACCCAAACCAGAGAAAGTTGCACCCAATCCAGAGAATTGCACACTTCCTAATCAATCCTTAATCTCTTCCCAACCACGAAAAATCACTACCAAATCCAGGAAGAAGAATGAACAAGTCCATATAAAATTAAATATTTAGAGCATTAATAATTAAATTTTAAATATTCTACTTTATAGAATTTGTAGCAAATACATCAGGCTACCAATTAAAGCTTGTTTCAAGTAAATCGAATCATAATTGAAGGAGAAGCAATTTTAGTGCTACCATGAGAAAAGATTCCAAGTCCTTACAAAATTCTAATTTTTGACCATCAGCTAAAATTTAATTTTTCGAAATTCTATTTTCTAGAAATTGTAGTAAATACACCAGTCTATATATTAAAGCTTGTTTCAACCAAATCAATTCATTATTGAAGAAGAATAAAGAAATTTAAGTGACTAAATCGGAAAAAATTACAAGTCCATACGATTATATTTTATCAAATTTTGACATTTAAAATTATTATTTTGAATTTTTCTCTCTAGAAAGTGTAGCGAATAAGTCAGGCTATCATTAGAAGTTTGTTTCAATCAAATCGGTCGACTATTGAAGGAGTAGTGACTAGTCTCGCAAAATCCCCAACAACAACAACAATCCTAGCGGGTCGCAGCAATAATAGATGATAAATTTTATTATAAATATTTTTAAATACTAGTGGTATCGGCACTATTTTGTCTATACCGATACAGAGTAGTTACAAATACCAAAAAAAATGTTGATACTAATAGTAGAAAAATTACCGATAATTCCGATACCAGATACTTCGTCCCATCCCTAATAAATACTAAATAAATGTGGCTTATATTTCTCTGAGAAGTACCGCTGCAGTACTTTGCCATTAATAGTTGACCTAGGTACTCCGTAGATTTGAACAGCATCTACACTGCGACCAGAATTATTAGTCCTAAGTGTTTATTGACTATATCTCAAAAACGGGCAGCGGTAAATTTACGAAATTTTCACCATAAGTGTAGAAGAATATGAGACACATTCGTGTCATTATACGAAGGTTAACTCTTTTTAATTTTGAATTTATTTAATATTTCCATTTTTCAGGTGACCAGAATTATTAGTCCCGATTTTTTCGTTTCTTTATAAATTTGTTACAAGGATAAATAAACGAATTTTTTAAATAACAAAACTTTTAACATCAAATACCAAATACAAATACACTTTGTAAACACAAGAAAGTAGTCAATAGTGAATTTAATATGGCAGAAATCATGATTATTTCCCAATGTGAGATCCTTAGGATTTTATGACTTGAAATCTTCGTTCAGTGACAGAATCTGTTAGTTTTTTGATAGTAGAAGGATCCACAGCCTTCGCAGCATTCTGTATGGCAGCCCAGAGATCATTTTTTGATGAATACTGCTTCCCATTGCTGTAAACACTTCTTTTGATGATGGCCCATAAATTTTCAATGGGATTTAAATCGGGTCAGCAGGCAGGCCAGTCCATCAGGGTGTTATTCTTGAAGCCCAGTGAGTGCAAGAACTCTTTGGTTTTCTTTGCTGCATGCGACGGAGCATTATCTTGCATAAATATGATTTTACGGCATTGTTCCAAAGGCAGGTCATCTAACCAGTCTGAAAGAGCAGAATCAATGAACTCACAGTAGCGCTTAGAATCGAGTTTAACACCTTCTTGCACCTTCACAGGACCAATGAGTACATCCCCTATAATTCCCGCCCAAAACATCACCCCTCCACCACCTTGCTGACGTCGCAAACGCATTTGGGAAGGGTCATCCCCAAACACCCATCATTTGGACCATCCATCAGGGCCATCCAAAGTTGCTCTACATTAGTCAGTGAATAATATAAGCTTTGGAGAGGTTCTCATATATCTCTTGGCCCAATCTAGACGCCTCTCTTTGTGTTTTGGGGTGAGAGGAGGAGTTATAGTGGCTTTTTTTTGTTTAGCAAATTTTCCAAGAACTGAATTGCGGGTCGATTTAGACACATCTGCAACCCCGGAAGCGGAAAAAATGTCCTTGCTTGTTGAACCAGGGTTCTTCTTCAATGTAGCCTTCAGGCGGCGCACATCCCTTTCTGATAGTTTCCTCAATTTGCCTTTATCCTTGCAATCTTTACGAATTTTCGGATTTTCCAAAAAACGCTTGATGGTTTTTACATGGCGTCCAATTTGTGCAGCTATTTCAGCTTGAGGCTTCTTCTTAGCTGTTAACTTGATGATAAGGTTTTTTCTTGCTCTGAAAGGTCCTTTCCACGCCCCATTTTCAACTAATTAAATAAAAATTATGTACTGGACTAATAATTATGGTCACCTGAAAAAAGGAAATATTAAATAAATTCAAAACAAAGAAGAGTACAACTTTGAAAATTAGTTAGAACGTGTCTCATACTCTTCTACACCTATGGTTGAAATTTCGGAAATCTTCCGCAAACGGTTTTAGAGTTATGGGCAAAAAACTCTTTGGACTAATAATTCTGGTCGCAGTGTATTTAGGACATTTCATTATTTACAGCAGCGACTGCCTCCAAAGCTTTAGGATTATCATGTTTCCTTTTCCCAGACATATTAGACAAAATGGAACAAAAAATATCTGAATAAATTAAAATGAACTGTACTGAAGCTAATATACCATACCAAATTCTTATCTAAATAATTAAATTATACTTATTTCCATATTAATTTATGTTGTATATTTATCAAGATAGAAAATGTATTTTTCAAGTAAGAAGTATTTCAGATATTATACCGAAATGGCATCATATAAGTAACTACAAGAAGTAATTTCATTTACTTCTTCATACATGTAAAATGCTGCTTAATCACCAATGACTAGCTATATCTTTCACAAAAAGAACTAGTTGGCGAAATTCTACAGCGTGCAAAAGCTGTTTCAAGAAGATCACTGTTTCAGACTGTACTACCCTCTTGCTAGGGATGGGATGATACTAAAATTTTCACAGATACATTGCTAAAGAACACCTAGTAAGATTGCCTAGCTTAGTCTGAGCAAAAAACATGCCAAACTTTTAGATCTACGACTAATAATAAGAAAGTTATGACCTTTCAAAAATGGTGGTGTGACTGATGTCGAGGCCTTTTGATGGTTTTTCAAAAGTTCACAAGGTCATAACTTTTGATCTATATGAGCTAGAGATCACAGATCCTCAAAATCAAGTATTTAGGTTTACCGCACAAGCACTCTTTGTACCAACTCTCATGCAAATTGAGGGGGTGTGGTGTTAATAACTCTTGGTCCACTTGTCCTGGAACACCACTTACTTACCATTTCTACTGAATATTACATCTTCGTAAGATCCATTTCGATTGTTCAATTCCATTATAACATCACTGAGAATGTCCTTAATTAATATATAAGTATAACACTAGTCACATTCCTTTCTAAATAAAAATATTATTGTAAGTTTGTAACCTTTTAATCACATAAAGGTCATTTTCTAATCAAGGTCTTGTGCCAAATGTACAGATTCCTTTATAATCATGTCTGTCTTATTTCTACAACATGAAATTCCAATCCCTACTTAAGTCAAATCATCACTTTCAACTAGTTATCCGCCCCAACTCACCAAGAAGTTAATCAACGGGGCATTTCCTCCTCCTCATCTCTCTATCCCGTCACTTCCAGCTCTCATTCAACACCCTCTTCCTTTCCCTCTCTCATCTCCCCTCACCCCCCCCCCCCCCCTCAAAAAAAAGCTCCCCAGTACCACATCTTCAATCTTCAGTCTCAGTATCTGCAACTCCACTGCCTGCCTTCTCTCTCCTTCCAACAACCAACACTCCCAGGATAAAATCCTCCTAATCCTCTCTATGATCCACACAACCAGCACATGTCGCTATAATCACCATATCTTCTACATTCCAACTTCAAACAATCTGTTCTTGCAGCAAGCCACAGTCTTGATGCCACTTCTTTCATGATCCTACTCCTTCATCTCACTCTTGAACCTCCCATACAGCAACAAACTTCTCCTATGCTCCACCTCCTCCCTCCACTCCACATGCACCACCTCTGCCACTCTTCTCTTGACTTCCTCCATTGACATTACTTTCAACTCCTCCACATTCCCTGAACAGTTCATATACTTCCTCGTATCCCTCATTCATTTACTCCCCCAATTTACTCTCATCACTCTAACCAACAACTTTTTCTTCTCCTGCTCCACTCTCCTATAATACTGTAACCTTTGTTGTGCCACTCTCATTATGTCCATTATTATTATTCTCATTTCATTACCTTCCTATTCTTCACTCATCTTTCTCCTCAGCTAAATTGCTGTGGTATCTGTCAACCCCTCCACATTTATCAGATCAACTCTCAGTTTCACCCCATCCCCCAAATTCGCTCTTCCTCCTGCCTTTCATTTGTATGTACATCTCTTGCTCTAATTTTTCTTTGGATATCATCCAGGATAGTACTGGATACCCGGGGATATGTAGATACCCTTTTCTCCATTATCCCTTCATCTTCTAAGCTGCTTTCTCAACTTCCTATCCTCCTCCCTCTCCCTTACTGTGATGTCAGGCACTATCATCATTTGTCTATACTTTTCTCCTGCACTTCTGAGATTTTTTGCTCTTCCAATTATAGCCCAACTTTTGCCCTTTAGTCCTCAACTTTACCAATAAAAGAGCTGGTCTATCCTCATTCTTTTCATTTCCTATTTCTCAAACTTAGTCTTGCTGTTTTGGGTGTTTCCTCAACATCTATATTTATTAATTCCTACTGAGTGCTGATCCATCACTATCCCTTCAAATGCTATTTTATCACCTTCTGCTTCTATTTTCATCCCATGAACTATCACATTACATTCCTTTCTAAATCTAGATCATCCACTACAAAATAAGTCTTACTCAGGGATAAGGTATACTTCTCAGCCTCAAGAGTTTCCCCCATTGATCAGCTTCCAGAGGAAGAAGGAGATCTACCGAGGCCCATTTTCATTTATTCGATATATCACTTATATTATAAATAAACAAATGATAACTTATATTTAAATTTATGCTAGCTTATACTAAACTTAAAAATAGCAATTTAAAAAATTTCAAATAGGAATGGCGCACTTCCTTCCACGATGACGAATTTTGGTTTTTCAGTTTAGCTGTGAGCCATTGAATCTGCCTTCTAATCGGCTTCATCATCCTTAGTCTTCATCTGCTTCATTCATCTCTTCTTTCTATCACTCTTCTTTTTCTCCACATTTTCATCAAAATTTCACTTTTCTTTTTCTTCCCTCCTCTCCGAACAAAAAAACTCTGATAACATTCTGCCTCTCCTCCAGCATCAGTTTCTGCAGCTCCAAAGCCCATCTCCTCTCATCCTCCACAAAGTGCAACAAATCCTCCATCATCAATGCTTATTCATCGGGATCAGGCACACTTCCTGGGTCCCAAACCTGGGAGACGGTCCTGTATACCATTTACAGTTCTAGTTGATTCAAATGAAATAATATTTGATCCAAGTGAAATTGAATTTGATCCAAGTGAAATTGAATTTGATCCAAGTGAAATTGAATTTGATCCATGTAAAATTGAATTTGATCCATGTGAAATTGAATTTGATCCATGTGAAATTGAATTTGATCCATGTGAAATTGAATTTGATCCATGTGAAATAATATTTGATCCAAGTGAAATAATATTTGATCCAAGTGAAATTGAATATTTAATCATTCCGATACTTCACATTTTGTGTATTTGTCTGTTGGTTGGATGCAAGAAAAATGTCATGCTTTTAATATTTAAAATATAAAAAAAAATTGTGTAATTTATTTACATGAAATTTATTTACAACTTTATGTAAATAAGTTTTATATAAATAAACTTTATGTAAATAGATTATATGTAAATAGATTATATGTAAATAGATTATATGTAAATAGATTATATGTAAATAGATTATATGTAAATAAATTATCTGTAAATAGATTATATGTAAATAAATTATCTGTAAATAAATTATATGTAAATAAATTATCTGTAAATAAATTATATGTAAATAAATTTTATGTATAATGGGAGTTATGAAAGATATTGACAGGCCAATTAAAATGGTGGACTTTGAAGAGATTATTATGGTGGGCCATGAGATATTATTATGGTGGGCCATGAGATATTATTATGGTGGGCCATGAGATATTATTATGGTGGGCCATGAGATATTATTATGGTGGGCCATGAGATATTATTATGGTTGGCAATGATAGATTATTATGGTGGGCAATGATAGATTATTATGGTGGGCAATGATAGATTATTATGGTGGGCAATGATAGATTATTATGGTGGGCAATGATAGATTATTATGGCAGGCAATGAAAGATTATGGTGGGCAATGAAAGATTATGGTGGGCAATGAAAGATTATGCCATTATGGTGGGCAATGAAAGATTATGGTGGGCAATGAAAGATTATGATGGGTAATGAAAGATTATGATGGGTAATGAAAGATTATGATGGGTAATGAAAGATTATGATGGGCAATGAAAGATTATGATGGGCAATGAAAGATTATGATGGGCAATGAAATAGTATGGTGGGCAATGAAATAGTATGGTGGGCAATGAAATAGTATGGTGGGCAATGAAATAGTATGGTGGGCAATGAAATAGTATGGTGGGCAATGAAATAGTATGGTGGGCAATGAAATAGTATGGTGGGCAATGAAATAGTATGGTGGGCAATGAAAGATTATGGTGGGCAATGAAAGATTATGGTGGGCAATAAAGGATTTTGGCGGATAATGAAAGATTATGGTGGGCAAAGAAGGATTATAGTGGGCAATGAAGGATTATGGTGAACGATGACGGATTATGGTGAACGATGAAGGATTATGGTGAACGATGAAGGATTATGGTGGGCAATGAAGGATTATGGTGGACGATGAAGTATTATGGTGGACGATGAAGTATTATGGTGGGCAATGAAGGATTATGATGGATAATGAAGGATAATGGTGGGCAATGAAAGATTATGGTGGGCAATAAATGATTATGGTGGGCAATAAATGATTATGGTGGGCAATAAAAGATTATGATTGGCAATGAAAGCTTAAGGTGGCAATGAGAGATAGCTAATACAAATATTTTTTTTATTAAATATTAAAAGCATGACATTTTTCTTGCAACCAACCAACAGACAAAGACACAAAATGTGAGGTATCGGAATGATAAAATATTCAATTTCACTTGGATCAAATATTATTTCACTTGGATCAAATATTATTTCAGTTGGATCAAATATTATTTCACATAGATCAAATTCAAATTCACTTTGATCAAATTCAAATTCACTTGGATCAAATTCAAATTCACTTGGATCAAATATTGTTTCATTTAGATCAACTAGAACTGTAAATGGTATAGTGTCGGGCCATATTGGCCACGGATTGCCACTCCCCACACAGTGTCCTAGGTCTCACATAATTACCACAACGCCCAATCCCTCCCCCACATGATCCTCATATGTCTCGCATAGCTTTTATTTCTCTTTCTTGCAATTGTTTCAAAGGCTCCTCAATTCTGTAACTCCACAGATATCTGTAACACCTATCCAATTCTCTTCAACTCCTTCTTCCACCACACTCTCACTTAACTATCAAAAAACAACCCACTCTCACCTGCCCCCTCTTACTCATTCTGCTTCAAATCAATCTTGGCTTAACGTTTGCCTACAACCCTCCCGCTCTTTTTACCCATTTGTACCCATCCTTTTTCGCTTGCACCCATGAACCGAGCATCCTTATTTCATTCCCTTCATCACTTCCAAACATTTTTCTTTTGCCTCATTACTTCGCTACTCAAACTTTTCCATCCCCTCTTCATCGCAACCTTTCACTCCTCCAGCTCTCCCCCACCAGAGTTGTGTCATCTGCAAACAGCAGTTCACTCACACTCACTAACATTCTTTTCTTCAGAGCTTCCTCTCTCCCAACTCCTATTTCCAACATAAGTGCTCCCTGTCACCCATTTCCAGTCCACCCTCACTACACGATCCTCCACCACCCTTGCTGCTCTGGTGGCCAGCCTGCCTCATCACAGCCTGATGGTATATGTTGAAGAGGATAGTGGAAGTAGAGCAGCTCTCTCTCAGTGCTCTTGCATGGACCCATGGGTCACTAAGCCCCTCTCTTCCTTTCATCAGATACTCTGTGGTTTCATGAAGGTCCATTACTGTCTCCAAGCACCTTCCCCTCATCCAATATCTCTCCATCAGCATCCACAACGTCAACTTGCTCTCTCGTGGGCATCCCACACATCCTCATTCATCCTTACCACAATCTGTGCTACATCTGCCATCGATCACCCCTTCCTAAATCCAAACTGGTTCTTGTCCATCAGCCCCAAATACTCTGCTCACCACCTCAATCTCTTCGAAACCACTCTTGCCAATATTCTACAACCCATCACCAACAGGCATACACCCCTATAGTTTTCTGGAAGACTCCTGTTGCCCTTCTTGAATAACGAACACATCACACCTACTTTCAAAGAATCATTCCATACATTCACTTTCTTTTCAAATATGAACTTCACCATTTCAACTACCGCCTCTTTCACCTCTTCACATGCATCTCATATATACCTTAGCCTCACACCATCCATCCCTGGTGCTTAATCCTTCATATCTTGCACATCACTTTGTATCTCTTCTGCATTCACCAACATGTTCGCTTCCCTTGCTCAAATCCCATGCTTTCTCAATCATTTCCCTGATCACTTCTAGTTCCATTTCATACCTATTCACTGACACCCTCATGAAGTGCTCTCTCACGCCCGCTTTCTTCCAATTTTTACTTCCTATTTCTTTCAAGATCCTATACACATCACCAACCCTAGCACTTGCACAGGCTTCCTCACATTCCCTGATTCTTTTATCCTATCATTCTCTTTCCCTATGTCTCAGAAATCTCCTCATCCTGCCTTTTGCTTCCTTTATTCTGTCCATCACCTCTTCCAGACAACAACTTATTCTTCCCTGCTCCACTCTTCTATAGTACTGTAACCTTCCTCGTGCCACTCTACTCTTCATTGTGCCTATTCCTATGTCCCCCCTCATCCCTACTATTGCTACATTGCTCAAGGTCAAGGTGTCCAATTTACAGATTCCTTTATGAACAGGTCCGACCTACTTCAACAAAGGAAATAAATTTTCTCATTCTTAACCAACTCAAATACTCCCTCACAATTAGTTTTCCGTCCCATTTCACTCAGAACTCATCTAACTACTCAATTAATGGGGCATCTCCCTCTCTCACCTTCTCATCTCTCTCTCTGTGCTTCCACATCTCGTGCAAATCCCTTCTCTACACCCTATCATCTCCACCTCCAAACAAAAAGCTCCCCAGCACCTCATCTACACTCTCCCGTCTCGGTCTCTGCAACTCCACCGCCTGCCTTCTCTCACCTTCCAAAATAACTCCTCGTCCTCTCTATCAGCACCACACAACCTGCACCTGTCACTCTCCTCTCCCCATCTTCTACATTCCAACCTCAAACACCCTGTCCTTTCAGCAAACCACAGCCTTGATACCATTCCTCCCTCATGATCCTCCTCCTTCATCTCACTCTTGAACCTTCTGTACAGCCTCAGACAGCTCTTCTGCTCCACCTCCTCCCTCCACTCCACATGCACCACCACGCGACTTTTCTCTTCACTTCATCCTTCAACATTACTTTCAACTCCTCCTCCTCAATCCCCGCCCAGCTCATATACTTCTTCGTCTCCCTCATCCATTCACTCACCTTCACCTGCGCATTTCTCATCACTCCAGCCAACAACTTATTCTTCCCCTGCTCCACTCTCCTACAGTACTGTAACCTTCCTCGTGCCACTCTACTCTTCAATGTGCCTACTCTTATGTCCTCCCTCATCCCTGCTATTGCTACATTCTTCAGCACTCCCAACATTCTCCAAATAGCTGCATTTTCTTGCCTCTGCAAACTATCTACATCCTCCACCCTCAGCCTCACCACCTGTGACCAATATAACACACTTGGTAACACCACACCCTTCCAATAACTCTTATCTAGCATTACCTTATGGCACCATTTCTCTGACTGAGTAGGTAGGTCATACCACTCAATCTCTCCTCTGCTTCTCAAACATGTTTCTCCTGCTCTGCACTCTCACCCCCAAATATCTCACCTCATCCACAACCAAAATTCCCTCGATCTGCTCCACCTGCCTCTCAACATTGAACAAGAGCACCTGGCTCTTTCCATCATTCATTTCCAATCCGTATCTACTAGCCACCCGTCTGAACTACCTCACCAGGCTCACCCCTTCCTCTGCCTCACACACACTCCTTGCCAAAATCAACTCATCATCATCAGCAGATAACAAATTCCTCAACTTCACATCCCCCACTCTGACTCCCTCCAGCTTCATCCTCAATAATCTTCAATGTTATTAACTTGAACAACACCGTCGATACTGTACAAGTACCATCTTGTCTAATTCCACTCTCCACCTCCACTTCAACATCCCTCTGCTCAACCATCACCAGCCTCATTCCATCCTCACTATACACCCTCTTGAACAGCTCGACCACTCTCTCCTCTATCCTATACTCTAGCAAATCCTCAAGTATTTTTTCCCTCTTGATTGAGTCAAATGCCTTATTAAAGTCAATCGCCACAACAACTATCTCCTCCCTCCTCTTAAACACCTCCTATACACACTCTTGCAACATAAACAGATTGTCTGCAATCATGCCTCCCTGCATGAACCCCACCTGCACACCTCTTCTCATCCCGTTCTCCTCAATTTGCTCCTCTATCCTGTTTCTCAATACTTCCATTAGTATCTAAGGAGATGTCAGTCATAACTATGGTTCTGAGCTGTTCCACTGTTGGCAGTGCTCTTATATGGAATCAAGACAGTCCTTGACCTTTTCCAACTCTCTGGCATCTCTCCTGTTTCCACCACCCTCCGAAACCCTCTCACCATTGCGCTCAATGATCCCACTCTGGAAAAAGTGGTCTTTTCTGATGGATTAATTACTCTGTTGGAGTTAAGCAAAACTTAAAATACAGTACTAAATTAATGGAAACTTTATAATCCGCAGCATTTAGCTTCTAAAGTTCATCTGTTAGCCTAAGGTATTTTCCAGAGTGGCGGGCATCCAACCCTCCTGCCTTCCCATTCTTCATTTCTTTCAGTACCTTTCTTATATTCTCCTCCTTTACCTCGAACTTCATCATCCGAACATTCCAGTATGGATTTCCTATTCTAGGGAGCCACATTTCTGTTGGATCCTCCTCTCTCCTCCTTATTCCTGCCAGAAGTTCCCCATACTCCCTTCTTTCTTCCTCCCCCATTCTCTCTCAATTTCATTCCCATGCAATGCGATTCTCTTCCAGAACTCCCTCACTTGCTCCTCGTATCTCTCCTCCTCCAACTCCTCTGTGTATAACTTCACTTTCTTCCCTGTCAGCCTGTCTGCATTTTCCCCCTTCCAGCTTCTTTATCATCTTCCATAATTGTTTTCCTTTTCCCATACTTCTTATTTCATCTGCTACTCTCTCTTCATATTTACTCATCTCAGTCTTCACTGATCATCTCCTTAACCTTTTCTTTCTGTTCTCTATATTCCCCCCATCTCAGATCTCTGTTTTCATCCTCTTCATTCCTGTATCTCTTTGTTTAATCTTCTTCTCTTTGCAGCCAATTTCTCTTCTTATTTCCTCATTCATCCATGGTGGTTCCTTTTTTTCACCTTCTAACAGACTGTATTTCATGGTAAATTCCACCGACTTGTCGGTGAAATTTTTCTCCATTGAAAATAATATTCTGGCAAAGTCGGTGGATTTTTAGCTATTTATTCCTATGTTACCAATAATTTTCAGTGGAAAAATGGGTAAAATGTTGGTGGATCAGCCAAATTACTTAAAATTTATGGTGGATTTTTTCAGCTTTTTCAGAAAGTCAGTGGAATTTTGTGCACCATATACAGACTCAGTCAGACTGTACCTTCTTGACACGTCTTCCTTCTATACTTCGTTTTCAAACATTCATCTGATATCCTATTCAAGATCTCATTTATTCTGTTCATTGTTTCCATTTTCCATATTTGTACAATTTCCCTCTCCACTCCATCTGTACATTCCTCCATCTTTTCCCTTCTACTGCTGTAAAAGTACCCCTCACTCCATCCATCCCATCATTTTCTCTTCCTCCTCCAGGGTGTAAAAATAACTCTCTTGACTCTTCTGATTGACTAGTAACTCTGTTAGAAATTCTTCCTTGAGGACAACTCTGCAGAAACTTCAGATTATTCCATTGAAGTATGTAAAAATGATAAAAAATCTGTTACATATTTCATAATATTGGAAAAAATTGAACCCTGCGGGCCTGCATGCTATACAGTCTAATAGTCTATAGGTATAAGGTAGCTACCTACATGCTTTACTAATACTAAGCAGGGTTAATGATGTTAATCATTAATAAACTCCACGGTTGAGTATTCATGGTCATGAGTAACTCTGTTAGAATTTGTCTTTTCCACTCTGGTTCCTCCTGGGCTCCTGCCAGTTTCAACTTGAACCACTTCAATTTCTATCATGCAATGATCTGAAGAATCAATTTTTTCCTGATTCTCATCAATTTTCATTCTTTTAATTATTGGGTATGCTCTTTCATTAGCTAAAACCAGATCTATTGCACTCCTGCTGTCTCCTCTTCTCCAAGTATACATCCCCTCACATTTCTCATCAATATATATCAGTAGTAAACCACTCTTTTCCCAGTCTGTATTAGTGTATTTGGTGCACAAAATCCCACCGACTATTTGAAAATGCTGAAAAAAATCCACCATAAATTTCCTGTAATTTGGCTGATTCACCCAACATTTTCTCCATTTTTCCACCAAAAATTAATGGTAACATCCAAGTAATAAAGCATGTCCAAACTCGCCATTTTAATGGCGAGTTTGTGACAGTTATTTTGAGCCCTTCAATTGCAAATGGCAAGTTTTTACTATTTTTCTCCTATGCTACAATGTTAATTTGAAGAGAATTAATAATAATTTGATCATTTTGGAGAGAATTTGTTGAATTTTGGAGAGAGCTGGAGAGACAAATGGTGAGTTTATGAGACATACAATTTTACTTGGGGTAACATAGGTCCTAGGAATACTTTCTATTAATGATCTCAGAGTAAATAACTGTTATGAAGTTTGTTGTATCCGCTAGTTTGTTGTTCTGCACACTTCATGATTGTTTAATGACCTGGCAGGGGGGTTCGCCATGTTTTAATGTATGGACAAAGTCGCCAGTATATTGGCGACTTTTGAGAGGTTAAATAAGTTGAAAAACCTGTAAATAACACGTAAATCACTCATAAATAGTCTCAAGAGATACACATACATCAGGCATGAAGCATAAGGATGTTTTCAAGTGTAATATGACTAAAATCTTCACTGGGAAGCCTAATTTCTCCTTTAAAGTGTCTTAAATGTGGCGACCTGGATCCATTTTCTCACTAAACTGGCGAATTTCCTGTCTCACTATAAAACATGGGGGGTTCGGGAGGCGGCACGGGCACACCAAGTAATATAGCATGTCCAAACTCGCCATTCCAAGTAAAATAGTATGTCTCATAAACTCGCCATTTGTCTCTCCAAAATTCAACAAATTCTCTCCAGAATGATCAAATTTTCATAAATTCTCTCCAAAATAACATTGTAGCATAGGAGAAAAATAGATAAAAATCGCCATTTGCATTTGAAGGGTTTAAAATAACTGTCACAAACTCGCCATTAAAATGGCGAGTTTGGACATGCTTTATTACTTGGTCGCCATTTTAATGGCGAGTTTGTGACAGTTATTTTGAGCCCTTCAATTGCAAATGGCGAGTTTTTTCTATTTTTCTCCTATGCTACAATGTTATTTTGGAGAGAATTAATGATAATTTGATCATTTTAGAGAGAATTTGTTGAATTTTGGAGAGAGCTGGAGAGACAAATGGTGAGTTTATGAGACATACAATTTTACTTGGGCGGCACAACCCCCAATACATCTCCCAGTCTGTATTTCGTGGTAAATTCCACCGACATCGACATGTCAGTGGAATTTTTCCCCCTATGAAAATCCAGTCTGAAAAGTACAGCAGGATTTGTGGATTAATCCTGCGCCCAAGTCCTATTTAATTCCTATGTTCCTATGTTATTTGCTGCGCCCAAATCCCTATTTCTGTGACCTTCTTTTCAGACTGGAATTGAAAATAATATTCTGGCAAAGTCAGTGGATTTTTAGCTATTTATTCCTATGTTGCTATTAATTTTCGGTGGAAAAATGGGTAAAATGTTGGTGGATCAGTCAAAATACTGGAAATTTATGTTGGATTTTTTCAGCTTTTTCTAAAAGTCAGTGGAATTTTGTGCACCAAATACAGACTGGCATCCACCTAACAGCTAACTAATACGTTTTTATTTACACCTCAGACTGAAAGTTTACAATAGTTAGGTACCCCATAAAATTGTAATTACAGTTTTCTATTAGGTATGAATTTTATTTTCTATTCCAAATAAATTAAACATCTCAATCAAATAATTAAACTGTGTAGTATAAATTCATTGGATTCAGGTACCGAGTCTACCGACTACCGTCAGTCGTCAATCATAAATCTGATAAAACAATTACCAATCAAATTCACTCCATTTATCATTAATCTGTATTCAAATACCTATCTAATAGAATGTACAGTGCTGCGCCGCTCATCTTTTAGATACGTATCGGACTAACGGCATAGAATTAGAGGCTTCACCCCCACACCTATATTCCACCAACCTGTGACCTTCCTCTCACCGCCCAGGTCTCCTCCAAGTAGGCCTTCATCCCATCTCCCCAAAACACAAAACCTGCTCCACACTCTCCACTCCATACCTCACCCTCAAGTCCCTCAGACTCTCACATGGAACTGGAACTTGGTCGGTATAGGCTTGTTAGCGCCACCGGTTTCACCCTCACCTTCCTCCGATAACCTTCCGCAGGGCCGTCACCCCGCCAGCCGCCTCACCCATCCTAACATTTCCTCCAAAAATGCACACACCCTCCGAGTGTCCCGCTCCCCAAAGCACATCGCTTCCCCCATCGACCGCACCCCATGACGCTCTCTCACCGCCTCCAGACTCGGACACTCGAGTATAAAGTACTCCAGAGTTTCCTCTACAGCTCCGCACATACTACATCCCACCACACCTCCCCAATGCCTCATCCTCCAACCCAGCCTCAACGTATTACTCCTCACTCCAAACAGCAACCTCGATCCCCAACTATTGTCATAAAACTCCCCCCCAATCCTCTCCTTCTCCCTATAGTACTGCAAGGTCGACTTCTCCTCAATCTCCAATCTCCACCTCTCATGCTCCCACTCATTCACCAGTCTCTCAACATGGCTGCTTCTCATATCCTCCAACTGCCTCCAACTCACACCCACCTCCCCCAAGTAGCCATCCACCATCCTCATCCATGGATCCTGTCTCAGCTCCACCCTCATCTCCCCCATCACCCTTCTCAAAACTACACTCTCCGTCCTCATCAAATGCTTGGCAAACTTCAACTTCTCCTTCATATCTCTGGCAAGCACTGAAGAACATCCCACTTCTCCTTGAAGAGCCACAGTGGGAGTCCACGAGGGTGCGGCCATAACCTTCCTCCACACTCCATTCTCAATTCTCTGCATTCTTACTTTCTCCCCCTTGCTCCACACCAGTACTCAGGACACTAGGTAGCACCACCCCCTTCCAAAAAGTCTTCCCAACAAGCAACCTATCGCACGACCTCCCCACGACCGAATATGTCAGATTTGCCATCCTCTCAGCCTTCCCAATCCTCTCCTTCTTGCATTCACCAAAACAATCTCTCTTTGCCATCACCAACACACCAAGGTACCTCATCTCCCCCACACACCTGATACCCCCCACCTCAGCCTCTCCTCCTTCTCCCCCATTGAAAACCATGCACATGCTCTTCTCCCTATTGATCCGCAGTCCACAGCTCTCCGCTCCCTCCTCCAGCACCCCAATCATTCTCCTCGCCTCCTCAACACTCCTTCCCAGCAACAGACCATCATCCGCATAGAAAAGAACTGGCACTCTGACTCCCCCCCTTCTGTATCCCATACCACTCCTCAACAGCTTCTCAATTATCATTCCCACAACCATTACAAATAGCTGCGGAGAACCCATGCAACCTTGCCTGATCCCACTTCCAACTTCAGTTTCCCCCAACTGCTTTCCCTCCCTCCATATCTCAGTCCTATCTCCCTGGTACAAATTTGCCACCACACTAATCATTCTTGGGTCACACTTATAGTACATAAGAGCCCCCATCAGCGTCCCCCTATCCACACTATCGAATGCCTTCGCAAAGTCCACCGCTACTACCACCAATGCCTCCTTCTTCCTATAGCTCTCCTCCACACTCGCCCTCAACAAGAACAGATTTTCTTCCATCCTTCTTCCCTCCGTAAACCCCGCCTGCAGACTCCACACTCTCTCATCTAACATCCTCTGCTCACTCACCTTCTCTTTCAATAATCCCATAAACATCTTATAACCAGCATTTGTCAGCGCCACAGGCCGATGCTGACTAGCCAGTCTGCAGAAACTGGTAAAGTATTCGTAGAGATCTCTTATTCTGTTCGTAGCAAAATTAATGTAAATATAGGAATTAATTCAGAAGTGTTCGTAGCAAAATTAATGTAAATATAGGAATTAATTCAAAATTGTTCGGAGAGAAAATCCCAAATATCTCCCATATTCTGCAGACTGGCTGACTAGCTTGTGGCTTCTTAACTTTAGGCAGCATTACTGTTTTTGAGATTTTCCATCCCTCAATCACCTCCTCATCCTCCAGCAGCCGATTATAAACCTCCACCAACTTGTCCACACACTTCTCACTCTTTCCCAAGGCTTTGTACAGCTCTCCCTTGATACCGTCTGGGCCAGGCTGCTTTCCACTGCATATCCTCCTCAGTCTCCCCTCCACATCTCCTCTCTCGAACCTTATGTTCTCCATCCATCCCTCAACACCCTCTATCACTCTTATTGTAGGTAATCCTTGGATTAGGTTTTCTCTTCTGTCACCTCTCCTTCAAGAAAGTTGTCAATATCGTAAAAGTAAATTAGATAATGTAGCAGTGAAATGTATCTCAGACTTATCATAAAGGAGAGTGTAAAAGTTGCTTTAGTCAATGATAACTATATTCCTGCTTTAAATCAGCTTGGTTGCTGATAGAGTTAAAGGTCCCCTCCAAGCAAATATTTTTATTGCTTTATTCAACGAGGCTAATGTTTCTTATCATTTTGCAGCAAACCGCATCGAATTTGGTAGCATATTTTTAATTTTATATGCTTTTAAAGATATTTATAATCAAAACTCTACAAAACCTATTTTACTTCCGACTTACTAACTTAAGAAATTTTCAGCCTGAAGAAAAAGAATGTACACCATTTGTTTTGATTGTCAACTAGGTATTAGATTTAATAAATCCATTTAATATTCGTGTAAAGGTATAAAATTGAATGAACTTATAATAGAAACGTTTATATATTTTAGGAAACAATTAATATCCAAAATAAATTATATAAAGGCCGAAAACGCATGGTTTGTTTATAAAATTAAAATTTGTAATCATAACAAAGAGTGTACAATCTTCTTCTTGAGCATCAGATTAGTGATTCGCTCAATTGTTGCTCACAAAGTATTAGAAAACTTTAAAAACAAATTATAAAATATATAGTGAACCGAATTGTATGCGGTTTGCAGAATAATGATCGTAGACCTTAGTTCTATAATATTATGTAATAAACTCATTTTTTTCACGGAGCCTGGAGAGGACCTTTAAAGCATAATGCTTCTTCTTCTTCTTCTTTTCCAGGTTGGGAGGAGTCCTCAGGATCCAGCCCTAAAGCAGGTAGAAAACAAGCTTGTTTTCCGTGTTGTCTGGAAACTTCTGATTAAAGGTATCTACATAAGGAAAATGTAAATACAAATTTAATATAAAGCATGAAGCAAAGTCATATTCAATGGTATAATTCATTGATTGCAGATCCAATAAAAGTACAGAGTAGTAGTATCAACTCCTACAGATGTAAGAAATAGCAATATTTTTTCATCATATGAATTGTGTTAGCCTCCGGTACCTTAATTTCTTGGACCTATTAAGCTTTCTTCGCTTAAGATGTTAAGAGGTCCTCGTGAAACACAATTCTCCACTTCATAAAGGAAAAATATTGCTACTTCCTACTTCGTGTAGGAGATATTGCTGCGACCCGCTAGGAGCGCAGCCTGAGACACTCCCTGATTGTTGGTGTTGTTGTTGTTTGGGGTTTTGGGAGAATAGTCTTTACTTCTTCAATAGTTTAACCGATTTGATTGAAACAAACTTCAAATGATAGCCTGACTTATATTCTCTACCCAGCAAACATGAATGTATCTATTCGATGTCTAAACGACATCGAATACCAGTAACAAATTAGACATGGTGACATCAAGTAGATATCAATCCGATATCCGTTTGCACCGCTAAACTGCATCATATCAAGTATATTTGGCATCGAAGCGGTACCGTTATAACAGCGTTGAATAGAAAGATAAATTACGACATCTAACATACATAGGAATTCTGCATCGAACAGACGCTTAATTATATATCTAATATGCTTCGAAACGATATCCACTTGCACCCAGTAAATAAATAAATTAAAAACTCTTACTTCAATGATATAACATACTGTACGTTTAGATGCATATCAATTTGATTAATGTTACATAATGTTATGCGTAAATTAAATGGGAAGAAATTATGTGATGTGTCCAGGTATCGTTCGTGGGTCCATTCATCCTCGTGCCTGTACCTCTGTCATGTTGCCACCATGGATGTATTAGACCAAAAAATTTTTTGATATTAAACGACCTGGAGATACTTAAAGATATTTTAAAGTGAATAGAACAATACAGGCAAGAACCGCTTTTATAACCAAAATCACAACTTATTGTTATTACAAATAGTAAAGAGTTGGTCAAATTTTTATATAATTGTAACTCCTTAAATATTTCGTTCTCTATGAGTTCAAATTAAAGATAAATGTTTTGAGGCCACGACTTATAATAAAGATGAAAGCTCTGTGATGAAAGTTCAAAGTAATGAGTGCATTAATTAAAATTTGACCATAGATTAACTCTCACTCAGTATATAAAGGTCATAATATTTGAGTGATTAGTTTGATATTTTGACTTATATAATTGTGTTTCATTGAACAAACAGAAATTTTTTGCTCTGTGAAATATTTTTAGCAGTAGGGTATATGTTCAAAGTTATTAATAGTGTCTATATTTTCGAACACGTGATAAAGTACAATATAATAATTAGTATTTAACTACTATTTAATTAGTAACAAAATAGCTGAGGGTATGATACCAATTGAAATAAAAGTTAAATAATGATTATTATATATAGATCTATTGAGTCCGATTACCACTTTAAGTTTAATTATCTATAATGTGAATCACTGAATTTCAATCGTCTCATTTGCAGCTTTTGGCACTAGGTGAAAGGTCAAGTTATCGGATATGGGGTTTTACGTAAAAAAATTATTTATGCAATGATTTTTATTTCTAAACTTGTATTTTATGTACTAGTGTTATGGATGCCAATTTAAGTAAGAATTGAATAATAATAATTATTATATTTATTTCTTACATATTCGAAAAATGTGGAACCGTCTGATAACACAGAATTTGATCTAAAATGAAACATGTTAAATAGGCCATCAACTTTTAATTATTTACGTTTAGTAGAGGTTTAACGTCAGCTTCGGAACCAAAGGCCATGTCGCTGACGTCAAAAGGAAAGGAAATACAAGGGACTGGAAGAAGCAGTCAGAAAGGAAAGTGGTTCCATGGACAAAGTCACGACGCTCATGGATGCTGAAAAGCTACTCAGTGAATGCTGTCACTTACCGAGTAATGTGACAAAAATGGTCACAAGCACTGCTGGCTGCACTCAAGGATGGAAGAGGGAAATGAAGAGGTGATAGTAAATGAAGTCTACGAGCCTACCTAACACAAAATCTAAGACCTCGTACGTAATTGTAGAGCATAACCCTAGCGCTATCCTCTAAAACTGCATGGAGAGTTAAAGACACTATAAACATGATAAGCATAAAATAGACAATACATAATCCAAATTACAACAGTTTGAGTCCCAACGGACGCCACCCCACTTCTCTTCCATTCACCAAAGACAGCTTCAGGAACCCCTCGTGATCGTACCTTTACAACTGCCGTAGTCCCCTATCAGATATCGTTTGGAAACAGACATGCCGACGTCAAGATGATGCTGTTAAAACCATGTATCGGTTTTCATGTTTCTACTCGAAGTGTAAATTCAGATATCATTCAGAAACAGACATTTCGATATATACTATGAGTCGAAATGGTTGCTAAGTCGATACCCACCGTTAGCGCTACGAATTCGACAGCAAACGGCATCGAATCGACATTCATATGTTCGTTGGGTACACTTTCTAGAGATTAGAATTTCAAAATAATAATTTTAAATGTCAAAATTTGATAAAATATAATCGTATGAACTTGTAATTTCGACCGATTGTGTCACTAAAATTGCTTATTCTTCTTCAATAATGAATCGATTTGGTTGAAATAAGCTTTCCCAACAAACATGAATGTATCGATTCGATGTCTAAACGACTCTGTGTAACCGCTTCTCCGACATCGAACACCAGTAACAAATTAGACATGGTGACATCTATATAGACATTAATCCGCTATCCGCTTGCACCGCTTAACGGCGTCATATCATGAATATTTGACATCGAAGCGATACCGTTATCACAGCGTTGAATAGAGAGATAAATTACAATATCCAACATACACAGGGAATCTGTATCGAACCGACGGCTAATTACATATCTAATATGCTTCGAAACGATATCCACTTGCATCCAATAAATAAATTAATTAGAATTGAAAAATCTTACTTTATTAATATAACGTAATGTACGTTTAGTTGCATATCAATTTGATTAATGTTACATATAAATTAAATGTAAAGAAATAAACTGATGTGTCCGGGTATCGAACGTGCGGCCATCTGTCCTTGTGCCTGTGCGTCTGTCACTGTGCCACCGTGGATGCATTTAATAAAAAAAATGATATTAAACGACTACAATATAGGCAAGCACCGCTTTTATAACCAAAATCACAACTTATTCTTATTACAAATAGTAATAAGTGGGATTTTTTTTATATAATTGTAACTCCTTAAAAATTTCGTTCTCTATGAGTTTGTAGTGACTCACGTCATACATACTTATATTATTTCATTTCATTCCTTTAAATTTACTGGCCTTTCTTGATTTTGTTCCTACATAAATACCAACTATATTTTTGAATTCAGAAGTTAAATATCTACATATCGGCGTAAAGCAGCGTAAAGCAAATAAATTATGGAATTAATTGTACTTTAATGGCGTGTGGCAACGTAGAAATACAGATTGGTTACTCATTACGCAAGAATGTGTCCACGTTTTTACGTAGTAGAGACAAATGCGCGAGCTGTGATTGGTTCACACTCCATCCAATCACAGTTCAGCTCGCTCAGTTGCCATTCTCTTATATACCTATGTATTTATTTCTCCTTATATATTCAATATTTTTACTTGAAATTTGGTACACATTAGTTTAGTACATATACTAACAACAAATACAGTAAACTAAGTTTATAAATAAGACATGTGTTTTTTTAACATAGAGTCAAACCTTCTCGTTGTTTCTGACAGTCAAACTCATTACGGATAATAATAATATTTAATAGTAAATAATCAGTATCTTGTTGAAAAAAAAAACAGTTTTTTTTATATAGGTTGCCCTAATAGCCTTGGAAGCATAAGTTAGTAATAGGACCGAATATAAATGTGTAGACTGTAGTTCACTTTTTTTTATTATCTTTTAGATATAAAATATATACCTAAAAAATCCGAGGTTCGGAATAAATGTTTCGTTCGGAACAAATGTTCGGACTAAACTTTTCAAAATTGGGTTCGCTATACGGAGTTTCGGAACCCAAAATCGACGAAGATTCGGGTTCGGAACCTAAAAAAAGGTTCGCGTGCCAAGCTCTGCTTATATATAATCCTTAAATATAAAATACTAATCATAATTCTCCTTATCTTTAATATATTAATTATCTTATTTTAACAGCATGCTCTTTCTTACAGTTAACTTAATTCCTTTAAATAACAAATAGAATTTCCTTCTTAATTGTAATACAAATAATCTTATTTCCAAACAACCATCATCACTCGCACACCTTATATGTGTACCGATAATAACAACCCTCGCGAAGCTAGAAAGTTTTTAAACAATATTAGTCCGGTCAATCTAGCTGAAAAAGTGGCTGAATTGGAAAAAAAAATATTAGTAAGCTAATTCTTACATGTTACTTTATAGGTGTTGTTATATCACAGAAAACAAGTTTACCACTTTATGTCATTGGATTTCGAAGTTATTGAAGAAATTTAATTTGAAGGGTTAAAACAGTGTTTCAATATCCGTGGAGTTTTTTTTTTGAAGCACCTTACTTGGTAAGAATGTCATTCCTTTGCTAATTGCGGTTAATGAAACTCATTTTATTTATATTTTGCTTATAAGTCTACACAGTACTTTCATTTAAATCATATTCCATACAATTATGGCAAGATACTCCTCTGCATTGACCATAAATATTGGAGCATCGCAAGGAAATATTTGAATCAGGTACAGCTTTTGGTACTACAATCCTCTTTACAGTTGCATCTGATCATTTTCAAGAGGAAATATGGAGCAGGGGGTTTGAAAGTGTAAATTGACATCAGCCTCTCACTTACAATTCTCCACCTAAATTCAAGAGGATTCAAATCATTCCCTATCCTTGCTTGAACCTGATGGAACACTCTCACCGAATGGAATGTTGGGCAGGGCATCTCAGACTGCAGAGGTTTATTCCCAGTACACACTTTATTAATATACAGGCGTCCCCCGCTCTTATTACGACTTAGACTTACAACAAGTCAAATTGGTGTGGGTCATGTCTCGCTCTTACATTACCTGGTATAGAAAATATTTCAGGAGTAACTTTGGTAATTTGTTTTTTAGTTTTCAATTAAGCTGTTTTCACCGTGACTATTACAAATTATATGATCATACAGGTGAGATTGATTAAAAAAATATGGTAAATAATATATTTATAGGAAAGAAAATTCACATAAATATTCAAATAAATAGATTAGTAATTCAGAGTAAAGTTTAAGTTTTTTATTTAAATTCTATCTTCAATTCTTCAATACATTATTGGAGTATTGAAGCTTTTCTTACCATTATGCATAATAATGAGGGTCGGTTTGAGATGAACTGTATAGATTTTTTTTATTTAATAGTGGAATTCCTGAACTATAAAAAAAGGGTTAATACTTTCAATACAATAAATGTATATTTTAGGGTAAAGTAACCAGTGACCAAAAAGAGCGTAAGATGCTGACTGTTTATTTATAAAGTTTGCATCTCCTTCTGATTGTAACCCTTATATGTATGGCATATATATATTTAATTATATATTTGGCATTAACTAAAATAATTTTGATCCATTATAGCCAACCCAATTTTTTGTCACCACCCATCACTACAATTTCTTTTTTCTGCGTGTATGACTCTAATCCAGCAATGTTTCATATTATGGATTAGGAATCGTGTGGAAACTTCTAAAATTTGAAATAACCACTAAAATTAACACAGACATAATTATAAATTTATCGTTAATACATTAACGAAAGTGGTCACATTATGAAACATGGTACGCCATAGGTATATAAAGATTTCTAAAGTGGATTCTATAAGCTGAATTTTACGATAAAATTGATTATTTTAAAAATGGCATTTATTTGTTTCAAAATTGAACAGAATAATATATTCCATTTTAGATAAAGCTGCATACGTAACAATTGAATTGAAAAATCAAAAACTCATAGAATTTCTGACTTATTCAATATCCTACTCTATTTACAGCACAATCTATGATTTTGCAATAATAAGAATAATGTTACTGCAGTTGCAGAAAAAAAAGGTCGCTAAAGGGTTAAAGCTATTATAAAATACTAGACGTAAGTACATTGTACAATGCACAGTCCTGATATAGTACATGCCACGTCACTCCAAATTAAAATATTACTATAGTCAACTTTATATTATTTTCTTTGATCCCTTGTTCGTAGAAAACAGAATATTGTAGGGATTAGAATTATAAAAATATAACTTCGGGACATGACTTGCACTTATTACCGTTTTGTTGTAAGTGTGAGTCGCGATTTTGTAATAAGAGTGGGGTACGCCTGTACCCCTATAAGATGGTGAACGAGATTCGATGATTTTGTTACTCCGTGTAATAGTAAAAGCAATCTATCACCAGCATGCAGGGGATATATATATATCATCTTTTTGAGGTATACTGTTGAGAAAAGGCATCATATCTTTTTGAAATTAGGATAAGTTCTTCACTTTTTCAGTGCTGCTCCCTTCCCAATGGAAGGGAGATGTTGTATCGCATCCCAGAAGTGTATGTGTTGGTAATATCAGTTTGGCAATGTTTAGTCCAAGTGCTCCGATTATATGCTTGATGTTACATATCTTACATGAATCACTTTCGTCCGATATTAGTATGATGTCATGTAAACCAGGAGAAGTAACATTTGCGAGATGGATCAGTAACACAGCACTAACAGATCAGTATCCTCTCAATAACCACAGTATCGTGAATTTCAGATGTTCTTAGAGTTGTTAATACAATCAGCAAATCCGTGTCATCCGTTGTCTTAAGTTTCTTTCATGCCATTGCTATTGAAGTCTTCTAGAAGCAATTTAATGAATTGTTCTTTATTGCTCTCATTCTTTAAAAAATCTTTAAATTATGCCTAAAACATGGGCACAATTTGAAGATATTTCAGGTTGTACATCATTAGGAACTTGTCTGAGTTGAGATTTATTCATTTTTATCCACCAACGAAGAAGGATCAGTAGACAATGCATGAGAGAAAATCTGTTTCATTGGAACATCACAGCCAATCCTTTGAACTAAGGTAATAATCTTTTGAAAGAGAAGCTGCAGTGGGTCAACATTGACTATGAGATAGTCAATGTCACAGTAGACATGTCACTAATTGGAAAACAGGTTGCTAATGATGTACAACCTGAAATACATTCAAATTGTGCCTATGGTTTAGGTAGAGGCTCATTGATTTATGGAGTATCTCCTTTGAATTAAGAAATAGTACGCAATTTTCAAGCTATGTGTTTATAACTTTCACAAACGTAACTGTCGTTTTTGATGTTATACATACAACTTTACAAGTAAGCTCTTGTAAGATTTTTTTCGAACGTGTGTTTCTCTGGTCTTAGAAAGTGTTTTATTATATCCACTTCTAAGCCACACACTTATCTTACTTAATTATTACTTATCTATATGGCCTATCCTCTTATTTTCTTCTTTTCCAGTTCTAATTAATACATAAACAAATGATGAATTAATAAATGTGACAATCAAACAAGAGTTAATTTTTATTTATTTATTCCTATTGTACTCAGCTTATGTCTTGAGTCAGATTGGTCTGTAGTTTTGGTTCGAGTAGTTCTCGAGTGAGGTATCGCTGCAGTGATAATTATTGGTACTTCCTTCGTGCGTAACAATCTGTTATCGCTATGTAGCCAAGATGGGTGTTTGCTGCGTCCGTATGCTAGGGTTATGATTTTGGAACTTGAAGTATCCGTAGATTTGTGAGTTCTCCGTAGGTTAAGTCGTGTTTCCGTAGACTAGAATGTGCTGGTCTCTCTAGACTAGCGTAGACTTGGAATTGACTGTCTCCGTAGACTGGGATATGCTTCTCTCTAGACTGGCTTTTGAGTCTCCGTAGACTGGGATATGCTTCTCTCTAGACTGGCTTTTGAGTCTCCCTAGACTGGCTCCCTGGAATAATAAATCCAGTAAGAAATTTGGACTTAAATTTCCTTCGACAATTTGCCAAAATAACAATAAAAAATAAAAAGAAAAAATTATTTTTTACATTATAATCAATTGAAATAATTTACTAATTTACCAATTACTGTGAATTAAGATTTATGCCAGTTAAATAGCAATAATTAAAACTAATCTCAATGAGTTAAATTATGAATATTTATTTCTAATGTTTATTAATTAGGTTGAGTTGAATTATTATTTGGCATTTTTCATGTTCATAATAAATAATTAATAATAATAACTGTAGTTAATTTAATATGAGAAGTAAATTACTTTGGCAAATGTAGAAGCATTAAAAATAGTTTGTACTTAAAATTACAATAATTGAGAATTGAGCAAAGTGTTACTCGTCAAATGGCCTTTTAATCCTTATAATAAATAATTAAATTCCTAATCCTGAAGTTGAAATATGTTGTGTAAAACTTAATTGTAATATATTAAATATGCATTGAATTAGAAGAATAGTATTAACAAATGTTATACATTTTTTAATACTGTCAGAAATTATCCCAACTTATGCAGTTTGGTCAAATGTTGGCGGTTGGTCATGTTTTCAAACCTGGAAAACAGGATGTAAGAAGAGTCTGGGGTGTGTACTTACTTTTCCAAAATGGTAGTAACATAAATCTGATTGTGAATAAGGATACTAATTCTAATAATAGTTTGTTATTATAGTTAACTATATTAATAATGTTAATTGGAGCTAATTAGCTAATAATTATGTATGCAATAAAGGTATTAATATTAATAATTGGTGAGAGTTTATAATCTAATTTTAGTTCACAAACACTAGCACTGTATTGGCACTCTTCACTCTGTTGTATCAGACTCGTTAATGTCGTTTAACCGGTAACAATTATCCTTACAATCGGTGGGCGGAAACTAAACAAAGAGTAGCTAGGCCTAATTGTATTTAGCGCGTATGTTTCTAGAAGGAAACTAGAGTGTTGCCATAAGTTTAGAAATACCTTTGAATTCAATTGCGTTGTATTTTAATCAGCAAATTACTGTAGTGGTTGTAATTGATTATTAATAATTAGTCGTTTGAAAGGGAAACAACTGAAAGGGAAAGGGATTGAAAGGGAAAGGCCAGTTGTTCAAATATAGAAATCAGAAAAAAAGGCGGTGCTGATTGTTATTAAGAAAGAAGATTTTTTAAAGAATGTAATTGCTTCTAGAAGACTTCAATAGCAATGACATGAAGAAACTTCAGGCAATGGATGACACGGATTTGCTGATTGTAAGACATCTGAAACTCACGATACTGTGGTTATTGAGAGGATACTGATCTATCACGCGAATGCCACTTCACCTGGTTTACATGACATCATACTAATATCGGACGAAAGTGATTCATGTAAGATATGAAACATCAAGCATATAATCGGAGCACTTGCACTAAACATTGCCAAACTGATATTACCAATACATACACTTTTGGGATGTGATACAACCTCTAGAGTACATTCCATTGGGAAGGGAGCAGCACTGAAAAAGTGAAGAACTGATCCTAATTTCAAAGAGATATGATGCCTTTTGTCAACAGTATACCTCAAAAAGATGATAATTTATATCCCATGCATGCTGGTGAGAGATTGCTTTTACTATTATACGGAGTAACAAAATCATCGAATCTCGTTCACCTGCATCGATTATGGGGGTATATTAATAAAGTGTGTACTGGGAATAAACCTCTCCTGCCTGAGATGCCCTGCCCAACATTCCATTCGGTGAGAGTGTTCCATCAGGTTCAAGCTAGGATAGGGAATGATTTGAATCCTCTTGAATTTAGGTGGAGAATTGTAAGGGAGAGGCTGATGTCAATTTACACTTTCAAACCCCCTGCTCCATATTCCCTCTTGAAAATGATCAGATGCAATTGTAAAGAGGATTGTAGTACCAAAAGCTGTACCTGATTCAAATATTTCCTTGCGATGCTCCAATATTTATGGTCAATGCAGAGGAGTATCTTGCCATAATTGTATGGAATATGATTTAAATGAAAGTACTGTGTAGACTTATAAGTAAAATATAAATAAAATGAGTTACATTAGCCGCAATTAGCAAAGAAGTGACATTTTTACCCAGTAAGGTGCTTCAAAAAAACTCCACGGATATTGAAACACTGTTTTTAAACCTTCAAATTGAATTTCTTCAATAACTTCGAAATCCAATGACATAAAGTGGTAAACTTTTTTTCTGTGATATAACAACACCTATAAAGTAGCATATGTAAAAATTAACTTACTAATATTCATTTTCCTATTTTTCTCTATTTTGACCGGACTATAAACTGCGTCCATCGCTTTATTGCAGATAACTATTTTGTGAATAATTTTAATAATATTGATCGAACAGTAGTGAAACTTTGGTCACTGGAACATTGCTTCTATGTTAGTATCGTGCTGAAATATTTTTTGAATCCATGAGAAAATTGGAAAGTTATGAACGTTTATGTATTTTGAAGGCATTTTACCTGTCCATCGCTTTATTGCAGCTCTGTGAAAAGGCCAAAAAATAGGCGAGTAACTTCTACCAAGAGGGTAAAAATTGTAACAGGTCCTACAGAAGGGATGACTCTTCTATTATTAGCTAATGAATTTAGGAGGGATAAGAGAAACATAGTTTCCATTGTGGAAAATCCCGACACCAACCCAAGGAGAGATGAGGGTACGAGGAGAAGCTTTTTCCCCTCGAAATATGCGAAAACTACACAGGCAGGTTACAAGGCAGCCAAATAACACTAGTGCCTCCATTTTCGACAAGGCTGTCATTGGTTATTCGTCCAAACAGTGTCTTAAATGAGACGACAAGGAACGTGGAGCCCATTTTCAGACCTCCTATGGACAAGACCCAAAAGGAAAAAGGCATTAGAAGTACACAGAGTTACATGAAAACAAACTTTTTACTTGTTCTTTTAACAGATGAGGAAAGAGCCACCCTTGATTGTCTGGATGGATGGGTTAAATTTTTGATCTTACTGGAGCTGTTTATTCACACTGGTTTCGTCGTCAACAAGGAGGCTGTGACTTTGTGTTTTAAGCGGGCATCATTGGTGAAACGTTGATTGGCAATCCTACATTGCCTCTTTAGTTGAGTACTTGTTCCCTTGGCCTAATAGTTTTCAATTATCTCGTTGGCAAAAGATGATTTCTTGCATTACTTCGCACAATCTCATGCTTGAAGGGTTACAACTTCTTTCCTCATATCTCTGGGCATCAATTGAGAGACTCTCATGATTTGATTGCATTGTTCTCTGGTCTTAAGCCCCATTGAGCATTTCTGACCGTTTCATTTGAGACATTACATCAGGACTGTTTTGACGTAGGACCAATGACAGCCTTGTCAAAAATGGAGGCACTAGTGTCATTTAGCTGCCTTATGACCTGCTTGCATATTTTTCGCATATTTCGAGGGGAAATTCTTTTTCTCGTACCATCATCTATCCTTGGGTTTGTGTCGGAATTTTCCACAAAAGAAACTATTGTTCTCTTAACCCTTACAAGTTATAAAGCTAAATATAGAAGAGTCCTCCCTTCTGCAGGACCTGCTACAATTTTTACCCTCTCGGTAGAAGTTAATCGTCCATTTTTTGGCCTTTTCACAGAGCTGCAATAAAGCGATAGACAGTAAAAATGCCTTCAAAATACATTACCATTCATAACTTTCCAATTTTCTCATGGATTCAAAAAATATTTCAGCAAGATACTAACATAGAATTATTATTCACAAATAAAAATTCTTTAATAATATTCACAAAATAGTGATCTGCAATAAAGCGATGGACGCAGTTTATATCAGATAGGCCTAAGAAAACAAAGCCCTCTTTGAAATATTCCACGCCAACCGTCAGTATAGACGCGGAACTAGTTAAATAAACATCTGAGTATAGTTCTTAAACTTTGTGATTCGTAATTTCATAGACACATATGATTTGATGGTGTCGGGAAAACTGCAGGGCGGAAAACTGCCGAAGCGGAAAACTGTCAGGCGGAAAACTGCCAGTCACTTATTGGCAATACATGTATATTTTTTGACTTTCTGAAATTTTCTTTAATTATAAACACATTTCAATTTATGGAAAACGGCGTTAGTCCTTCTTTGAGAGGTTAAGGGGACATTTATTTTTACAGTAATAACTACATAGATATTGGAACAGTTAAATCTGCAATTTAGCCTTTGGTTCCGAAGCAAACGTTGAACTCTGTGTACTGATTTATGAATACTAGATAATTAGATATTCTCACAATAAAATAATTTTAAATTATACAATAAATTATGTGAATGTTAAATCAACTTATATGTATGTTAAATAGTTATTACATTTACATTTTTATTCTCTATTTCATTAACATAACTCTTTCATTTTAACAATTTTCCTTTATATGTAAAAAGTATTCTTAATTAATATGCAATCAATTCGATCGAGTGAAATTGTCAGAGAATTAGGTCGGGTTGCAAATTCTAAATATTTCACGAACATCGATCAAAGTTTTTTTATTGTGAGTACAAGTGAATATTAAGCTTCCCTTCAAACAATTCCATGTGTATACAATATGGCACTTATACATATTTAAATCATGTGTATACCATGCATATTTTTAGAAATGGATGTGTACCATATTTATTACATGTTGTTTTACGTGGTAATAGGGTAAATTATATGTGGTTACCATATGTTATATGTATGGTATTTAACATGTTGCTATGAATTTGGTAAATAACACTTGGTAAACACCTGTTATAAGTATGGTAATTTAAATGTGGATATGAAGTGGTGTATACAATCTCTATTTGATATATTTTTTTTATGATATGGTTTTAAATTGACATTACCACATGTTAATTATGTGTTTTTATGATGGGTAGATTTGTTCAATGTGGATAACACATATTCATACTCCATTGCCACATTAAAAACATTAAATCACATGGTAAATATGTGTATTTACCAAACATTAAATCACATGGTAAATTTAATGTGATTTTTCCATCACCAATGAAAAAAAAGCAAGTGTAAGCACATTTTAAGAAGAGCTTTTTTCCGCGGTGTTAAAAATGCAAGTGTGAAGCGGGTCTTAACAAGCAAAGAACGAATATTCAGAGTGAAAACTTCAATGAGATTAAAATGTCACTGAAGTTGTTCTATTTCAAAATAGTTTCCAAGGAAGAAGTATAAGCAGCCTGTATAAAAATTTCTAAAATCTATCACCCCCCATAAATAGTTTCCTTATATTTATTTGTCTGTCTGTCTGTGGTCTGTCTTGCTTTGAGCAGCATTCAGAAATTAGACTAAATATGTTAACAAGTGGTAGCATGAATACCACTTCTTATATGAGTGGAATAAATGATTATTACTATAACTGAATTAGAAATTATTTTAAATCTTTTATGAAGAAGTAATTGCAGCCTCAAACATAAAATTTGTATACTCTGTAACTATAATTATAATATTATCGTCATTATTCAATTAATAGCTTCCTTTAAATCTGAGGGTACGGACCAAAGTTTTGTAAGTTAAATTACACAAATATTGATAGTGATGAAATTGAGAACACATTATTCTTAACGGGTAAGTACACTAGTACTATAATAAGAGCCGCGTCGTCAGTCCGTCCGTTTCTCACACTTTTTATTAAGAAATACATATTAAAAGGAAAAACAAATCATTTGTGGCAGTATCATGATTACGGGCTACAATTATAATTGACACTAATTATTTAAAAAAAAATACAATTTGGCTTTTGAGATATTTTTTGTTTGATCAGAATATGTGTATCCATAATACATAATTTCATTCGAATATAATTTAGATTCAATAACAGGTACTGTACTACAGTGGTCGGCAACCTTTTTATCGTCGCGGACCGGTAAACGTTCAACAATATTCTCGCGGCCCGGTGGGATGAATGTAGCTAAAAGTATTGGGTACACCAAAAATTCGTTCGCTTTCAAGAAGCTACTGCTTTCTGGAGCTAATATAAAATAATCCTTTATATAAACATTCCTTTTACAATAACAATCTAAATCTGGCACAAAAAATAGTAATAACACTCAGGTCAAAATAATTTAATTACTCAGGTACGAAAAAAAAAAAAACATATTAAGGTAAAAAAATGATCACCTATAGAATCTGCACCCCAGCTCATATTAGAGTGCGGATTATAGAGGAGGGAAATCATCGGGGTGCAGATTATACAGGAGGGAAATTATTGGGGTGCTGATTGTACAGGAGTGAAATCATTGGGGTGCGGATTATACAGGAGGGAAATCATTGGGGTGCGGGTTATACAGGAGGGAAATTATTGGGGTGGGGATTATACAGGAGGGAAATCACCGAGGTGCAGATTATACAGGAAGGAAATTATTGGGGTGCTGATTGCACAGGAGTGAAATTATTGGGGTGCGGATTTTACAGGAGGGATTCCTAATCATTGGAGTGCGGATTATACAGGAGGGAAATCGTTGGAGTGCAGATTATACAGGAGGGAAATCATTGGGGTGCAGATCCCAGCAAACATGAATGTATCTATTCGATGTCTAAACGACTCTGTATAACCTCTCTTCCGACATCGAATACCAGTAACAGATTAGACATGGTGACATCAACTAGACATCAATCCGATATCCGTTTGCACCGCTAAACCGCATCATATCAAGTATATTTGGCATCGAAGCGATACCGTTTTAACAGCGTTGAATAAAAAGTTAAATTACGACATCCAACATACATAGGGATTCTCCGTCGAACAGACGCCTAATTGTATATCTAATATGTTTCGAAGCGATATCCACTTGCATCCAATAAATAAATAAATTAAAGGTCCCCTCCAAGCAAATATTTTTATTGCCTTATTCAACGAGGCTAATGTTTCTTATCATTTTGCTGCAAACCACATCGAATTTGGTAGCATATTTTTTAATTTTATATGCTTTTAAAGATTTTTATAATCAAAACTCTACAAAACCTATTTTACTTACGACTTACTAATTTAAGAAATTTTCAGCCTGAAGAAAAAGAATGTACACCATTTGTTTTGATTTTCAACTAGGTATTAGGTATAATAAATCCATTTAATATTCGTGTAAAGGTATAAAATTGAATGAACTTATAATAGAAACTTTTATATACTTTAAGAAACAATTAATATCTAAAATAATGGCCGAAAACGCATGGTTTGTTAATAAAATTCAAATTTGTAACCAAAACAAAGAGTGTACAATCTTCTTCTTGAGCATCATATTAGTGATTCGCTCAATTGTTGCTCATAGAGTACTAAAAAACTTTAAAAACAAATTATAAAATATATACTGAACCGAATTGTATGCGGTTTGCAGAATAATGATCGTAGACCTTAGTTCTATAATATTATGTTATAAACTCATTGTTTTCCCGGAGCCTGGAGAGGACCTTTAAAATTGAAAACTCTTACTTCATTGATATAACGTACTGTACATTTAGATGCATATCAATTTGATTATTGTTACATAATATTATGTGTAAATAAAATGGGAAGAAATGAAGTGATGTGTCCTGGTATCGATCGTGGGCCCATCCGTCTTCATGCCTGTACCTCTGTCACATTGCCACCGTGGATGCATTTAACTAAAAAATTTTTTGAAATTAAACGACCCGGAGATACTTAAAGATATTTTAAAGTGAATAGAACAATACAGGCAAGCACAGCTTTCATAACCAAAATCACAACTTATTCTTATTACAAATAGTAATGAGTTGGTCAAATTTTTATATAATTGTAACTCCTTAAAATTTTCGTTCTTTCTGAGTTCAAATTAAAGAAACTGTTTTGAGACCACGACTTAGAAGAAATTAATAAATAATTAGATTTTTTATAATTATTGTGTTTCATTGAACAAACAGAAATTTTGTGCTCTGTGAAATATTTTTAGCAGTAGGGTATATGTTCCAAGTAATTAATAGGGTCTATATTTTCGAACACGTGATAAAGGAAAATATAATAATTATTATTTAACTACTATTTAATTAGTAACAAAATAGCTGAAGGTATGAAACCAATTGAAGTAAAAGTTAAATAATTATTAAATATAGATTTATTGAGTCCGATTACCACTTTAAGTTTAATTATCTGTAATGTGAATCACTGAATTTTAATCGTCTCATTTGCAGCTTTTGGCACTAGGTGAAAGCTCAAGTTATCGGAAATAGGGTTCCTAATTTTATGTGAAAAAATTATTTATGTAATGATTTTTATTTCTAAACTTGTATTTTACGTGTTGGTATCAAGGATGCCAATTTAAGTAAGAATTGAATAATGATAATTATTATATTTATTTCTTACATATTCGAAAAATGTGGAACCGTCTGATAACACAGAATTTGATCTAAAATGAAACATGTTAAATAGCCCATCAACTTTTAATTATTGACGTTTAGTAGAGGTTTAACGTCTGCTTCGGAACCAAAGGCCATGTCGCTGACGTCAAAAGGAAATGAAATACAAGGGACTGGAAGAAGCAGTGAGAAAGGAAAGTGGCTCCATGGACGAAGTCACGACGCTCATGAATGCTGAAAAACTTCTCCGTGAATGCTGTCACTTACCGAGGAATGTGACAAAAATGGTCACAAGCACCGGTGGCTGCACTCAAGGATGGAAGAGAGAAATGAAGAGGTAATAGTAAATGAAGTCTATGAGCCTACCTAATACAAAATCTAAGAACTCGTACGTAATTGTGGAGCATAACCCTAGCGCTATCCTCTAAAACTGCATGGAGAGTTAAAAACACTAAACACATGGTAAACATAAAATAGACAATACATAATCCAAATTACAACAGTTTGGGTCCCAAGGAACGCCACCCCACTTCTCTTCTATTCACCAAAGACAGCTTCAGGAACCCCTCGAGGCTTATATACAATAAGCAGTTTAGAATAGATTCATAACAATAAATGCACTGGCCATCAAAAATCACTTGATTGGTTATCAATTTCATTTTCACGGTACTGGAGGAACAATATATTCAACAACTGATGTTCCAATATCGGTTACTTTACGTTGATCCATTGTACAATTGCACTAGCGTGCCAATGCCTGATCGTACCTTTACAACTGCCGTAGTCCCCTATAAGTGTATTAATTATTGGGTATAGTTTAAAGGGAGCACTAAGTACGTTATATAGAAAGGTACAATCCAATTAAATATAAATTATTCCTACATTTCTATACGTATTATAAAACAGGAAGATAAGAAAATGAATTTCCAAATTTGAAACTATTCTTTTAAAACTACGTAGCTATCTGTTTTCGCACTTCTCGTCGAAGTATAAATTCAGATATCGTTTGGAAACAGATATGCCGACGTCGAGAGGTTGCTGTTAAAACCATGTATCGGTTTTCGTGTTTCTATTCGAAGTGTAAATTCAGATATAATTTAGAAACAGACATTCCGATATCTACTATGAGTCGAAATGGTTGCTAAGTCGATACCCACCGTTAGCGCTACGAATTCGACAGCAAACGGCATCGAATCGACATTCATATGTTTGTTGGGATTGTACAGGAGTGAAATCATTGGGGTGCGGATTGTACAGGAGGGAAATCATTGGGTTGTGGATTGTACAGCAGTGAAATCATTGGGGTGCGGATTGTACAGGATGGAAACCATTGGGGTGTGGATTGTAAAGGAGTGAAATCATTGGGGTGCGGATTGTACAGGAGTGAAATCATTGGGGTACAGATTGTGCAGGAGTGAAATCATTGGGGTGGGGATTATACAGGAGGGAAATCATTGGGGTGCGGATTGTACAGGAGGGAAATCATTGGGGTGCGGATTGTACAGGAGGGAAATCATTTGGGTGCGGATTATACAGGAGAGAAATCATTGGGGTGCGGATTATACAGGAGGGAAATCATTTGGGTGCAGATTATACAGGAGTGAAATCATTGGAGTGCGGATTATACAGGAGGGAAATCATTGGAGTGCGGATTGTACAGGAGTGAAATCATTGGAGTGCGGATTATACAGGAGGGAAATCATTGGGGTGCGGATTGTATAGGAGGGAAATAATCATTTGGGTGCGGATTGTACAAGAGGGAAACCATTAGGGTGCGGATTGTACAGGAGGGAAATCATTTGGGGTGTGGATTGTACAGGAGGGAAATCATTGGGGTGCGGATTATACAGGAGGGAAATCATTGGGGTGCGGATTGTATAGGAGGGAAATAATCATTTGGGTGCGGATTGTACAAGAGGGAAATCATTAGGGTGCGGATTATACAGGAGGGAAATCATTTGGGGTGTGGATTGTACAGGAGGGAAATCATTGGGGTGTGGATTGTACAGGAAGGAAATCATTGGGGTGCGGATTGTATAGGAGGGAAATAATAAATTGGGTGCGGATTGTACAGGAGAGAAATCATTGGGTGCGGATTGTACACGAACAAAATCATCAGGATGTGGATTGTACAGGAATGAAATTATTGGTGTGCGAATTGTACAGGAAATGAATAATTGGGGTTTAGTTTGTTCGGTTTGAATTCCTGGTTTTCGAATCTTATAAATGATCCCAAAAGAGATAGTGAATATTAGAGATACTTCAGTTCGAAAAATAAATAATGAGATAATAGTAGTCAGGTATATATGCGTCTAAATAGAATTTTAACATGTCACGGAGGTTAGGGTAGGGCTGTACTTATTCGCACGGGTCCACAGAGAGGACCCTAAATCTCTTGATCAGAACACCTCTGATTGTTATACATTATATATTCATTTTAAATGTATTTGTCTCAGAAAATTTGAAATTGTCCACCAACTTGTATAGTCTAATTATGTGAGGTCACACTTATATAAAAATAATTTCATTTTTTGAATTGAATTATTGAGTAACCTTCCACGGCCCGGTACCAATTATCCCGCGGACAGGCACCGGTCCGGGGACCGGGGGTTGCCGACCACTGCTGTACTACACCATTTTAGCCTCAAATTAAAGGAAGTCAATTTCAAATTAAAATTATTCAACTTCAAATTAAAGGAAGTCAATTTCAAATTAAAATTAGTCAACTTCAAATTAAAGAAAGTGAATTTCGAATAAAAATTAGTCAACTTCAAATTAAAATTAGTCAAGTTCAAATTAAAAAAGATCAACTTCAAATTAAAAAAGATCAACTTCAAATTAAATAAAGTGTAGTTCAAATTATAATAAATCAATTTCAAATAAAAATAACTCAAGTACAAATTAAAATTTTCATTCTTATTTTATAAAATATCATAAATTATGAAAGATGAACTCCAGTGAAAGTCAATTCAAACATCTGATAAATCTTTGGAATAATATGAATGTTCTACTGTATCCATTATACATGAACTTATTATGAATTGGACGAGTAAATAAATATATGATGAAATGAAACTGCTTTTGCTATTATTCAATATATGTAGAAAATTTCCTATTTGTGAATTTTACTTTATTTATTTCAAAATTGAAAGTTTAACAGAAGAAAAATACGATATTTTAATTTGAAATTGAACTTTTTTAATTTGAAATAGAACTGTTTTAACTTATAGTTGACTTTTTTAAATTTGAACTTGACTTTTTTTAATTTGAGGCTAAATTGGTGTAGTTATCATAACTCTTGGAACCTAGCCTTCAAAAGTATGCTTACTATAACCTAGCCCCTGGAACGTGTGCGCCAGTCCACCTTAAAAATCTTAACCAATAGACTTTTCGATTTTTTTGTTGTTAAAAACTTTCATTTAATATTTACAAATCCATTGGTAATCGTCAAAGAGGAATTCTCCATTTAAAATAAACTTTAAAAGTAAAATAAGGAACAAATACAATATTTCATAGGTATCATTGTATGGGCGGGGCTCGTCACTGTATACGGAAATAAGCGAGCTGCTGAGTCAATTAGACTCAGTGAGCCGCTATAAGAGTTACAGTTTACTGATTGATTATAGTGAGACATTCACCATTTGTTCGCAAACACACTCATGCTTCTCATGACTGAAAAGAACTCTGATATACAACTTATATATTCGAATAAATGTTCATAATATTAGCATCTTTCCATTTATAACCTTCATTTTTGTCTAATAGTATATAATTATGTGAAAAATTACAAGTCATGGAAACACAGCTTGCAAATCGGTTTACATAAAAAAAAATCTTGAGGACTGGTGTGGCTGAGCCAGTGGCTAGATGACTATGGTTAGGCTGTTTCGGAAAGGATATTTGGGTCGAAGTTTGATTGAGAAAAACGGCCATGAGTTTTGAGAGGAACGGTAAAGGTTGATGACATTGAAGGAGAATCGTGAATTTGTGGTTGATGTACAGCGGTTTTCAGAAGCAACATCTTTGGAGAAGTGTCTGTTTGTTTGGAAAGGTAAGTGTCTAATTGTATGGAAAGAGTACTGTCTGCTTGTATGGAAAAAGGAATGCCTGCTTTTATGGAAAGGGAAGTGTCTGCTGAAATATCTCTCAATATTGGAACTCAACCTTTTTATCTCTGCTGTGCCCAAATTTTCTCAAAACTAGGGGAAATTGTATACGAATTTCAAAATAGCATGTAGGAAAATAATTACCAATATCTGTCATTTACTATTCATTATCACATTTTCATACTTTATTGTCTAATCACAAACTAATTTTTCATAAATTCATTCCAACTGTTTGGTGAAGTTTTCCTTTAAAATTAACCAAACATTTTATTCAAACGCATATAGAAAAAGTTATCAAGAAGGCAGGTGGAAGGGGAGATGAATTCAATTCCACCAGAATTCAAAACCTATCACTTTTTCTCAGTAGTATTTTAATTAATTTTTGCAATTAGGATATTTATTATCATATTAACGGGATATGGCGATCACCTTCTGCGCTTTCATGATATTTTCTCTAATAGATATAATAATTCTCAGTAATTAAATTACTGAAATTAAATAAAACAAATAAATGTTTATTCTTTTAGATAGTAAAAACGATTTTCTAGCCTATAAATGTATCCGAAACTTCACCGATTGAGTTTTCAGACAATTTTGAACATAGTTACTCTTAAATAAATATTGACTCTCGATCAACAAACACACTTGCTATTCACAATTTCCAGCTCTTCGCAGGAGTACGGACGCGTGTAATTAATGTAATGAAATATTAAAACCTATGTCGTAAATTACAGAAGCTGCAATCATTTTTGTTCATAGGAAATAGAGTTTTGATAGATGAAATAAGCTTGCATTTTCATAATATACATTGGCTTATTTTTGTAAGAAAAACATTGTTATTTTGATAGTCTAGATTTACATTGAAACACTTTTTCTTTTAAATCTTGTAAGATATTTTGTCTACAATAATCAGCATTTAGATGATATCATGTATCACAATTAAGATTCATTATAGTTGAAATTTTACAAACCTAGATTTGATATAATTTCAACATTATTATCTCTTTATTTTTCTCTCGTGACACAAATTATGATATAAAATCGCATCGAATTATTCATTCATGTCACCAATTGGCGCTTAAACAATAACAATTTTGCAATATTTTTACGAACAATGATAGTGATTCATTTTGAAAAGAGTATCCAAATTTCTGCTTAATGGAAATAGATATTCGTCAGTTTCTCCATTTCTTCAAATTCTCTATTTATTAGTGTTAAATGTTGACATTCAATTTTTTCGTACGAATTTAAGTAATTAACAACAATTTCATAATTGTGCAAATAAGTGCAATCATGATATTCTCCAGCTAAAAATCTTATAAATCCCGACACCGAAACATTTCATGAATCAGGACTCGAAATATGACCCCTTTAGTTCAGTAACTATCAGAAGATTTTAACGTAAGTTCGTTCATTTGTCATCGAACTTACGCAAAAATTGACCTGAAGTTTTGGGTAAAATTATGGCAAGACTTTACTACATTATTCCATGGGGAAAATAGTGAATAAAGCTGTCACCATAATTAACTTTTACTCCCATAGCCTTGAAAAGAATTGTGCATAGGTAAAAAAAAAGCCATGCAAAGTCCCAATGGAGTATTTAGAATATTGTCGCACAATGCTCACAATAATGTATAAACAGAATTAAGCAAATTAGCATTTCGTGCTCTAGTTGGTGAGTAAGTGATTGAACGGCACTAGGAAATTTTCCCGCTGGACTTTTCCCCGAAAGGACTATTCACCGCCGGACTTTTCTCTGACGAATTAAATACTATTTTTGGCTAATAAATTATAATTTTGATAAAACAAACCATTTATTAATAGAAGACACATTTATTAACAGATTTGCACAGTAATACAGTCTCATTTTTAGGTTTGATTTCTGTAAGTGTCCATAATTTTAACCCGTACACGGTTGCTCGTAACCTGCCTGTATCCTAAAAAAGGGTTCACTTACCAACTTAATCATACATTCATTAGAAGAGGTAAAGGTGTCATGAAGTGCTTATTACAAAGGGAAAATGTTGTTTTCCATGTCACGCAAGTCCTATCTTCGGTAACTTCTACCAACTTTGGGAAATAATGGCCTAAATTCAGTAGATTATTTCTTTGAGTGTGTTAGGAGAACATGTGCCATTAAGTTCCTATAGCTCCTTAATGTATTTTTATGATCCATTTCGATAGAATGTTTTCTGCTGAACCCGGTGCTATACCTGTTTTTTTTGTAAACCTAATGGTAGAAAAGTAATGAACATTTTTTCGAAGAACACTCTTTTTTCTATTTTGCTATATATATACATTCATTATCAAAGTATCAAAGGTATTTGTGTAAGAATAATACATTATACTAATAAAATGGTGCTCTACACGATGCAGATGTTATCATTTATGATCAACTGACCATATATTTGCCCACGCAACACATCTCTCCCGTCCGCATATCGGGACATACTGGCAGTGCGCACGTCGTCTAAAATTATTTACCCTCCTCTCTCCTAAAACCCCAACCGCATCCACTTTTGACCACAATGCGTAATAAAGCTTGATGAGACGATTCTGGTGGTACAATGCAACCTTAGTTTTGCTGATGTGCCACATCTACAGATTACTGTCCCAAAATAAGGCCACCCTCCTTGTACGGGTTAAGACTGTACCTTTGTAAATTTGCATATAATTAAGATATGCTACAGAGTTCAAACAATACGGCAATACTAATGGATTGCCAAATGTCGCAATTCAGATTAATTCAGTTTATTACAGCTCTGTAGTTAAACATACCATGAATTCAATATTTTTTTGTCAGCTATTATGAAAAATGGTGATCTATACACTTATATCTTAAATATATACTTTTCCAGAACATTGATTAAATTAATTTTAGTTTATTAATTTATCAGTTAATATGCTACAAAATTTATAACCCTACTATAGATTTTATTTATTATACCTACTTTATATTGTACTCTTTTTATATTGTCTTTTTTTCTTTCATGCATATTTAATATTTATACCTTATTTATTCAAATAATGTCGTACATATTTAGATTTAGATATAATATCGTACGTTATTTTTTTTTCTCTCTAAAAAAACTAATTATCGAAAGAGTTATTACTAAACGGGTACGGTTCAAGGAGTTGGTAAGTGATCAATTTCCTTTCAACAAAGTTAAAAAAATCCAAAAGAATTGGTTAGTTGCGACGGCAAACTATGATTTACAATTTCACGGCAATCGATTTAATGGTCAAAACGATTTACCTATTTCAAAAGTTAATTGAAAATTTTCAATAGTAAATTGTCTCAAGGCCCTTTTACACGTACACTCATTACCTTCGGAATTCCTTCTTGAGGCACTAAGCCCCACCCACTACGAGCCAAAATAGCCTTTATTGCGTGAGCGGCAATAGTGAGGAACACAATTCCGCCATATCAAACATGTCTTGATTTTTGACTCATGAGCGGCAGTGATGAGGAACGGTGATGTTGATAATAGCTCATGTATAATGTCAAGGAAACAGTACGTTTTAACCAATTTTTAATAATTAATATGAAACTGTGGAATATTTATTCGCTTCATGCATATTATTTATTACGTACGTTATTATTATAGATAAACATTAATTATTTAATGATATAAAATATTTCAGATGAAAATACTGTATTTTCAGAGGAAATAAGTTTTTTATTGGTCTTCTTTTGCGTTTTTTTTTTCTCTTGTTAATACAACTAAACACAGTGCTACCTTTTAGCTATAATCAGAGAAGGACATACCACAAGTGGTGAACGTCTGCAATGGCTCTACGTAGAAAAGTGCATCAGTAATCACTCACGCTCATTGCTTGTATGGGCGGGGCCTAAAATTACTCATAGGGAATGAATGTGGGGAAAAGAGTGTACGTGTAAAATGGCCTTTAGAGTTTAAATTTAAATAAAATACGCTGGGAAAAGACCGGCAGGGTAAAATCTGTCGGGGAAAAGTCCAGGCCAGGAAAAGTCAGTCGGGGAATAGTCCGTTTCCCTTTTGAACGTGTGTATGAAAGTATGAGATTGAACTTATGTTTGAGAGTGTGTTGTTGAGTCCGTTTCTGATACACAAAAAACTTCAAAAGATGCTAGTGTGGAGTTGAATAAACAGGAAACCGATCAATGAAAGTGCAAAAATGAAGAAATATCCGTTCTCTCTGCAGTAACAAAGAGATATATGAAGCTATTATTTCAACAAGACGCAATGATAGTAGAAAACATTAAGAATATCCGAAACAGTTATAGATATTCACCTAAATAACAAATATTGACAATTCTTAGGATAAACAGAGAACCTCAGAAAGAACCATGAATAATTTCTACTTTCATACAAAGAACATTTCGTATTATTCTGTATTTCTCCCCAATTTAGTGAAGGATGAAATGAACTAGGAGTTGTTTTTGTTACACGCTTTGCCTGCTTTTTTCTGAGATAAAACTAACGAAGAGCTTTGCAACAATAGGAAACAGCAACTATGAAAATATTTTGTCTATTTCACCTCTATCAAGAGTTGTGGTAACTATCTACATTTATAAATCACATCTAACCACCAAGCCTTGCATCACAAATGTGTATGGTATAATATAACATCTAGTTCAAGTGTTTGTTAAACGAAACAAAAAAAAAAAAAAACAATAGCTCAAAGTTAGCTAAGTGTAGACATGAAATCTGTTAGAAGAAATCACGATTACTTGTGTATATATTTTAACGACCTGCATTGCAACTTTTTTACTACTTCATTTTATAACATTAACTAATAAACCAAACATTCACATATTCTAGATATTATGCATCTTTACATGTATAAAAAAACCGTAGAGAAATAAGGATTCATAGAAATGGATTACTGAATGTACAGCTAGATGGTAATGGTAACATATTCGGGTGAGTAAAATTTCCACTGGCAAACTTGACACCGGGAAAATTTGCCACCGGAAAAACTTCCACTGGAAAAACAGCCACTGTGGGAAAATTGAACTGAGAATATTTCCACAGTAGGAAAACTGCCACGTTGGGAAATTTTATACTCGGAAAAATTGCCACCGAATAATTTATTTTCAAATAACAAAAATCATGATGAATTTCATATGTATCAGAATTTAATATGAATACAATATTTACGTAGAGTACCTCTCATTTTGTCAATTGAAATGATTCAAATAATGTTTTCCATCGGTGGGTGGCAGCTATAGTGCTGATACATAATTATCCTTAGCTATAAATTCTCAATTGTTCCCCTCTGAGGTTAATCATTAAAATATTCTATACTCTACTAGTTTGAGGTCCAATTACTTTTTCTCATTTACAAGTCCACTGAAATTTAAGTAGCATATTTAAAATGAATTGTCAAGATTCATTTTTATAAATTATACAAGAAATGTCTTGTATACACACAGAGAAAGGATTAGTTGAATCAAATCATATTTGATTTGTTTTGACTAAATTTTATGGTTTATCTGTGCGCCTACCTACGCGGTGAGTTGCAGGAACTATTTAATATGAGTTAAATTGACGTTGGTTAAATTAACACATATGTGAGTTGATTATTTTTAATTCCCGATGGCTACAACAACTACCTGTGATAGTCAAAACTGCTCGTGATGGTTGAACCAATTATATGTAATGGTTAAAACAACTACAGAACAAGGTTACATCAACTACTTGTGTATGTTTCTCCAATCACTCCTATGTGTTATACCAACTACTCGTGTAGGTTATACCAACTACTCGTGTAGGTTATACCAACTGTTTGTGTAGGTTATACCAACTACTCGTTAAGGTTATACCAACTACTCCTGTAGGTTACATTAACTAAAATTATAGGTGATATCAACTTCTCATGTAGGTTATATCAACTACTCGGTTAGGTTATATCAACTACTCGTGTTGGTTATATCAACTACTCGTGTAGGTTATACCAACAGCTTGTGTAGGTTATACCAACTACTCGTGTAGGTTATACTAACTACTCGTGTAGGTTATACCAACTACTCGTGTAGGTTATACCAACTACTCATGTAGGTTACATTAACTACTCGTATAGGTGATATCAACTACTCGTATAGGTTATATCAACTACTCGGTTAGGTTATATCAACTACTCGTGTTGGTTATATCAACTACTCGTGTAGGTTATATCATCTTCTCGTGTTGGTTATATCAACTACTTGTAAACTAAGTAAATGTATATCAGCTATTATAGTGTATAGGTTGAAATATCGGTCTGGTTAGCAGTAGCCAGACTTTTTACAAGACTTTTTCAGTCACTATATTTACTCTATTAAATTATAATCTCGAGTTAGGTCCCGGTATCAATTAGATTAGACTATTTATTTTCTAGGACCAAATCTAACATGTTCACATTTATTTTCTACTTTTCCTTCTGTGATATGCATACTATTTTAATTTTAAAAAAATAATTGATCACCTAGACCTATCCTTGCTTTTTGAAATGTTTTCGATCCTATGAATTGATATATGGTTATCAGTTGTAAATTAATAGCTTAGATTGAATAAGTAATCTCATCAGGTCAGTTTATAAATAAGTAGTTAGATGACATAAATAACTTTACGTAATGATAAATAGGTAGGCTAGATTACAAAAGTTGATAAATCTTTGATATGCTGCAATTGTACTATAACTTAATGAATAATAAATTAATGATAAAGCCTTTATCTTCTAAACCATAGTTTAGTGCAATTCATCTTACTCATAGGCACTGATATTGAAATATGCTATAATAGAATTACCAAGGTCAAATTGAAAACGAAATATAACATTTAAGTTTTAGATTTATTATTTAGAAGTACAATTTGAATTCTCGTCACCTTCTTTCACGACTGTAGGTTGCCAATTCCTGAAATAAGAGATTCGTATATTAATATATATTGAATAGAAATTCACAGTATCGTTCATATACATTATCAATAACATCACCTACTCTTTTTCCTTTTGTGATGAGATAGCGACAGCTTCGATATTCTTTTCATGTCTGGAATCCCTAAAAGCATATGAAAAAGTAAGAGCTAATCATATTGCAAATACATATTTAAAAATCATCTAATATTTTCAAGTACTTACTTTGACCTAGCATAATGGTTCCTGAACCATTCAAAGGAATTGAAGAGGACTCCGATAGTTGATGACGTTGATCTACTTCATCAATTCTTCATCAAGATCTGAAAGTAGATTCAGAAAATACAGAAAACCATATATTAATAAAGAAATGAAAAGAATTATTAACTGAGAATTCTTTCATATAGGTAAATTATTTATATAAAATGTTAAACTAATTATAAATCTTCAGATGCAGTATAAATTTATCTCTAATAAATGCAATGGATTTTTCTAGCTAATCCTCATAATTTTGTTCATTATACACTCATAATGTAGACCTTAATTAAATACCAAGAAAGTATAATATATCAAAAGGCTCACCTCTGGTTGGAGTTCTCCCTGCTAAATCCTTGGACGGTGTTCTCCTCCGACTACCTCCTTGGATGGAGTTCTCCCAGTCATAGAAAACTAGGGTCAAGTAGGTAAATTGCGGCACTTTAACTAACTGCGGTCTCTTATCTCAAAAACATTAATAACCATCATGACTTCAAGGCACTCGTGAAATGAATAGAACCTATCATAAATTGAGCTCAAATTATGATGTTCAACCATTCAGTATATAACTAAACTAATTTCAGAATGATTTTGAGACTCTCTTAATAGGGTCACAATTAGAAATTAAAGAACCAAATTTGGCTGTGTAACCCTACCTATAGGTACATTAACTAGTTTTAAAATATATAGATTATCAGACCACTTTACTTGAGATACTAGGATAAGTTCCGAAATATCGGACAGCTCCACATTTTCGGTCGCGTAAGAAAAACTATATTAAATTAACTTTTATTTTAATTAGCTATTAGGTAGCTATATACTACATTTCATACGTGACCGAAAATTTTAAATCGCCTCATAATTTGGAACTTACCCTATTCTGAGGACAGCGCAGTAACTGCCTAGCCTATGTAAAAGGAGTGTAGGTCATAAGCCCCCCCGGTCATGAGCCCCCCCGGTCAAGAGCCCCACCGGTCATGAGCCCCCCCCCCCCGGTCACGAGCCCCCCTGTTTTTAAATCCTTATTTACCTATACTATTTAATCCTTATTGACACTTTTGTAGTTCATTACTGAATAGACATAAAATATATGTATATCGGGGGGCGTGCCGCCCCCCGAACCCCCCTGACAGGTCATTAAACAATCATGAAGTGTGCAGTACAACAAACTAGCGGATACAACAAACTACATTAGTAACTCTCAGTTAATTCTATCTAAGTAATTCTTCATTTGTTTAACTAGGTAAATAAGGATTAAAAAAACAGGGAGGGGGGGGCTCGTGACCGGGGGAGCTCATGATTGGGGGGGGGGCTCGTGACCGGGGGGCTCATGACCGGGGGGCTCATGACCGGGGGGGCTCTTGACCGTACCCCATGTAGAAGGTATTGACACTGAAAAAAACAGCTAGGTAGGTATGATGCTTAAATGAGTTAACATATAATAATCTAGGAAAATTAGTTTGGATATCAGTTTACAAACTGGAAGGCAGTAATCAAAATTTATTATTATAAAAGTTATATACTGATAATCAGCTCTTCAAATAACTACCTATATAAAGCCACCAAACTATCAATCACCAATATTTTAGAATATTTAGGCAGACATTTATCAATTTATTTATGGAATTAATTAATAATTAATAATCGATCGGCAGCGATAATACTATTTAGTGCATATAACGCTATTGTTTGCACTTGAACTAAAATGGTATTGAGGAGCGTTCACATTCAACACGTAACACACTTGAAACAAGATTTAAACTGAAAAGTGTTATGCGAATAAATTAGCTTTGAGGAAAGCATAAGTTGCCACTTACTCATTTGATTGAACTCGCATCTAGACTTAAAAAATAAGTAGCACTAACTCTCATAGTAAGTTAATTTATACACCAGATAAATAAGATTAACAGTCTTTGTGGGTTACATTATCACACTATGTCATAGTTGTTTTAACTCACACCTAAACTTACAAAAATGTAGCGCCAACTCTCATAGTAAGTTAATTCATACACTGCAGAATACACTGGATTAACAGTCTTTGTAGGTTACTATAACACACTATGTCATAGTTGATTTAACTCGCACCTAAACTTAAAAACGTAGCGTCAACTCTCATAGTAAGTTAATTCATACACCAGATACATTGAATTGACAATCTTTGTGAGTTACTTCAACACACTATGTCCTAGTTGTTTTAACATATGTTCAAACTCCCAAAATGTAACTTCAACTCTCATAGTAAGTTGATTCAATCCATAAAATGATTTGAATTAACTATGTTTGGTGACACACACGTCATAGTTGTTTTGACACACGTGAAAACATGAATATAGTCAAACCAACTCAAGTAATAAATTGATTCAAAGCATAAATTGTTGACCCATTAAATATGAGTAAACTTTTTTCTCTGTGTAATGTCACGTTTCAATTTTTTGTTCAATACATTGATCTGCGGGCCAAATTAATAACTTTTGAGGTTAAATAGTTAAGGTAACTTTAAACTGGTAACTGAATGGTACCTGATTAGTTAGATTTAAGACCCATTTCGCACTCCCATGAAGTGAAATATAATGAGCTATATTTTTACGACTCTAGGACATTTCGTACACGAATTGCTTGTAAATACAAGGTGACAATCAAATACGGTATAAAAGTGAACCTCTGTAACTACAATAATTTTATTGTCACAACAAAATAAACATATCATTCTAAAGCTGAGAAGTTTAAGTTTTATAAGTAATCTTCAGTTTTGAAAATAGAGATCTTAAGATGTGCTCCCTCTGCATTACAGCGCGGAGAGTGGCAACAACAATCCCTTGAATTTCTGCGGTTATTTTGTTCTTCCGATTTTCCCGTGAAGTGTGGCTGTTGTGCAAATTACTTCAGAGGGAAAAGTCTGGAGGTGTAAAATCTGGAGAAAGTGCAGGCCAGTCTACGCCGCCAATTCTTGAAATCAATCGGTTTAGAAATTTCCCCTTAAGAACAGAAGAAAACAATGAAGGAAAATTAGTGAAAGTCAATTTGCAGTGCTACAGGAAAATGTTATAATATTTTTTTCCTCCCAGAAATTAGGAGAAATAATCTTCAAAACACTATATGCACCGCATATAGTGATTGCTGTTCATGCGGGAGTTTCCTATCCGATTGATTTCAAGATTTGCGACATAGACTGGCCTGCACGTTCTCTTGATCTTTCACTTCCAGACTTTTTCCTCTGTGGGCATTTGAAGAACCGAGCGTACTGCGAAAGCTCCACTTCACGTATTTCAAGATCTGAGTTACAAAAACAGAACTGAAGATCCAGATATTCAAGAGATTAATTGTGATCACTCTCCGTGCAGTAATGCATGCAACGGGGAGATTGAGAAAATGCAAGAATGTTTGAAGGCATTTGAGATCTCTCTTATTCAAAACTGAAGAGTACTAATAGAATTTCAACATCTCTGCCTTATAATGGTATGTTTGTTTATATTGTGTCAATAAAATTGTTGAATCTACATAGGAATACTTTTCTCCCGTTTTTAATTGTCACCCTGTATATAATGATAATTATACTATTATAGTGATTTTAGCCAAACCATTTTATACGAAACAACAAAAAATGTTTATCTATAGATTAAAGTTCTAAAATTACATATGCTAAACAGGTAGACTGTATCTTTAAGTAATTTACCTCCTTTTATATTTTGCATAAATATAGGAGTTATGATTAATAAAAATATGGAACTGAAGTAACAGGGCACTAACAAGACTGTAATAGTCTAATAGACAATACGTGTGGAAATGTAAGAAACAGAATAAAATAATTACAATGAAGGTAAATACTGTTTATTTTATATTCTAAATTATGAGTCTGAAATATAGAACACGAACGTTTTTACGTTTAAAGAATTAAACGTATATATATAGTACTAAAAAGTACCATTGCAACAACTAGAATATTGTTTTATATCATTTTTAATTAGCAATCACTTGTTTAGTATTATTGTACTATATATGTACATTATACATAATACATGTATGTATTTTATGTAGTTACTGTTAAATATTTTTTGTTACAAATTCTAATACGTAAACCAGTATTGCTGCTAATAGACTAATCTGAGTAATAACATTAATTTTAATTGTAATTATTATAGATATGCACCACAAAATGGTAGTTATTTTGAATATACTATATGTCTCCGTTTTCTATTTTTTATGAACTGTAATAACTTAGAGACATAATTCATTTTCATTACAGATTTTATAGAACGAGGAACAATAAAAGCAAGGCCTGTCTGTATAATATTATAAAAGTATCAAGTTTCAATATTTTATTGATATATAAACACATAATATTAATATCATACGAAATAAAGGATCCGTGGATGAAATGTCCGTGCATGCTCAAGTATCACAATATACTTTTATCCATTTCATTGTTTCTCTTTCGATGTTGAAAAGAGAAGATGTCTTATGATTGTGCCCCTTTCTTAAACATGTTTGATATTACACTGCCCTTTATTCTGATCTTCAACCTACCAGTAACTATGTTTCCTTAGCCACCTGCTTGTCTCACTTCTAGTCCGTGGTTTTTTGCACTATAGCATTTTTGTTGATGGTATTGTTAATTTTAGTCTCATTATTCAATTTTCTACCAATTGTATTTACTCCAGAAATGCTCTGCTGGAAACTGCTCCTTCCATATTTTCATTATTTATTAAGTAGGTATACTCTAATTCAGAATTTTCTTTCAAATCCTAAATAAATTAGGATCGTATCTAACTTCAAATCCTGAATGCAAACTCTCAAATCAATCTATCAATCTATTCTCACAATTCCCAAAGTAGAAATTTCTCCATAGTGGATATTTTCCTTGTTGCAGTTTTCTCCAGAGCAATTTTCCGTTTAGCAATTTTCCGCGCAAGACATATTCAATGGCAAATATTATAAACACACGTGGCTTAAACCCACGCTCAAATATTAAGACCTTTACTCTGATAGATTGCGTTCTCATATTATTAAATAAGAATTTGAAGAATAATGTAGTTCAATATTATTTTATTATTGTTGTTTCTTTACATTCCAGTATAACATTACTAATAAAGGTAATAATTCAGGTCTATTTCCTCAAACAGTCTCCTCTGGTGTTCTATTTATGTCTGGTCTATTATCTCCAGAGTGTTTACTTTGTAGGTAATTATATGGACTCAAGAGGAGATAATTTGTGGACACTATGACAGTAATTCGTCATGAGATTTATCGAAAGAGGAGAGAGAAAATATGATGAGAATATTTAGAAAATCTGTAGGATGAAGCGGATCTTAATTGTTGTAATTGATAAGAAGCTAAAGCATTAATAATTAGAAGACTCAGTCATATTAACTAATTAATATACGTTTTAATTTTATGCTTGATATATTTTTTTTCTCTGTTCATATTATATTTGTTTTATTCATTATTTTTTATTTATTTTTTAATAAAAGTGCACAATGAGTGTGCTATAAGAAAGAAGGACATTTTTTTTAAAGTGAATTATATCTGAATATAATCTATTCCCACCTACAATATTGTATATTTGACATGTTAAATAAAGCTTTTACTGCGGACGATCTTTGAACGTACACCCCACCCCCTGCAAAAAACAAACATTGCCCGTTCTAACAGACTGCAGATCGCCTCAGCGAGCTCTATAAATTATATTGTTTTACGTATTTTTTATCTGTCTACCAAGTATTTAGTCAAACATTTATTATATTCAGAGGTATTACAATTTAAAGAAATACAATCAACACTTTAATCAGTTTAATGTATTGTCTTCAGATTTTTTTAAGTAGGCCTAATTTGATTTATTTACCCTTTCCCTATTAATTTTCTTTGATTAAAAAAGTTCTGTAGAAAATGAAAAGAGGTGTAACTATTCTATATTTTAGACCAGTTACAGTTATATCTACCTTATTTTTTTTGTACATTTATACAAAAAAAGTTATATAAATTTAAGATTTTCATTAAAATTTTCCTTTAATTATAATCTGAGATTGTTTACCTCAATGCTGTCAATGAAAACTTACAAAGTATAAAATCCCCAACTAAACAAAATAATGTATCGTTACAAAAAACGCTGATCGGTATGGAGGACATTTTTTCCGGTACAAGCACTAGGAGTTGTACGAGTTTTACCTGTACCTACAAGCTGCTATTCAACTGAGAATAAAACCCGAACACCTATTTTTCAGACGAACAGTAAGTTAAGACTAAAATATACATTTATTGAGTCACTAGTGTGAATAAGAAGATTTTTCATGTAAAAGGTGGTTTAGCGTTTGCTACTAAACCAAAGGCCAAATCGCTGACGTCAACAGGAATAAAAAAAAAATCTTTATTACAACAACATAATATACAGAAATATTTGCTGTAAAAAATCTAAATAAATAGTTTGTCCAATGTATAAATATGGATGTTGGCCTCTGTATATATTAACAATTGGGCTTTCGGCCAATTCTATTTGAGGCAAAATATCATATTAAAATGTAGAAGGAAATAAATTCAGTATCTATTCAGACTTGATTGGCTGAAAATATTTTCAAATTTCGACAAGTTATTAGTAGACTTATAGCCTCTGGTAAACTGTTCTATACGTTTCCAATATTTTACTATCAAGTTAAGGGTGGGTAGTTTTGTATTTTCCTCTCTCCTGAAGGCAAGACGCTCATGAATAATTAACTCAAATAACATACAAGTGACTGAAAGAAGTAGTCATGAAGGAAATCGTCCCATGATCAAAGTCATCTACCACCAGTAGAAACATTCTAATAGATTTCACAAGTACAAGTTTTCAATAATGTAAGTAGATTTTAGTTCCCTCCTCATATTAAGAGCAGCAATCTTTCCTATCGGAAATTCTTTTACAATTCATAACAAAGGGTGCTTCACTGCAGTGTTCGATATCGTCTGATGAATGATGTGAGAGAGAATTAAAGATCATATTACACGTACAACTCATTCAAAAAGGGAATATATTTCTGAAAATTATAGTCAACACAATACTGTTTTAAGGGGAAAAATATGATCATATTTACACTTACAACTCACAAGTAATTAATATATGCTATACAATCTTAAATTCAATCACATATAAAACCTCACTCATACATAATGACGAGAATGATAATGATAAATTTATTGAGATCTAAAAATATACAAATTAATCAAGTTTACAAAAGGAAAATGATCAATTTTAAACGGTTAGGTACTAAATTTTACCGATGACACATAATATATTGATGGCAAGAACCTCTATTTCCTTCGGCTAATAAGTTCATTACTTACACAGATAACCTGCAAAAACCTAATAGGATTTTCATTCTTTTTTTTTTGGCTTTATACTCATTGAAAGTTCTCGTTTAGTTTTTTTTCGATTGATTGATATCGAATTGAAGAGCTCTTCTTGAAGAATTCTGACTGAAGAAAAGTTTTCTCGATTCTATCGTCTTAGAGGAATTAATCGAGAACTGGAGACAAATCTTACATTTAATGGGAAAATATTGTCTCTAAAAAGTAGATTAACTGACGCTAGAATTCAGATTGGATTAAATGATTAGATTGAAATAATTGAGTGACTGAAAGTTTAAAAAAATGTTTATATTATAATTTTTTTCAAATAGTGTAGAATACACAAATAAGTTTAAATATTTCATAATCGCCGGATTAATAATTCATAATCGCCGGACAAAGAAGCTTAATATATTAGGAATTTCTTGAAATATTATCCCTCTTCAATTTCATAACTTGATCACACAGGTCAGTGTTCTGTCCTTTCTATGTCTTCTCAAAGGTTTTTTTAGCACTAAGAAGATACGATACTGTGTGTAATGTGCAATAATGCATATGTCCGTTCAAATTGAAGTAACTATACACTTTTCTCTGACACTGAGCAGTGAACACGGAACGCATGATGCGTGTGAACAAGCCTTTTTGTACTGACTGTTTATATAAATATAACACTGCAGATGTGGTACAGTAGAGCATAACTTATTTATAGTGAATGTAGAGTCATGAATTTATTAGATTTATAAAATTAATGGCCATTGATGGCAGACTAAAGTTCTCTTACTAAGATCTCTATTTCACTATAGAGGAGTCCACTATAGAAGAGTTCTAATGTATTCACATACATTTTGAAAAAACTTACAACAAATTAATTTATTATTGTCCAAAATGGTCAAAATAGAATTTTATTTTAACGTCCAGAACCACTAACCTATTATCCTCTCCTATCAAATTATATTTCGGCAAATAGTTTACTAGTGATTGATGCTTTTTAAAATCTTCTAGTTGATTAATTTTTATTACATTCATATCCGATAATTTTAAACGAATTCATCAGACTGTCCTCGAATTAGGAATTTAAGATTTCCTACCGAATTTTTGTAATTATTTTATGATGGCTTCTCTCCCCTATAATCTTTGGAGAGTTATCGCGTCGCTTTTATTTACCTTTACCATATAATTTGAAAAGGCCATTGTAGCGAACTGCAGTCTGCTAGAGCGGTCAATTTTTTGTCCTTTGTCAGTCCTTCCGACTGTCTGTTAAAAGATCATCCACTGTACGAGCTTTACCTGTAATCTGACTTATTATATTTAGGTTTTTAAGTCAAAAGGATTAATTTTCAAAGATTTGCTACACAAATAATATTTATGAAATCACACTGGAATTGTCTGATTTTTCGTCAGTTCATAGTTTTTATCATACACTGAGCACAATTTTATAACAGGTGAAGCTCAAAAGTGGTCACTATACGGTATGAGAATTAACTTCATTCGGGATTTAAACTTTGCAAGTTTTCTTTAATAGCATTTCAAAGAAACGCTGTTGAAGGTGAAAATGATCAGACTATTATTATATGAACATTTTAAAAGTACATGCCGCTCAATGTATATTGTAATAATATATGACAGAAAGGGTAATATCCAACGGATATTTCATCCATGGACATTTCATCCACGAATTACTTTATTTTGTATTTTAAAGTGTTTACTGAATATATTTCATATTATTATTCACTATTTCATTATTAGCCAGGTGTAAATATATAATATAAGATATAATAGTGAATTAAGCCGGAACATTTCATATGACATATAAGGAATATTAATGTTTATCTATCGATATCAGTTATAAAATTCGATATGCTACACGGGTTGACTGTTTCTTTAAGTCATTAATTATCTCGTTTAATATTTTGCATTAATTAATGAGTTATGAGTATCTAAAACTGAAATAACAGGTTACTAACGAGAATAGTATATATGAGGATACGTAAGAATGAAAGTAATTACAATAGAGGTAAATAATAATTATTATATATGCTTTTATTATCAGTCTGAAAATATGAAACAGTTCAAATAATTAAACGTAACATTAAAAAGTACCAATATCTAGCTAATTTTATATATCATTTTTTAGTATTATATTATATAGATGCATATTATTATGTATGTAATTCATATAGTCACTGTTAAAAATATTCTGCTATAAAAAACTAAGTTCTGAACTAATATTGCATCTAATTACCTAATCTATTGATGATTATTGTAGTTACCGTAAAAAAACACCACTAAATAAAGTCTCCGTTTCCTATTTTCTATACTTTTGTACTGTAAAAACATTGAGACATGCCTCGAAATTAATAAATATTTTATAAGGCTGGTGTTCAATAAAAGAGGGGCTTGTCTGCGTATTAAAAAAGTATGCAATTTCATTATTTAACAGAAGAAATAGATTGCAATAAGAATTTAGGCAAAGGCCATACATTTCTAATTAACACCAAAAAAGGTTTTTTCCACTTCTATATTTCAGAATATATATAACTAAAATAAAATTTATACACATTATAAATATAATACAAAATAAAGCAATTCGTGGACGATTTGTCCGTGGACGAAATGTCCGTGTACGATATAATAAATATCTAGTAGATACAAATTAATATACTGTATACATAACAAAATTAAATTTTTTTTTTCAACTGAACGCAATGTACAGAGAAGTCAAAAATAAAAACAGAACCCAAACCCCAAAACTACCAACGTTACCATTTTTCTAAAAATAACATTGTTTTCGTCTACTTTTTTACATAAATTGTGGAAAATTTTAAAACTATTTATCCATCTATATTAATTCAATTGCATTGATGCAATAGTATTGATGTATAAATAAATTTAATTCATTTCCTGATTCTCATTTTTGTGTTTTGGTCACCAATGAATCATCCAAAATAGGACCAAAAATGTCACTTATTACTGCGTCTCCTTCAACAGCAAGAAATTTCTGCTTGAGTTTACATGCCAAGTATAACAATTCAGATAAATAGTTACACATTTTTTTATATTTCTATAGAATTTTTCAAATCAAAGAAAATGAGTAGGGAAAGGGTAACTAAATCAAATACTGAAAGTCTTAAAAAAATGCATCAATTTTTGATTGTAAATTGTAATGGTGGCCGGAAAATTCGGTTTCGGAATATTAAATGACCTCTCAACATAAAAGGCCGTTCTGCAGTTTGTTGTATCCGCTTGTTTGTTGAACTGCACACTTCATAATTGTTTACATCTAACCCCCGATACATTAACTTATAAGATGTATTTATACCTAAGACAGAAAGTTCCGAGACCGAATATTCTGAAACGAAATTTTCCGCTCAAGTCTCATGATAAATAAATTTCAAAACATGTCAAAACTACTAATGTTACGTATCATTTTAAAACAGTTAATGGTGTTATCCGCTTTGAATTAACTCAAAACACATTTTACTATTCATATAATCAACTTCTTCATTCATAAAATCATTATAAAATGAGACCAAATTTCCCTTGACCGAGTTTTCTGAGACCGAAATTTCCGAGACCGAATTTTTGTAGAACCAATTGTAATACCTCTAAATATAATGAATATATGAATAGATGATTTGTAGAAAAAAAAAACTTAAGGTAATCAATAAAATTTAAACAATTTAAATTTTTGTTTTTGTCCGTTTTGAGATCGTACGTTTTAAGATCTTTACCTGCACCCACGATTGCTACGAACAAAGTTATTATATTAAATGTATTGTGTTTGAATTGCTAACGGAGTATTGCGGGAGTAAAGAAACAACACAAATACTCGGTAAATTAATGAATCATATTCACTTGCATAAAAGACATAATGTTCTTGATGGCAACTGAGATTTATTTAGAATAGGATCATTTCTAGCAAAAACTTGAATGATAAAAGTCAGGAAATTTTAGTTGATTTAAAGCATGTATAAATATTTTAACGGTCTTATAAAGTCTTGTCCAGCTCAAACTTTATAGTCAGTCTGTTAATTGTTTGACGTTAAATTATGCGCATTGACCAAGAAAAAATGAAGGAAGACCTCTTGGTTATTGATATAGCGGCCCAGACTATTTCGGAAGTTTGTTTCACGGTTCGGCACACGATGTTTTAAATATAAAGAATATCATTGACATCTTTTCCAATCATTTTTTGTCATTTCTTGGATTATGAGCCAATTGAACTGTGAACAATCTCGCTAGCCGTGAAAGACTTCAATTCTTTCAGAAAAAGTTTGCTTATCGAGCTGCTGAGAGGGTTTGTCTCTTTTAAAGGGAAAAGAGGGTATTTCATGTCTTCGTGGACGAGTTATCCCATGGCTCTTGGACTCTTGTCAGCTGTCTTCGTTTCCAATCAATTCAATCTCTTCGGGTTTCTTCTAATCTTCTTTCGAAGGCGCTTGATCATTGGTTTAGAGCAGGGGTGGGGAAATGCAGCACTCAGTGCTATTTTGGCCCTCAGCGCGGCCCCACTGCCCACCCGGGAAAAAGTGCTTATTAGTTTTTACAAGGATAATATAAAAGAGGATGGTCAACTAATTGAAGAACAGTATATTTGTAATGACCTTGATACTTTGATAGTCAATTATATCCGTTAATAAGGTATTTTTTGTTTACTGTTACAATAGTGCCGGTGTTTAATATATTTACCTCAGTCACTTTTTATCTAGATCAGTTAATTTTATATCTTTCATACGCTTGTTTTGGGATATTCAAACATTGTGGTAAAAATTTATGCAATTATTTTTAATTCCCTTTTTAATAAATTAGGCAACCATAGTAATTTATCCTGTGAATTTATGAGTTACTTATGCAAGAGAGCTTATTCTTGTTTTTATTGTGAATTATTTTCACTTGAAGAAAAAATTATTATATATCATTTATTAATTCTTTTTAGAGCAAATGATAAATCTACTACCAATATTTATGCGCACAATATTTACCGTTGTACATGTACGTACTTCAATTAAATCTACCGCCTCATTATATAATTACTCAGTATCCCCAGTAATTTAGAAAACGAAAAGAAAATTGGCCCTGAGATTCCATCTTTCGGCACTGAAAAACACAACATGTGCTCACCTCTGGTTTGGTCAGATAAATGATATTTTATATTGTAACACTTCAGGATTTCCAAACACTTTAAATCCCGTGATTAGAAGTTTATTTCCAAAAGTGGAATCTGACATTCCAGCACAATGTAGTGTAACTATAGCTGCTCTTTTTTTATGTCTTTTTCCGCTAAATGTTTTTACAAAAACAAATTTTGATATGATAATGTAGTGTCATGGCTATTCTATAAACCCAATCACCTACTTAAAAAATATTTCATTTCAAAATAAATATGGAAAAATACAAATGAATGAAAATGTCTTGAAAAAAGTTTATTAATAATATACTAAAGATCTAGACAAATTCGATGAATTTATCAGTGAGTGCCCGCTAAAGGGTTAAGAGTCTTTTTCGAAGAGGCCATTATGTTAGAAAAAATAATTCACTTATTTGCGCCCCACTTTTTATCCACCCTAAACCAAAAATTAATACATTATAATTCAACAATAATCTTCCAGCAATGCATGGCCTTTCATATTACAATATTGTTACAATTTACAAATCCAATAACACCAAAATTCTTTATAGTCCACTTAGTCTAGAAACTTCACGATATGTTTTTCATTATAGCATTCTCCAAATAGCAGCCACAAGATTTTTCATGGACATTTCACTGAGCAGAAAGAAGAAACTCCGGTGAAATTTAGAGAGGGAAGTCAATATCCGTTGGAGGTTTATCCACAGGAACTACCAGTCAGCACAAAAAATAAATTGCATGGAGCTTCATGTTAGTAAAACAGAGATTATATTTCCCACCTAAGAAATAAGTAAAATCTGACATCAGTAACTGTTATATTAAAACTCTATGTAAAATTTTTGGTATGTTTTATCAAACAATTAGAATTTATTTGGAGTTTACTGTAGAGGTTACTTGTTAGAAAAAAGAGCTTATATACTGTAAACTCTTACGATTCTTTCTCTCTTTCTTCTTAAATAATTTATGGTTTATTTATCAATATTTTTCAAAGTAACAATAGATACAACCTCACATATTCATAAAATAAATAAACGAACTGCATTTTAGAAAAAAAGTTTAGTTAAGATTTGGTTCTTCAATCTTTTTTCTTTTAGTGCTAAGAAGCAAAAATTTCTCGTGTGCATCAGAGCAAAAAACAACAAATTTTGCTGGGAGTAACTTTTTTGTCCTTATTATTCGCATCACGGAGGGAATTTTCGCTCCGTGAAACAGTTCTAAAATTTAGTGTAGAAATTTATCAGTCCCCTCGACACTAATTTTATTGAATAAGTCTATTGGATGTGTACATTTCAGTCGCTATTACACAATTAATAACTTACAAAGTGAAAAGAGAAATTGGTGTTGAAGTTAATGCAATTCAATTGACTCTATTCATGTATTTCAATGCAATTCAAGCGTTTCAATACCTAGGTAGAAATCGAATGAAAAGATTAATGAAAATGTTGACCTGCCTACCTTCACGATCATTTCTATCAAGATAAATCGAATCTCAATTAAAATAATCTAAGAATGAAAATACTAATCAATACATTCGAAAATATATGTGAAAATGGGAAAAGAATATATATTGATAAAATCAAAGCTAATGATTAAAATTACATACAGGTAAAACTCGTAAAACGGACAGTATACTATGTACCCGAAAAAGGAGGTCGCTATACGTGTCTAGTGATTGCTGTACTAGCAGAAAATTAGTTCAATTGATGATTTAAAGTTTTCTTTGACAGCATTTCAAAGAATGCTTGTGAAGGTAAACAATCTCAGATTATTAATAAGTGAAAATATTTTAATTATATAACTCCACTCCATCCCCCCATACCACCCTACTATTGTTGGGGTCTAGGACATTTCGTCCACGGACAATTCGTCCAACGGACATTTCGTCCAACGGACATTTCGTCCAACGGACATTTCGTCCACGGACATTTCGTCCACAAATTGCTTATTTTTTTATTTTAAAGTGTATATTGGATATATTTCACAATGTTTTTCAATATTACATTAATAGGCATGTATAAATACATAATAATATTAGGTATAGTGATTTATTCCGAACCATTTCATATGAATACAAGAAAAATGTTTACCCTTCGATTAGTTATGAAATTAGACATGACAAACGGTTTGACTGTATCTTTAAGTTATATATCTCCTTTAATATTTTGCATAAATAAATAATGAGTTATGAGTATCCAAAATATGGAACTGAAATAACAGGGTGAAATGAAATAATTACAATAGAGGTAATATAATAATGATTATATATGGTTTTATTATGAGTCCGAAAATATGGAACTGTACAATAGGATGGACGTTTTTACGTTTAAATAATTAAAGGCAAAACTAGAAAGTACCAATATCCACCTAATTCTTTTATAACATAATTAATTATCAATCACTTGTTAAGTAGTATATTATATACTTGTATCATATATGAATTTTATTCAATCACTGTTAAAACAATTTGTTATAAAAAAATAATTTTTGTACCAATATTGCTTCTAATAACCTAATCTCAGTAATTATATTGATGTTTATTGTAATTAATATTCTAACTGTATACATAATTTGTTTCCCTGATAATACATTAGCAGCGTCACCTAATTTCTAACTCTAAGAACAAGATTACATTGGCTTATAATATATGCATAAAACAGAGGAAAAAGTAAGAACCTTTTCGTGCTCTTAAACTATTAACATGAATATTGAAAATAGTGTTTAGTAGTCTTTTTAAAACCAATTTATTAAATCACTATTGTAAATTAGAAATAATTGCTAGATTTAATTTAAACTCTCACGTGTGATGAATTAATAACAATCATTTCTTATTAAATGTTATCATTTTTTAACAAAATTCGTGGAAATCATCTGACAAAAAGTCTTCCTGCTATTGTGACAAGCGAACTACAATATCGTCAGATTGGTGTTACTTATGAATCTAATACGTAATTAGATATTGAGAGATACTTGGATAGGTATCGCTAGATAACTTGATAAATATTGATAGATAACTGGATAGGTATCGTTTCCTTTACTCAAATAGAACGAAACATTTTTTTAATAACTCCTGTACCTATACAGGGTGTATCCGACACTTTTGTTGCCAAACCTTAACATAAGGAAGCGATCATCGAAATAAACACTTTATATTCCATGAAGGTATGGTCTAAAATGCTTAGTTAAAGAGTTACAAGGTTAGGAAAGTATCGATTTTGTTAATTAATGTTGCGATAAGAAACAAAACATTTTTAACGGTAATTATTATGAGCACAAAAAGATGATCTTAAATTAGGTTTGATGTTTACAAAATGTGTTCAAACTGTCGCCCATTTGTTGCGATGAAAGGCGTTCAAATGTTTGACCAATGATTGGCGGACGCGAGCAAAGACACCAGGAGTTTCACGAATTCTTGAGCAGCTAGGCTTCGACAATCCTGCTTATAAGGTTCTATTCGGATTGAATCGGTATTTCATACACGAAACTCTTCAAATATCCTCATAAGTAGAAATCTAGGGGCGTAATATAATTTCGTTTCCTTGCCACGGGTTTTTTTACTAATTGTAAATTCTTTTTACTCAACTTCGAGTCCTAGTAACTCTTTAACTAAACATATTAGACCAGACCTTCGTATAATATAAAGCGTTTATATTGACGATCGATACCTTATGTTAAATTAATCTAGGAACAAATTAGGTTTTTTCCCATGTACATTCCTTGTGACTTTGACTTATTAAACGTTGCCAACTTAACCATTTTCTTTGATATAATCGAAAAACTCTGATCTTGCGGCTCTAAAATATTCCATCAAAGTCGAAGTCGAATTACTTCTCAAACTGTTATGATGAGCTAATTATCTCGAGATGAAAGAAAATGACGGTATCAACATTATCTCGAACTTTATGAAGTTTTTCAATGAAAGAAATCAAAATAAATCTGAATAATATTAAACCCATACGTGTACTATATTGGTAACGTATGATAATACGTATGATAATGATAATATTTATTGGTAAACAAAATACAACGTAAATATGAATACAAGCCTATATAATAGTAAAAAAATACTTTCAGGCAAAATTTTACTAAATCTTCATTTTGGGAAATCATCAAATCTCTAAACAGGAAAAAAAAAAATCACAATTGCTGTGAACAATAAAAAAATCAAAGAGAGTACTAAATAAACAAAAAACGTAAACGAAATATTAACAAGTGTTTCAATCTAATTCTGCGCATTTTATATACAACATAATTAAATTGATTATTTGTAAAACATATTTTCATATCAAGAAAAATATTTAAATTTAGTTTCTACTAGATGATTTTTTTCCACTTTTAATTGAAAATGGCTTGGTTGTTTTTATATTACGTTGCTAATTATGTACCTTGCAGTATTAAACACAGTAGAATACTTGTACACGGAAAACTGCCAGGAGGAAAACAGCCAGACGGAAAACTGCCGAAGCGGAAAGCTGCCAGGCGGAAAGCTGCCAGGCGGAAAGCTGCCAGTCACTTATTGATCCGGACAGAAACTCCCTCCGGACAAAAGCCCCCTCCGGACATAATCTCCCTCCAGACAAAATCCCCCTCCAGACCAAAGCCCCCTCCGGACAAAAGCCCCCTCCGGACAAAAGCCCTCTCCGGACAAAATCCCCCTTTGGATGCAGACAGACGGATTTTAATAAGTTTAGAAGACATGTTGTTTACAAACAAAGTATCAAAGTATCCTGACGATATTGAAACTGTGTTTTACACGTTTTCTGATCTAATGCCAGAAGGAGGAGCGCATATATTAAATCATTTTGAGGATGTTTATATTGGGAGACAATATCGTAAAACACGTCGGCCTCCAACATTCCAAGTATCTTTGTGGAACACCCACTGTAGTACTAATGACCATTTAAAACAGACGGTTTGCCTGATTGTGTGGTTGTTCACATCCACATAATTGGAAGTTCTTTGACTTACTTAAAACACTTACTTACCGAGTGGCTCAACATAGTTCTGGTCATGAGCCTCAACCACACAGAAAAAAGCGAATAAAGAAGGTTACGACCCAATATGAAAAATGTTCCCATGAAGATTTTTTGCGGAACATTGCAAGGAACTTAATTTAGATTTTAAAAGCCTTTCCTGCATTTTTCGTTTGACTATATCAATTATTTTATCATGGAATCTTAAATGTTTTGATTTTTAGCTCCATATACTCAACTATATTATTTGAATTTCATTGCAGCACTGTACCTACTAGTATAGAAGGTATTAACGATATAATTATTTAGAGAAAAATTGTTGTAAATACTTAACTGTATAATGGGCACTTTAATTAGTGTTATATTGTAATAATACAAGGCAAATTATATATTACACATTGCCAAATTACATTTTTATTTCCTTATGTTAGGCATGGGCATGAATTAATTAACTATATTACTATATCATAGTTAACCTGAAAAATCAATGAGACAGTTTTAAATAAAAACTAGTAAAATAAACTATTATTCTTTATAAGTAAATTATTAAAATTAAATTATTAAACGGTGTATATAACAATTCCTAACTATAAAATTACGAGATTTGATATTGATATAAAGACCCAAGGGGTATTTTGTCCCGAGGGGGTATTTGTCCGGAGGGGGTATTTGTCCGTAGTGGGATTTTGTCCGTAGGGGTATTTGTCTGGAGGGGGTATTTGTCCGGAGGGGGATTTTGTCCGTAGGGGCATTTGTCCGGAGGGGGTATTTGTCCGGAGGGGGATTTTGTCCGGAGGGAGATTTGGTCCTAGACCCATTAAAAATAAAGTTAAAAAAAAATCAAGAATTATAAAAGATCAGAGATTACAAAAAATATGGAAATAAAAAAATATGAGATTAATAATCATCAAGGATTAAAAAAATCGAAATAACTAAAAAAATCCAGTGGTTTCCAAAAATATATTCAAAGAATCACGATTCAATAATTCATTACCTAAAATTAGTACACTAGTATTACCAATAAATTATTGGGAAAATACTACCAGTATTTTCTTTACATCAACTTAAAACCAAAACACTAATAACTTAGAATTGCTGAAGGTTTTTTTCAATATGAAAATTATAGCATTTCTTCAAACGAACACAGCAACAGTGAAGGAAATGTCACTAATGGGATACTGATCAGAAAATCTATTCTACAAAATATTGTTAATCTAATTTTAAACTTGGATATAAAGTTAAATTTAGATTTGACGAACATTATAAAGCATTTTGTTATAATACAATCATTATTTTTATTAATATTTACTAAATTGGCTAATATATCTAATAATATTCAATATATTTCATCAGTCGAGTGAATAATTAAATGCTCTTAATTGGAGAATATTGTCATTCCAAAACTAAAGCAGTAACCATTTTTTTGTATAGAACTTCATTTACATATATGAGAATTATTTTGAGTAAATAACATCATCAAATGTTAGTCAATATCAGATTGTTTTCCTTTTAAAATATAACTCTCAGTATATTTCTTCTAGATCAATTCCTCACTAAAACTCTGGAACGATTCGTTGATTTCCCGGGGGAGAAATCACACCCCCTCCACCCCTCCTTTTCATTTCAACGGGTGAGTTTTGCATTATTTGGTTGTTTGTGTCTTATGGAGAATCTGTGGAATTTTTCTGTCTATAAACGGATAAACTCAGTGAGAAAAGTTATTATCGGCAGATCGTATGTTATTGTCCGTTACGGTAAATATTGCAAATTATTTTATTCTCTGAAATTCATAATCTATGACATAACAATCTTATTATTTTTCGCAACGTGAGACGGTTGAGTAAGAGTTATTTAATTTCATAATAGATTTCTATTGGATTTTAATCAAATGATTCATCATCGTAAGAAGACGATTGCTTTCATAATTATATGTTTTTAGGAATATCTCTACATTTAATTGTAAATTAGGATAATGATTATGTTTTCATGATGTAATATTATATATTTTTTTCAATATAATTAAAGCTGATGGCATGTACACCATTTTAAATAACAATTCACACATGATACAATAGTTAGGGTAAAGCTTCAATTACCAGATGCCAATTAAATGTTCTCTCCAAATGACAATATTTGAATGATACTATTCTGAATAGAAATTTTATTACAACATATTATTTTAATCTGGTAATTGTATCTTTACCCTATACTCAACTTTTATAAAATAATTATTTTCTCTTTTCCTTTATTCACACTATCTCTTCTGTAGTTCCTGCATTTTCTTGGCATTATTCATATTCAATTTGAATCTTATAACCTTTAATTGTTCAAATTACTAGATTAAAGAGAAATTAATTTAATTCACATCTCCCTTCTTTATCAGAGAGGAAATTAATTTCCAGTGAAAAGTTTCTAAGAAGTTCAGTTATGCGACTTAAAGTATTTTAATCCATCAATGGAAATTTATCTAAGTGGGATTATTCCTCGTATATTCAGGGAATAGCCTGTTTGCCTGAATTAGATTTACCTTAATTTATTTAATATTATAGTACTTCGTTCGAATGCAGCTCTTTTCATAAATAACATATTTTCTAGATTCCTTGAATCTGAAAAAAGTTCAGGTTCAAATATTATTCCTTTCAGAATATTATTCTTCAGAAATTAATAAAATTGTGTGTAAAGTTTTTTATTCTATTTATTTTCTGTTATTCAGATTGGCTAATGACTTATTTTAATGCCCCTTGTACTGTAACTGTGAGAATACGGTAATTTGATAGTTATGTGATATTTATTTCATATGGTCATATGGTCAATGGTCATCATAAAAAATTTATATAGACATCATAGTGACTTACGAATTGTCGCTCGTTTTTACCTCATCGTTCATTTAATACAAAATAATATATTAAAAATTAGATATCAATTTTTATATAATTTTTGGATATATGACCGAAGATGCGAGACCGACCAACAAATCAAAACTTACCCTATGTGCAGCAAAGTATTAGGAGTTACTTTTAATAAAAAGATTTCCTTCTTTTTGACACCCTTATCTCTGTATAGAAGTTTTATTAATTTAAAAAGTTTACGCGATAAAATGTACTACTTTTGTAGTTACAGCCCAACACAGACAATATATTAATACCATGATAACAATAACTTTTCCTAACTGTACTTTTAATCACCAGTTTAAGTTTCTATAGCTCCTTATCCTAGTTATAAATTTTCTCACAACGAGCCATTTATTCTCGTAGAAGCTCAGTCCACGTAAAACAACACTTTCGCAAGAAGTGTATGAAATGAATTAGAAAAATAAATAATGTGAATTTAAAAATATAATAATTTAATACAATGGTTCTCAAAGTATTTTTCTCGCGCACCACTTGCTTTTCTCAGGCACCCCCTGAGCATTGTATTGCATTGAAATAGATTGAAAAGCTACAATTACAATATATTTGGTTACTATGATTTGAGAATTAAATATGCAAATTGAAAAAGTAAGGAAAATGATAGTTTTATTTTCATGATGTAAATTTTTTTTTTAGGTAAGAAAAAACTAAAATCCATTTGAAATTAAAGAAAACAATATAATTTGTGATAATAATGCAGTAGCTATATTGTGTTAAAATATAGGACAGAAGGAATAAAAGTTACAGGCACACAAAACGAGAAATCCCACACTCAAAGATATAATTTTTTATCGATAGTCACAATAATAATTAGGTGTTTATATCAGAAAATTTGTATACTTTTTATAACTACCTCATATTGCAATATTTTGAGGAAAATATACTTCATGTATATTCTACATGATATTAATAGCAAGAACCGAACTTATAAACAACAGCCATCTCATGCACCCCCTATAAACAATCCATGCACCAAAGGGTGCCGCGCACCCCCGTTTCAGAACTACTGATTTAATAATATCTTGCCCTCTACCGGTTTCATCATCTAACAGTTGCTAGAAAGGAAGTAAGTAAACAAATTACATTAGAAAAGTGTGTGAGTTTAATTGATTAGTGTTTAACTAAGTATATTATGTGCACTCGGTAGAGTGCATGCCTTTGCCGCCGTTTTGACCCGTCCTCTCCCAAAATTTAATAAACTGGTATCGGGATAATAACCAATCGCTAGACCAAGTTTCATGCGATATGTTTCAATACTTTTTGAGTTAATGAGTTAAAAATGACCATGACCTTGACCTTTGACTGGATCGCTCCCAAAATTATACCAGATGGTTCCTGGACATTGACCAATCATCCCATCAAATTCCAGACAATTTGGATGAAAATTTTTTGAGTGAATGAGTTGTAAATGTCCTTGACCTTGATCTTTCACCTTTGATCCGGTCGTTCCCAAAATCTAACAAAATGGTTCCTGTATGTTGACCAATCGTCCCACCAAGTTTCATGTAATATGGTTCTATACTTTTTGAGTAATAAGTGACCATGACCTTGACCTTTGACCGGTTTGCTCCCAAAATTCTACCAGCAGGTCACTTGACAATGGACATGGACCAACCTTTTCACAAAATCTCAGGTAACTAGGTTGAACACTTTTTCAGTTATGCGAATAACAAGATGATAAATAATAATATAAATGTAGGATAAAATATGACCTTTTCGCATTCTGCGAAGGTACTTACTAATGTGGAAATATTGTTGCACCTATAAGGCCTTGTTATACGGTGACAGTTACTGTCGTGACAGTGGACAGTAGCTGCCCCATTTCACTTGCATGTCAGTAGATCGATGTTCATAGCATTGGATTTCCATAACAGTTACTCGACTGATGCGGTCACACTGTGCAAGTAGCTGCACTACAGTAACTGGCTAGTCCAACTTGCACGCTTACTCGCACCGTGTGACATGGCCTATAGTCTAAATGGAGAAAAAATAGTTACGGTTTGAAAATCCCTTTTTTTACAATTAGCACTATCCGCCAATCTATCTCGAACTCATTTCTGTAAATAAACGCAAATTATTCAATTGATTTATTCAAGTTTCCTCCCATCTTATAACCAATGTTGTTTTCTCATAAAATTCCTCCCAATAAGAAATTTTTCCTTTTAGTTTTCTCTCTACACGGAATGACGTCTTTTACGTTTCCTACCTATAATAAAGCTATGTATTCTCCTAAGTTTCCTCTATATAAGCAATGTTTTCTCCTAGTTTTATCCCTAGGAGCAATGTTTCCTCTTAAGTTTCCTCCCTATGAGCAATGTTTCCTCTTAAATTTCTTCCCTATGATCAATGTTTTCTCCTAAGTTTCCTTCCTATCAGCATTGTTTTCTCTTAAGTTTCCTCCCTATGATCAATGTTTTCTCTTAAGTTTCCTCCCTATGATCAATGTTTTCTCTTAAATTTCCTCCCTAAGATCAATGTTTTTTCTTAAGTTTCCTCCCTATGAGCATTCTTTTCTCCTCAGTTTCCTCCCTATGAGCAATGTTTCCTCTAAAATTTCTTCCCATTAAGCAAATTTTCTACACAATATTCTCCAATGTAGTTTACTGGATAGTCATTTTCTCACATTTTTCAATCGAATGTTAAAAAAAAAAATTGTACTTGAAATTATGCACATTATTCGATATTCATTATGATAAACACGCAACTATAATATATTAGTCTAATAAAGTCATGTATAATTAAATGTATATAATATCTTATTATTTACCATTGTTACTGTTTATATCAATACCAATGTATCAAAGTATAGTTTAAATAAAAAGATACTGAAAATAATAATTATCTTGATAGTTAACAATTCATTTCTTGAAAAAAAAATGTTAGAACAATAATGATAATAAATCCATGGATAGATATTTTAATAATTGCAGAAATATCAGTTTTAACTACACAATGAATATATTTTATTGTTCATATTTTGATATTTATATTATTGACAACCAATTGAAATTTTAATCGTCTCTTTAACTTTAAATTATACCTTTATTCTGAAATTTATACTTTCAAACCTTTTATATTTTTTAATTCCTCACCCGTTAGTTTTTGTAAATGTGTCATACTTTCATCCCTATTTTTGAAGTTTCCCACAAAGATATTTCTTTGCTTTCCATCTTAAATAATGTAATGCTATTAAATTTACTAATTCTATACTGAGCATTGCAGTAAAGTTAAATTTACATCTTTTTCCGTGAAAGTAAAATCACTTAATTTTAGTTTGTAATTCTCTTTATATTTAGTTTGTAAGTTATTAATGGTATAATAGCGACTGAAATGTACGCTTACGATGAACTTATTCAATCCAATTAGTGTCGAAGCGACTGATAAATTGCTACACTAAATTTTAGAGATTTTTCACGGAGCGAAAATTCCCTTCGTGATGAGAATAATAAGGACAGAAAAGCTACTCCCCGGCATAATTTTTTTTCCGCTCTGATGCACACAAGAAATATTTGCTTTCTTGAACCTAAATGAAAATGAAGAATCAATTCATATATATTGCTTTTAAGATTTATTTCCTATAAGTCAATTTCAATTAAATCAGTGATTAAAGTGGCTTATTTTTTTAGCAAGTTAGAATATTTCAGTTTCAAACTGACTCAGATTTTAAGATTTTAACTATAAGGATTAAATAGTTAAAATAGTTTTATAGATGCTAACAATTGAAACAAATACAACTTTGTGTTCGACTTGGCTTCAGATAATAAGGTAATATTCTGAATATTATAAAACAGAATTCAGTGGTATAAACGTTTCAACCGATTCTCTATTTGGAAAATTTCCCAATCCAATTCATTGGCCAAAGCCTCTAATTACTGTTAATCTGAACTCAATTGGAGAATTCGACGGATGATTGTATCTTTATTACTTACATTGAAATGCTCGGATAATTTCATTCGCACGATCGCGTTATCATGATTGGAAATGAAAAAGAACGGCAATATTTGGCAACAGTTAAATAGTATTATTATAAATAGAAATACTTTTTATCATAATGTTAAATAAACATTAAGGAGTAGAATTATTAATTTTATAATAGTTTAATAGATATGAAAAAATAGTAATACTTTTAATGGGTTTTATATCTGGAAGTACCTATTTGTAGAGTTCTTTTGGGCTCATTTATAAAACTGAGTAAATCCTCATTGACTGATTAGAAATTTTATGATATATTTATGCATGAAAAAATAAAACAAGTGTTTTTTTCGGAAACAAACCCCTTACCTTGCTCACAATGTAACAGTATTTCATCTATTCAAGTTTACGATGTAAATACATAACAGATACAATGTTATTTTCCCTGTCTATCTGAAAGTGAAAGCAAATGTCAAATTGAAAGCCTGCTGATAAAATGAGTTTGCTTGTTTATTCAGGTATATCAATAATGTTTGCTTCCGCATCCACCATCTTTCCACTGGGAAATCTGTGTTAGAAAAGAGGAGATGGCAAATAGAGTCTAGAATATATGCTTTGAGAAGAGAAAAGGTGACGTCTCAGCTGTGAAATGAGCAGAAAAGGAGTTCAAAACAGATTGTGTACCTAATCATATTAATAGTTATCTCTACCGTAACCATATTAGAGTTTATTTTGCCAAGAACAATATAATCATTTGATTTATTATGTACATCTACATATATATAAACAACTCAATTTCAAATGAATTATGCATAATGGCATATATAAATGAAATAATTGGGAGAACTATAAATGAAAAATTCCTTCATACTTGGTATTATAAAGTTAATTGTATAGTTAAAAGCTTTCAATGTAAACACTTCAATAAAGTAATTTCTATTCCTCAATGCGTGTTATATGTTATTTTATATCCAACACAAGACAACTTCTTGTATTTAATTGAATATGAAAACTAATTACCCAGCTATCTGCAATAGACAGGGGAAATTGTTTGGTTAAAATAATCTTCATAAGTATAGCGATACTGTAGCTATTCAGTTTAATGAATATGCTACATATTTACAATGAAATGACACACTATCACTACATTCAATAGAGGTTTACTGAGATGATTTTAAAATAATTCACTTATTACTTTTAGCTTTGTTATTGATGTAATGTTTATAGATAACTTATAACTTATTTAAAAGATTTGAAAATAATTAGGCAATTAACAAATACATGTGATTTCTGAAATTGCAGTATGTAGTGACTCTTGTCATTGATAGTACTTCATCACGGAGACTCTTTTCTCTGATAGTACATCATCACAGTGACTCTTTTCTCTGATAGTACATCATCACAGTGACACTTTTCTCTGATAATACATCATCACGGAGACTCTTTTCTCTGATAGTACATCATCACAGTGACTCTTTTTTCTGATAGTACATCATCACAGTGACACTTTTCTCTGATAATACATCATCACAGTGACTCTTTTCTCTGATAGTACATCATCACAGTGACTCTTTTCTATGATAGTACATCATCACAGTGACTCTTTTCTCTGATAGTACATCATCACAGTGACTCTTTTCTCTGATAGTACATCATCACAGTGACTCTTTTCTCTGATAAAACATCATCACAGTGACTCTTTTCTCTGGTAGTACATCATCACAATGACTCTTTTCTCTGATAGTACATCATCACAGTGACTCTTTTCTCTGATAGTACATCATCACAGTGACTCTTTTCTCTGATAGTACATTATCACAGTGACTCTTTTCTCTGATAGTACATTATCACAGTGACTCTTTTCTCTGATAGTACATCATCACAGTGACTCTTTTCTCTAATAGTACATCATCACAGTGACTCTTTTCTCTGATAGTACATCATCACAGTGACTCTTTTCTCTGATAGTACATCATCACAGTGACTCTTTTCTCTGGTAGTACATCACCACAGTGACTCTTTTCTCTGATAGTACATCATCACAGTG